>OY757027.1:29306652-29864152 GCA_963580285.1 Lucinisca nassula | reverse complement strand
AGATGATAATCCGCACAACCTAGATCTTGTGTGGACAAGATCATATTTTGTGCGCACAAGTAATTGTCGTATGCGGACAACATATAATCATGTTCGCCCAACTTTATATCTTGTGCGCACAAGATATTATCTTGGATCTTGTGCGCACAATATATTTTCTTGGTCTCACATTTTAATATCTTGTGCGGACAACAGATCTTGCTCGCACAACTTCACAAGATTTATATTTCGCAAACAAGATAATATGCTGTGCGCACAATATATTGTTTTTTTGTTTTTGTTTTATTTGATTTGAGGTTTAACGTCCCCGTCAACACTGTAAAGGTCATTTTGGAGACGTTGCTTCCAATTTTGTGGGACTTTTACCCGACATTGAGATAAAATGACATCTCAAGCCCTGTCGCCCAATGAAACCAATAGGGTTTATTAGCATGGACGGTCCGCCTCGCACCGCGGTTCCTTGACAGGCTTATATCCTCTAAGCGGTTTACCAGTACTAGTGTGCGGGCCGGATTCAGCTCTGCGTGGAAGCATGATGCAGCCCATATATTTCTTCAAGCCCCTATGGGCGGGGAAAATATATCGTTTGGTTAGTTGTGCGACGAGTTATTATCTTGTGCGTACAAGATAGTATGTAGTCTGAACAAAATACATAATGTTGTCCGCACACCGCACATGATAATATCTTGTGCGCACAACATATTATCTGGTGCGTACAAGATAATATCTTGTTCGCACAACTAAATATCATGTTCGCACAACATATTAAAAAAATCAAGTCCCTTCCCGGGTTCCGTATGCCATAGTTTCAAGTTAGGTATTTGATGAACTATATGGCATATATGAACCTCTTACCATTTCAAAGCGCACAATTCATCGGTGTGTCAAAGCTGTTAAAGCTGGTAAAACATCGGTCAAGATAATGCGCGTGTTGGTTTGCCCAAGACCTCCATCACCAAGGTAACCATCGCTGCTGCAAAGGTAGCGGCCAGTGAAAGAGACAGGTAAATGCAATGGCATATCGGAAGGCAGCGTGCATACCATTCTGACAAAGTATTTGGGCTTGAGGATGATTTGCGCTACGTGGGAGCCCCATTTGCTCACAGAGGAGCAAATTCGCTCAGCAGCTTTTGAAAAAAAAAACAAAAAAAAAAAACAAAAAACTTTGACACCCGAATTATTAGGTGACGAAACCTAGGTGAACATGTTTGAGCCACAGAGAAATGCCGATAACAAACAGTGGAAACGCAATGCTCAAAAGCGCCCCTGTATTGCCAAGAGAACTATCAGCTCCAAGAAGATAGTGTATGCAATCTTCTTCAGTTCTAGTGGGCCAGTGGTTCAAGGGGCCTGCCTTTCTGGTGAAACAATCACATGGCGATTCAATGAGAACGCTGTCTAAAGAGAGTCAAGGCGTTCTACAATAAGCAACGTCCAAGCAAAGGATGCTCAGGAGTGCAGCTGATCCATTAAAATGGCTCCTCTCACTAGGCTGAGATTGTGAGATTGTATTTGGCTGTTGAAAAGGTCGAGGTTGAAAACCATCCTCCTTAT
The DNA here is from genome assembly GCA_963580285.1 of Lucinisca nassula. Classification (NCBI taxonomy): domain Eukaryota; kingdom Metazoa; phylum Mollusca; class Bivalvia; order Lucinida; family Lucinidae; genus Lucinisca; species Lucinisca nassula. The sequence continues at coordinate 29,862,598 of OY757027.1, read as the reverse complement.
TCTCCTGAACTGAGCCCATGTAACTTTTTTGTTTCAAGGCTTAAGGAAATGCTTTCTGGAAAGAAATATAAGTACAGAAGTGCACTTGGCAGCGCGATGTATCAGTGCCTCCAACAGGTACCCAAAGAAGACTACCAAGCAGCTTTTAGAAATTGGATCCAAAGGTTACAAAAATGCATTTTGGCAGAGGTGGGGTGATATTATTTTGAGGGTCTACAATAGGGAAAATGGAGCGTTTAGGAAATAAAATCCGAGTGACAAAAGTTTTGAAGGACCCTCTTATAGTACACGCGCTGCATCACGAAAACAGTCCTATATTCTTTTGACCCCCTTGAACCCCACTTTTACATAGTAAAAGTAGTTAAGGTCGTAGTACCAACGCGTTAATCAAAAATCATTAATCCAAAGACAAAATGGCAACTATCAATGTTCAGAGCAACAGACATGGACTCCAGAAGAGTGTAACCAGGCGTCAGCGGACAGTAAGCATTACTTGGTAAGCAAGCTTCGCCCATCATGCCAATCGACCCGAGCGAAGAAAAGGAGTAAATGCCGAGAAGGGTATGCTCGAGATTTTTGAAGTCTTCCTATGGGTTTCCATTGGCAAACGTATCAGAAATAATTCTGGAAAAGGCCACTTTGTACGGATCAACAAGATCATTGTGCCTCCAATTGAACTTCTTTAGTGTTGACACCAGTTTGGTTTTTGATACCCATGGCATAACAACCTGGTAGTGAGCACATTACCATGTTCCATAAAGTCCTGATACTTGGAAAGGCTCTAGCATAACGGATTAACTGTGAAACGCAAACTCCATATGTTGGTGCAGACGGGATAGTACTGCTCAAGAAGGGAAAGTTAACTGAGGTTTGCAGGGGTAAACCTTATTTTTTTATTTCTGTTCTAAAATATAGAATGTAGCTTTGTAGCTACTCGGTAGAACCGCCTCGATGAGGCGGTTCTAACGAGTGCCCACAATCTATATTTTGAGCAGAAATAAGAAAAAAAATATCACAGTTTTTCATCTCATTTTTTTTCCTTTTTGGGCGATAAAGATTAAACGGTATTTGTAGGGGCGTGGTTTCGTTATGTTGGCCATCGGGTCTCTGCGCCTGTGTACATATTCACCATGTTTGCATTATTTGCTGGCTCCCAGCTTGCACATTGTCAATATTGGAAAAAACAGGTAACCAGACCCCCCTGACCTTTTAAGGTCAGGGGGGTCTGGTTACCTGTTTTTCCAAAACTTATAATCTTCAGACTAGGAACCAGCAGATAATGCAAAAAAGGTGAATGTAGACAGTCTCTCATAGCTCTAAAGTATAGCCACTTAAGATATAAATCGAATTTATTTAACGTTTATCGGAAGTATGCACAATATCGGGTCACGAGCCGGTGTTGTTCCAAATTATAAGAACGTTGAACAAATTACCGTTATTTACGGAACCCGGGAAGGGACATGATTTTTTTTTTATTTATAAGTTGTGCGCACAAGATAATATGTTGTGCGGACAAGATAATATGTTGTGCGGACAAGATATTATCTTGTGCGGACAACATATTATCTTGTGCGGACAAGATATTATCTTGTGCGGACAAGATAATATCTTGTCCGCACAACATAATATCTTGTCCGCACAACATATTATCTTGTGCAGACAAGATATTATCTTGTCCGCACAAGATATTAAGTTGTGCGAACAAGATATTATCTTGTCCGCACAAGATAATATCTTGTCTGCACAACATAGATCTTGTGCGCACAAGATATTATCTTGTCCGCACAAGATATTATCTTGTCCGCACAAGATAATATCTTGTGCGCACAAGATATTATCTTGTCCGCACAAGATAATATCTTGTCTGCACAAGATAATATCTTGTCCGCACAACTTCCCAAGATCTATGTTGTGCAAACAAGATAATATGTTGTCCGCACAAGATAATATGTTGTCCGAACAAGATAATATCTTGTCCGCTCAAGATATTATCTTGTTCGCACAACATAATAAAAATAAAAATCATGTCCCTTCCTGGGTTCCGTAGTTATTACTTATATTTGCACTATTTTACTTCCATCGTATGACGAAAAAGGCGTGCTTAAGGGCTAAAATGTAAAAAGAAAATATTAACAAATGTGCATATAATGAAAACACACCTATATGATTTTTACCTCCCTTCAACCCCACACTTATACAGCAAAACGGGTTTAGAGGGGTAAATCAATTGTTCTTATTTCTGCTCTAAAATATAGATTGTGGGTAATCGTAAGAACCGCCTCGATGCAGAAAAAATTAAACAATCACAATTTTTCATCTTACAATTTTCGATTTTCCGGAGGAAAAGTTTACAGTGTATTTGTATAGGCGTGTTTTCGAAATGACATATGTCGTATTGATAGCAGAAACATCAGCGTTGGCGCCATAAAGTCGCCATCGTCCAGTGGTGTTGGAATGAACCGATGTTTATTTCGACCCATTCAATTAAGCACATGCTTGACGGCCCCCGCCAATCGGGGCTCGAAGAAATAGATTTGCTGCATGATGCTTCCACGCAGATTTGAAATTGACCGAGTACGTGTAATGATAAAACCACTTAGATGATCTAAAATAGAAGTGGAGACAATGATCAGGAATCGACACAATCAACCCACAGCTCCCATCAGAGACACCAAAGGGAAAGAAACACAAACATGAAACAACAGACCAAATGAAAACATTAAGCCTGCTAAGGCACCGCTATGTGAGTCGGACCTCCCATGCTGATAAACCCTATTGTTTTTTAGGCGACAGGGCTTGAGATGTAATTTCAACTCAATATTGGGTAGAAGTCCCACACATTGGAAGCAACGTCTCCAAAAGTGCATATAGTGTGTTGACGGGGAAGTTAAACATCAATTGAAACAAATAAACAGAAGTACATGTATGAACAACATTTCTTCCCAGTAGTTAAGAATAGGGATTTTCTGTAAATGAACAGACACTGAAAATGTTCATTTTTGGACGTTTTAAGCTATGCATTTCTTACTTATGATATAAGACTTTAACATACGTATCATTTATATGGTATTGTATTGTATTTATTGAAATGAATTGAATAATCATCACGACTTGCATAATGACCTTTATTTTTAACAATAGGGGATTTAATTCCCACTGCCATTTAGAATGTAAACATCAAATTGAATAACCTTGTGAAGGCTTAGAACAGTTTAGTTTTAGAACATTTCAGAAATCCATCCAAAACTGAATCAGAGGCACAATTTAGGTACTCCTGTTTTTCATTGTGCATTTTGCATATTTACCTTTAAAAAACACGACATACGTTGAAGATCTCGGTAAACCCCAATTCCACTTTATATAGGAAAAAAACTGGGCTAGTACGGAGATGTTGCACTGATGCGTTAGGAGGCCTCCATGCGGACTGAACATTTTTTATCTAAATCGCGACGGAAACAAGGGCGATGATTGTGGCCACGTGAGCACCCCCATCCCAGTGAAATCCGTTTCACTGACCGTTCCAAGGCGGTTCGTTTTTTGGCGATTAATTTTTTGTGATGGTTTGTCTTCGAGTGTGTGTATCGCTTATATTATTTTGTTTTGGATAGCCAATTGGCCACTTTGCGGGAAAGTAACGACCCTTTTGGCATTCCGCGATTCATTTTCCATTAGGGTCTAGTTGTTTTAAGTTTGTGCTTCCATTTGGCGTCTCTTGTGGGAGATGTTGGCTAATTGTATCGATTTCTGATCATTGACTTCACTTCTGTTTTGCAGGATTATACATAATTATTACATCTTGTTGATTCTGGATATATTTATCTTACCTCTGGTTTGGATACCAATAAACCTCGCAGAAATATCGGACAACAGACAAATGATGTAATGTAATATATTTATACAATTTGACCATGAGTGATTTGCGTTCAGAAGATGCAGATTAAATAGCAAAAATGAACATTAAGACTGTAGCATGCTCGACTTGGCATTAGACAAACTTTCCAATACAATATACTGTACACTTCAAGCTGTAAAAAGAATATAATAATCAACTGAAATAGTTTTTTATTTTACGAATTTCTGCTCAAAGCAAAGGGTTATTGTTTGAATGTCATCACACAGGCGTTTCTGCTGTGTACCCCCAATCTATGCTGTGAATGTTTAAGAGTAAAAATAAGGTAAACAAGCAATTTTTAATTCTGAAAACCCAGGTTATTCCTGTATAAACGGGAAAGTAGAGTTTACTAGAGTCTTTAACGCATATGCGTGTTATGTCAGTAGGTTTGCGCTGATGGCTTTTCCTTTTCGAATGCAAATAATTACATGAAAATACATTACAAAGAAAATAAATTTGATTATAAGTTTGTTTGTTTTATTTATTTTTGTTTTGTTTTGTATTTATAAGATTTGTTTAATTCTTAATAGGCTATGATGCTTAGATGTCCCTGTATCCCTCTTTTTGGGGAAAGAAATTACACACCTCAAGGGACTTAACCTAGGCGGCGTCAGAATAGTTTTGGAGGTCCCAATCGGAGTCATGCGTGCTCCGATCAGAGACATCAGAGGTTTGAAGAGTAATTCAAGTAATCTAACAAACTAACTAACTAACTAAAATAACGAACTTAGGTGATCAGTAAAATTTAAACAAAGTCATTTTTTTTAAATCTGAAGGTTAGGGTTTTAAGCTATCGGATCGAATATATATATTTGCACCCACTAAATTCTGTGAACACACCCAGAATGCCGTGTTTACACCACTATCAGGATGCTAGTCACTTGTACGGAAAAAAAAAACATTCGACAGGTTAAAGGGGGATTTCTCTGCCCCAGATCGGCAAAGTTCAATTAAAGGAGCAAACTTTTAAACCTTTTTTAACATCACCGCTTGGCAATTTTCAAACTCAAAGAAAGGCACTATGTAAAAGTGACATCTCTTAACAATGTACATGCAAACGTCTGGAAGCAAGGTTCACGTGCAAAGCAAGAACGCAAGCTTCAGCATGGATACCCCCTATAAAACGGCTGAAATTCGGTATTGAGCGATGTGTTTGAGTGTGATTAGAAACATGTAAATTCTTCGGTTATGCGTTATTTTTGGCTTCATAGTGACTTCATATGTTGTTAGGTGGTGCTTGGAAGAAGTTCAGGTCGATCAAGCTATCGCTTTGCTTAAAGTAGGTACACCTAAAAGATCATTGCTGAACGCTTTGATGTATCGAGAAGTGTTGTTGACAGGACCTGGATATACTACCAGGAGACGGGCGAGTTTACCAGACGACCCAGGCAAGGCTGACGTCACAAGTGCAGATCAATATCTTCGAAATCTAGCGCTATGAAATAGACAGTACACGGCGGCCAGAAGGTTACAAATCTAATTCCTGCATGCAATTGGTCAAATGATATCCGATTAAACAATACGCAACAGGTTACATGAAGGTAAACTGAGGGCCGGACGTCCGGCAAGAGGGTCTATTCGCACTAGGCAACATCGTGCACGGCGATATGAGTTTGCCCAAGAATATCAGAACTGGCTATTGCAAGACTGGCGTACAGTGCAGCTCACAGGTGAAAGCCGATTTCACCTGAGTTCTTGTGATCTACGTGTTCGAGTCTGGAGACGATCCGGAGAACGATACGAGGACTCCAACATTGTGGAAACAGACATATATCGAGGGGTTAAAGATGGTATGGGGTGGAATTACTTATGAAGTCCGAAGGGACTTGTACGTGATAAACGGAGGTACATTGACTGCATTGCGGTATTGAGATGAAATTCTAGATTCTATTGTGAGGCCTTTCGCTGGGGCAAACGGCGACAATTTCATTCTGATGCAGGATAGTGCGCGTCCCCATACTTCTAGAGGGTGCATGTATAACGATCGTTAGACTATTGAAGTAATGGACTGGACAGCAAGTTCTCCTGACATAAACCCAATAGAACATGCGTGGGCCATTCTTTACAGACGTATCTCACAGGGCGATCATTCACCAAAGACTATTCAAGAACCCACAAACATCCTTAGACATGGGTGGGAAAGACTAACTTTATATTAAACGGTTCAGATTTTGGTGCGTAGCATGCTTCGGCGATGCCAGGGGTGCTGTGCTGTTCGAGGTGGTCATACACGTTACTGACGGAACAATGACTGATTTGCGCATGTCTATGACATTTGAAATAATCATATGTAAAGATGGCGATTTCTCAAATATTTATGCACATTCTTCGTAACAGATCACAGGCCGAAACTTGTAAACTGGTTGCCAATGTTTGCCATTAACATGTTGCAGATAAAGTTATTCATCTTTCTAAATCTTTGTTTCATCATCATTATCCAACATCTTTATACTATGAGGAAATATGTGTTTGCTCCTTTAATTGTTTTGAGCAGTGACCACCATTAAACAGAAATCTGCGAACATTTCGAAATTGAATTTGCAAAATCTGCTTTTCTAAATTTTAAAAACTTTTTTATCAAAACGTATGCATTGAGATTGTCATGATTTTCTCACAGAATCAGGCATCCAAGTGCCATTCATCACGAAAACACGCCTTTATAATTTTTACCCCCTTGAACCCCACTTTTATATAGTAAAACTGGGGTTACCGGGGTTATACTTTATTTTTCTTATTTCTGCCCTAAAATATAGATTGTGGGTACTCTTTAGAACCGCCTCGATGAGGTGGTTCTAACGAATGCCCACAATCTATATTTTGAGCAGAAATAAGAAAAATATCACAATTTTTCATCATGAAATTTTCATTGTTTTACGGCGATAAAGGTGGCAATGTATTTGTATAGGCGTGTTTGCGTAATTGGCGCTTTGATTGTGTAATTGAGGCATTACGTTTACTTCGTTTAATATATAAGCTGACGCACGATAAAGGGTAATTTGACATGTTCGACAAGCAAAGATCTAGATCAACCTGTGCATACACGCAGCCTGATCAGAGTCTTCAATGCTTGCACGAGTCCTTTACAATCCATGAGGGTCTCGAAAATTAATCATTAGGAAGACACGCCTATTCAAATATTTTGGTAAAATGTTTCCACCAGAAAATGAAATTTTTCAGATAAAACTCCTGATACTTGTAATATTTCTGCTCAAAACATATATTGTGTGTACTGGTGGAAACCGCCTCGGCGTGGCGGTTCTAACGTGTACCCACAAATCAATGTTTTTGAGCAGAAATAAGCAAAAATAATGTATATCCCTGTTAACTCCAGTTTTACTAAATAAAATGGCGTTGAAGGGGATCAGAATTATATAGGCGTGTTCTCGTGTTGGGTTATTGCACTAACCACACCCGCTTATCTGTAGTAGTAGCAGCAGTACTGCTGCTGTTGGTGCTACAACTGATGTTGCTGCTGCTGCTTCTACTAGTTCTACAGCTCCTACCACTGCTTTTTTCAATGTCGTGTTGATCTGTTGGTTTGTTTTTAGTTTAACGGCCCAGTCGACACTATGAACGTCATTTTCGAGCACGTCAAGTTACCTATCAAAACTTATCCGTAAGCGGTTAACCAGTACAGTGCACATTTCTTTCGCCAAAAGCTGAAAACTGCCCGACTTAAATCAGCGGAAGGGAGAGAATGACCGTAGGAAAGATTTCATTATCGATCACCATGAAAGAATTTTGCCTTCCCCGACATGTATCGAACCCGTGTCTTCCTGATAACCAGTCAGACGCGCATCCGACTGAGCTACCGTGGCCGGCAATGTCGTGATGACGTTAAAACTACAACTACCACTACTACATCAACAACAACAACTACTACTACTACTACTACTACGGCTACTTTTTTATAATGTCTTCTTCTCGTTCTTGTTATTTTTATTATTACTATACCTCTATCAATCATAAGGTTAACAAGTTAACAAGTCCATGTAATGAAAAAATGGGATTTACGGGGTATTAATTATTTTCCTTATTTTTGCTAAAAAACATCAATAAATAAACGAGTAACAACAATCTACCTTTTGAGCAGAATTTTTAAACAAATCAGGATTGTTATCCGAAAACAACATCGATGGTACAATAGAAGTGGAGACAATGATCAGGAATCGATACAGTCCACCCACAGTGCCCATCAGAAACACCAAAGGGAAAGAAGCACACACATGAAACAACATACCTAATGGAAACATCGAAAGCGGAAAACCAAAAGGACAGATACTTTCCCACAAAATGGCCAATAGGCTATCCAAAATAAAATAATATAAGCGAAACAAACACGCCAAGACAAACCATAGCAAAATAAACCGCGACAAAAGAAGCTCCTTGGAACAGTCAGCGGAAACGAATTCCACCGGGGGCTTAAATCGATTTAACGTTGCCACATTCCTCCTAAAACCTTTCCTATATATTTGACTAGGCGTGTTTTCTTATTTAAAATAATAAGGCGCAAAAATGGCTGTGGTTCTACTAACATTCTGAGAAAAATATCGGTCGGTTGGTAGGAGAAACTTTATTTTATTATTTTATTTTTTCTCCCGAAAACGCAGGGTCGGGCCTGTGTTTTTTATGTATTTTTTGTACAGGGTTTAGCTAACCAGAGCCGAGGGCTCCGGAGGGAGCTTATACGGACATCGTCGTCTGCGTCGTTTGCGTCCGTTAATACTTTCAAACGACATCTCATCTGAAGCCACTGGGCCGATCGGCCTGAAATTTTATCTCTAGCATCCTTAGGCTGGGTGATTGAAAGTTTTTTTTTTTTATGAAAATCGGCTCTTTATTTTGGTTGCTATGGCATAGACTTATAATGGGGAAAATTGAATTGTCATTTTCTGCCAAGCATTTGCAGATATTTTGACAAAACTGTCGTAGAAATGTTCCTAAATAATCTACAATCAGCCATGTGACTTTAGGCGTGCTTGTCATCTTTAATGGTTACGATGAAAACCACAATTGCTCATTTTTACTGAATGACATTGAAACCAAAAATGAAAATAATCTAAATCTGCAGTCGATGGTATACCATCGCAAATACCCGCTTTTTCTATTAATAACACTAATGACTATGTATTAGCTAGCCCAAACTACATGTAAGTTAAAACAATGTTGCAAAGAACATTCTAACTGATAAGCAAAGTTTCAGAAGTGTAAATCTTATAGTTTAGAAGATATGGCAAAGTCATACTTTTTGACCTTTGACCTTGGGGTTATGTTGAGGTCCACCTAAAGTATCCCAATGTATTCTTTATTCCAACAGCCATCCAATAACCAAGTTTCAGAAGTGTAACTCAAATAGTTTAGAAGACATGGCAAAGTAATACTTTTTGACCTTTGACCTGGGGTCGAAGTCACACCAAAATTATCCCAACATATTCTAAATTCAAACGGCCATCCAATAAGCAAAGTTTTAGAAGTGTAACTCCAATAGTTTAGGAGATATGGCAAATCATAATTTTTGACCTTTGACCTTGGGCTCATGTGGAGGTCAAGGTCACACCAAAAGTATCCAAACTTATTCTATATTCCAAGGGCCATCCAATAACCAAAGTTTCAGAAGTGTAACTCTAATAGTTAAGAAGATATGGAAAAAACACACTTTTTGACCTTTGACCTTGGGGTCAATGTCACACCAAAAGTAACCTGACATATTCTATATTCCAAGGACCATCCAATAAGCAAAGTTTCAGAATTGTAACGCCAATAGTTTAGGAGATATGGCAAATCATAATTTTTTACCTTTGACTATAGGGTCATTTTGAGGTCAAGGTCACAAAAATGTTGCCCACTGCCATCTACATTCCAAGTACTATCCACATGCAAAGTTTCAAAAGTGTAACTTCAGTGGTTGCAGAGGAGATCCAATCACAAGAAACGTGACGGACGGACGGACAGACGGACGGACTGACGCCGGAGTGAACTGTGGTACGAAAACAATATACCCGATTTTTTTTTTCGAAAAAGCGGGTATAATAAACAAATAAAAGAAAAACTCAGAGTTTATGGAACTATTCACCACATTTGCCTATAAAGGTTTTGTGTGTTTATGAAGTTCGGCTCTATATTTTGTTTGCTATGGCAACTTAGATTTTCGATATATATATTATGGGGAAAACTGAAAAAAAAGGCAAATATTTTGATACAACTTTCATAGAAATGTTCATTAAGCAACCCACCATCTGTCATATGAATTAAGGCCTAATTTTCATTTTACTGGTTGCCATGGAAACCAAAATAAAAATAGGGGTAAAAGAGTATAAAAAATCATCTCAGAAACCAAATGCTCTTTGAGGCTAAGAGTTTATGGAAATCATATTTGCCTTTACAGGTTTAGTGTTTTTTTGTTTTTTTTTTTTTTTTTTTTATGAAATTCGGCTTTTTAGTTTGGTTGCTAGATTTTCCATAGACTTACAATGGGAAAAATTGAAAAATGGCATTAACTGCCAAACCTTTGCAGATATTTTGACACAACTTTCATATAAATGTTCCTTAACCCAAATGAAAAACATCAGAAAAAAAAAAGAAATAGACAAGGTAGAAAAAAATAAATAAAATAAATGGATAAAAGATCGTCTCCTCAGAAACCATATGCTCTATGAGGCTTAGAGTTTATGGAAATAATCACCATATTTGCCATAACACATTCCAAAAACACGCCCGAGCGACACAGTGCATTTTTCACATATCCTAAATGGCCACTTTTTGTTGAAAATCCGAGATATTATTCTTATTTATACTGTAAACAAAGGTTATTGGTGCTCGTTAGAACAGCCTCATTGAGGCGGTTCTAACGAGTACCCACAACATATGTCTTGGAGTAAAAATAAAAAAAACAACTAATGATTACCCCCGTAAACCCAAGTTTTCTCTATAAAAATGGGCTGTAAGGGGATGTTCATTTCATGGACCTGTTCACGTGATGAGAGTTTGTGTTGTTTTCTTTTTATGAAATTCGGCTCTTTTGTTTGGTTGCTATGGCAACTTAGAGTTTCCGTTTACTAACAATGGGGAAAATTGAAAAATGACATTTACTGCCATGCCTTTGCAGATATTTTGACACAATTTTCATAGAATTGTTCCTCAAGTAGTCTGCCATCTGCCATATGATTTTAGGCCTATTGCTCATTAGCTCGCCTTACGAAAGTAAGGGGGAGCTATTGCCATACCCCCGGGCGCCCGGCGTCGGCGTCAGCGTCGGTGTCAGCGACAGCGTCGGCGTCGGCGTCCGCATTTGGTTAAAGTTTACCTGCAAGCTCTTATATGTGATGTTTTACAACTTTATTTTGAATATATAATTAATAATTGCTAAAAAACAATATTTAACATTATCATTGTACTTCATTTTACAGGTTTTTTGGCTTAAATTGGACTTTTTGAGAAGTTAATATTTTCCTTTGTATTACCTCCCTTACTTCTCTGTGTTAAAGTTTACCTGCAAGCTGCGTGAGTTCAAATCTTTTTTCTTTTTTTTTTCTTTTTAAAAACATAGCGGGGTCTGGGGCTCAAGGTCAAGGTCACTGTGGCTATTTTTAGAAAAACATTGTCATCGCTCTAGCACCTTCATTTATTGATGGATTTTAATATAACTTCACCCAAATGTTGGGTATAATGATATCTCGAGTGACTTTAACTTTCAGGGTCCGGGCCTAAGGTCAAGGTCACTACTTTCAGAGTCACGGGGTCAAGATCACTGTGGCTATTTTTAGAAAAAACATTGTCATCCTTCTTGCACCTTAATTTATTGATGGATTTTAATATAACTTCACACAAATGTTGGATATGATGATTTCTCTAGCAAGTTCGACTTTCAGGTTCCGGGGCTGAAGGTCAAGGTCACTGTGGCTATTTTTAGAAAAAACTTTGTGATCGCTCTAGTGCCTACATTTATGGATGGATTTTAATATAACTTCACAAAAATGTTGGCAATGATAATATCTTGAGCGAGTTTGACTTTCTGTGTCTGAGGCTGAAGGTCAAGGTCACTGTGGCTATTTTTAGAAAAACTTTGTCATCGCTCTTGCGCCTTCATTTATTGATGGATTTTAATATACCTTGACACAAATGTTTGGTGTGATGATATCTTGAGTGATTGACTTTCCGGGTCAGGGGTTGAAGGCCAATGTCACTGTTGCTATTTTTTAGAAAAATTTGATCATTGGTCTAGTGTCCAGATTTATTGATGGATTTTAAGATAACTTCATACAAATGTTGGGTATGAAGTTCAACTTTCTGGGTCTGGGGCTCAAAGTCAAGGTCACTGTGGCTATTTTTAGAAAAACTTTGTCATCACTCTTAAGTACCTACATTTACTGATGGATATAATGTAATTTTACACAAATGCTAGGCTAGGCTTTTTTTAATTTGTCTTGCTCGAGGGGATTTGTATCGTCTGTGATGCCTTGTTATTACTTGGTAGTTTGTAGAATTTTTTTTATCAAATATAGATTTCTTTTTCATTTTTTTTTTGCAGTGGAAAGGCTTGAAAACAGGATGATTAGGCGTACATTTTGGTTCTCTTTAATTTGCTGCAGTCTATTGGGCTGTTTTACAGAATTTTTTTTTTTTGATAACTTGCCCTCATCCATCTTAGGCCCCCAAAGGCGAGCTATGTTGTCTTCTGACAACTCTTGTTTTACTGGTTGCCATGGAAACCAAAACGAAAAAAAAAAATATAAAAAACTTTAAAAATCATCTCATCAGAAAGCATATGCTTTCTGAGGCTGAGTCATTATGAAAATATTTACAATATTTGCTTTTTCAGGTTATGTGTTTTCATAGAATTCGGCTATTGAGATTGGTTGCTATGGCAACTTAGAGTTTTCATTGACTTATAATGAGGAAAATTGAAAAAAAATGGAATTTACTGCTTCGCCGTTGCAGATATTTTGACAAAACGTTCCTAGAAACAGTTTAACGCAATCATCTATCTGCCGTATTATTTTAGGCTAAATTTTATTGGTTGCCATGGAAACACAAATGCGCCCAAAATAGAATAAAACACGCTTAAAAATTAAAGTCTTCTCGAAAAACCATATGCTGTATGAGGCTGAGACTTTATGGAAATATTCACCATATTTGCCTGAACAGCGTTTTTATGAACTTCGCCTCTTTCGTTTGGTTGCTATGGCATCGTAGGGTTTCTATGGATTTATACTGGGGAAAAGTGAAAATTTGCATTTACTGCCAAGCATTAGTAGATATTTTGACAAAACGTCCACAGAAATATCTTTTCAGCAATCCTATTTCTGTCATATGATTTAGGCCTACTGCTCATTTTTATTCGTTGCCATTCATCACTTGAACAAGTCCGTGAAAAGAACACCCCTCCCCTCTAAACCACACTTTATATAGAGAAAACTGGGGTGTATTGGGGTATACATTATTTTTCGCATTTCTGCTCTAAGACAGCTTGTGGGTTCTCGTTCGAACAGCCTCAATGAGGCGGTTCTAACGAGCAGTCACAACCTATGTTTGGAGTGAAAAATAGAAAATATCAAAAATTTTCATCAGAAAAAATATCCGTTTTTGAGATATAAAAATACGCAAAGTCTCACGGATATGTTACCGTAATGGGAAACGAAAATACAAAAAAAAAAAAAAAAAAGAAAAGAAAAAATATTTTTTTTTTAAACATCATCTCCTCATGAACCATATTCTCTATGAAGTTGAGGTTTAATAGAAATATACACCATATTTGCCTTTACAGTTTTTTTTAAATTAAATTTGGCTCTTTAGATTGATTTCTATGGGAAGTTATGTGTTTTCATAGACTTATAATGGGGAAAATTCAACAATGACGTTTACACCTTTCAAGATATTTAAAAACAACTTTCATAGAAATGTTCCTTAGACATTGCTCAATCTGCCATATAATTTAAAGGCTAATTGATTGCCACATATGTTTGTCAATTATAGTCTGTTGTCTTGCAACAACGCATTCAAGAGACATGAGACCTCTGAAGCCAAGGGGCTGATTTGGTCCGAATTTTATCTGTAGCATCGTTTGGCACAGGGCTTCCATGGTTAATTAAAATACATTGCTACAGAGGGCACTGTTCCCTGAGCTCAGGTTAATTAAGTTGTCACGTTAAGGCATACACTGTGTGTCATCATTCTTTTTTAGATGCTCAAAAAGTCAGCTCTGTGGTTTTGAAGGTACTAAATGCCGAAAGCTACAAAAGTGTACTTCAAACGCGAAATTACTTGTCGCGAAATTACTAGACATTGCGTGGTGTCGGTAATTAAAAAAGTAGGGTCGGTGTTTTTATTTTATTTTTCTTTTATTGATGAAAGAAGGGGTGTTGAGGGAGTGTCTGAAGCAGAGTAGGTCGGGTTATCGGAAACACAGCTATTTTAGACATAATTACCATCTGTCTCTGAATAAGCAGCGTTTCTATCTGCTTGAGTCCCGAGCTTGGCAAGCATAGCTTCTATGGCATTGAGCTTAGTTATCAACATACTCATGTCATCCTGTAACTCTCTTCTAGCAGCTTCTAACTTTGACAATCCGTCTGAAATGGCATCAGTTTGGCTTTCAAGTTTTGCAACCCTGCTCCTGATAGTGTGTGTTTTCACTTGTTCTGAGGCACTGCTGCTGCCACTATAACAGAGCTGTGCCACTATAGCATAACAGGACATCAAGAATATTACCTTGTTCATAACGCCCTCCTGTAAAAATTATGGAGTGAAGGTAATTTAAAACATTTAAGTATGTAAAATATAAGTGAACACAAACGCCAAATAAACAGCTCGTAACCCATTGTTGTTCATACTTCAGTGATGTCAACATACATCAGTGACGTTAAAAACAATACCTTCATCACTGATATTTACAATATTTTCCACGCATTTTTGACACACAAACAAAAATAATAATAAATTTAAGGCAATAAATTAATGCAGAAAAAAGCCTACAGATTTTTAATCAACATCAACGCTACATTGTAAAACAAGAGGCTCAATGAGCCTAAACCGCTCACCTGAGGAACTTAAGTTTTAACAATTCACAGACTTGATGACTACTAAATCTGCTAATAGAATCCAGCCCATTGACTCTTACAGGATATAAGTCATCATTATTGCATTGCATTCCAAGTTTGAGACTTCTAGCTTCTATAGTTCCTGAGAAATCTTTGACGAAAATTTAACATTGGTCAAAATGGAGAGAAAGAAGAATGAAAGAACAGATGAACAAATAAGCTGAGAAAGCCCAATGTCTCTTACACAAAATAAGTCATCATTATTCTATTGAATACCAAATTTGATGCTTCTAGCTTTTATAGTTCCTGAGAAATCTTTGATTAAAAATTTAACATTGGTCTATTATCTCTATATGGAGAGAAAGAAGAATGAAGGAACAAATGAACCAGACTAGCTCCAAAACCTAATGCAGCCTTTCCCCTTGCCCAATGGTGCTACACATAAAATTTAAACAAGATTGGTCGACTGCCTTCTGAGATATGCTTCATTGAAAGTGTGGACGACGGATGGACGGACGACACGACGACGGACTCCGGAGCCTTGGTATACTATCAGCTCACTGGAGCCTTTGGCTCAGGTGAGCTAAAAATTCAAGTCGCTATTTCTGTCACAACATTTTCCCTACGTTAAGTCTATGGGCAAATTTTTTTGTCTCTCAAGGTCACGTAACTCCGAGGTCAATATTCCGATTCGGCCCAAAATCGAACTTAACCGAGATTTTATGCCTGTCCTCGTTACCTGCAAGTTTGAAGCTGATATGAATAAAAATAAAGTTGCTATCGTGGTCACAACGTATTTTTTTATGCTCAAGGGCAGGTATCTCCAAGGCAAATATTTCGATTCGGCCCAAAATCGAACTTAACCGAGATGTTATGTCTGTCCTCGTTACCTGCAAGTTTGAAGCTGATCTGAAAACTAGACATGTGTCCAAAGTACACAGATGCCCCCGCCATATATCTTTGTCGATATGGCTTGTACCCATTCTCTAGAATGGCACGGGGGTGTCCGGAGGGACCCGGAGCTGTCCACAGGGACCCAAGGTCTGTGTCAGTGAATGCATCTTATCATAAGGAACAATAATATATATGGTTAAGTGGTGGGGATATGAATTGTTTCTGAGATATAAGGCCTTTTATGAAATGAAGGGGGCGGGGCATGGTCCGGGGTTGACCAGAGGGAGACAAAGTCTGTGTCTTAGAATGAGTCATATCATAAGGAACAATAATATGTATGGTTTAGGTGTTCGAATCTGATTAAGTCTGTGTCAGTCAATGCATCTTATCATCAGGAACAATAATATATATGGTTTAGGGGTGGTGACATGGATAGTTTCTGAGATATAACGAAGGGGGCAGTGCATGGTCCAGGGGGGACCCAAAGTCTGCGTCTTGGAATGTGTCATATCATAAGGACCGATAATATATATGGTTTAGGTGTTCGAATCTGATTAATTTTCAAGATAATTAGGCGGGGCATGGGCCGGGGGTGACCGGAGGGACCCAAAATCTTTGTCTTTGAATGTGTCATATCATAAGCAACAATAATATATATGGTTTAGGTGTGTGTGTGGGGGGGGGGTGGGTTTGGGTCGGGATGGACCCAATGTCTGTATCAGTCAATGCATCTTATCATAAGGAACAATAATATATATGGTTAAGGGGTGGGGATATGGATAGTTTCTGAGATATAAAGACTTTAATGAAGCAAAGGGGGCGGGGCATGGCCCAGGGGTGACTGTAGGGACCCAAAGTCTGTGTCATGGAATGTGTCATATCATAAGGAACAATAATATATATGGTTTAGGTGTTCGAATCTGATTAATTTTCAAGATAATAATTAGGCATTTTGACAGTTTTGCATACAAATTTCTATATAAATGGGGGGGGGGGGGGGGGGGGGAGTCGGGATGGACCCAATGTCAGTATCAGTCAATGCATCTTATCATAAGGAACAATAATATATATGGTTTAGGGGTTCGACGAATCCGATTAATTTTCAAGACAATTAGACATTTTGACAGTTTTGCATACAAATTTCTATATAACGGGGGGGGGGGGGGGGGGGTCGGGATGGACCCAATGTCTGTATCAGTCAATGCATCTTATCATAAGGAACAATAATATATATGGTTAAGGGGTCGGGATATGGATAGTTTCTAAGATATAAAGACTTTAATGAAGCAAAGAGGGCGGGGCATGGCCCAGGGGTGACTGTAGGGACCCAAAGTCTGTGTCATGGAATGTGTCATATCATAAGGAACAATAATATATATGGTTTAGGTGTTCGAATCTGATAAATTTTCAAGATAATTAGACATTTTGACAGTTTTGCATGCAAATTCCTATATGACAATTTTGACCTGTTACGCAATCTGACCCCTAGGCCCACCCAGGGGCATGACTTTGGGTCAACTTGAACATGAACTGATAGGTCTTGGTCTGAGTAGATGTCATACCAAATTTCAACTTTGTAGCACAACAGGTAAAAAAATTATACGCGAGTCCGAGGTTTCAGCTCGACATTTCAGCCCGAGGTGGTTACGAACGTGACATACGCACGAACGCACGTACGCACGTACGGACATAATATCACGGCGAAACGCTATATGCCCCACTCCTGCCAAGGAGGGCGGGGGCGTAAAAATTCAAGTCGCTATCGTAGTCGCAACATTTTCCCTAATTAAGTATATGGGCAAATTATTTGTCGCTCAAGGTCACGTAACTCCGAGGTCAATATTCCGATTCGGCCCAAAATTGAACTTAACCGAGATTTTATGCCTGTCCTCGTTACCTGCAAGCTTGAAGCTGATATGATTAAAAATAAAGTTGCTATCGTGGTCACAACGTATTTTTTTATGCGGAAGGGCAGGTAACTCCAAGGCAAATAATCCGATTCGGCTCAAAATCGAACTCAACCGAGATTTTATGTCTGTCCTCGTTACCTGCAAGTTTGAAGCTGATCTGAAAAAAAATCAAGTCGCTATCGTAGTCACAACATTTTCCCTATGTAAAGTCTATGGGCAAATATTTTGTCGCTCAAGGTCATGTAACTCCGAGGTCAATATTCCGATTGGAACTTAACTGAGATTTTATGCCTGTCCACGTTACCTGCAAGTTTGAAGCTGATCTGAATAAAATAAAGTTGCTATCGTGGTCACAACGTATCTTTTTTATGCTCAAGGGCAGGTAACTCCAAGGCAAATAATCCGATTCGGCCCAAAATCGAACTTGACCGAGATTTTATGCCTGTACTGGTTATCTGCAAGAATGAAGTCGATCAGAAAAAAATTGACGGAGCTAGAGTGATGACAAGCTTTTTCCTATGTGAAGTCTATGGGAGCTAGATGTTGCCATGGCAACCAGAGTTCCACTCAGATCTGCCTGAAAACCTAATGAAGCCTTTCCACTTGCCCAATAATGCGACACATGAAATTTGATCAAAGTTGGCCAAGTAGTCTTTAAGATATACATTTTTGAAATTCCCATTAACCCTAATGCAAAAACACACAAGGGCAGGTAACCCCTAAGTGAATGATCCGATTCTGCCAGTTATCGAACTTGACCGAGATTTCATGGCTGTGCTGGTTATCTGCAAGAATAAAGCCAATCTGAAAATAATTGAAGCAGCTACGGTGATGACAACATTCTCCCCATGTTAAGTCAATAGGCAATTTTTTCAACGCTCAAGGGCACGTAACTCCTGAGTGAATAATCCGATTCAGCCCAAAATCGAACTTGATCGAGATTTCATGCCTGTCCTCGTTATCTGCAAGAATGAAGTCGATCAAAAAAAAATTGACGGAGCTAGAGTGATGACAAGCTTTTTCCTATGTTAAGAACGCTCAAGGGCACGTAACTCCTGAGTGAATAATCCGATTCAGCCCAAAATCGAACTTGATCGAGATTTCATGCCTGTCCTCGTTATCTGCAAGAATGAAGACAATCAGAAAAAAATTGAAGGAGCTAGAGTGATGACAAACTTTTTCCTATGTTAAGTCTATTGGAGCCATTTGTTGCCATGGCAACCAGAGTTCCAATCCGATCTGCCCGAAAACAGTATGCAGCCTTTCCCCCTACCTGATAATGCTTCACATGAAATTTGATCAAGATTGGCCCACTGGTTCCGGAGATATACTTCTATGAAAGTGTGGACGACGACGACGACGATGGACGACGGACGACGGACGCCGGCTCGTGGTATACTAATACCTCACATGAGCCTTCGGCTCAGGTGAGCTAAAAAGGCGGTTCTAACGAGTACCCACAATCCATATTTTGAGCGGAAATAAGAAAAAAAATCGCATTTGTTTCTTCTTAACATTACGAAAACACCACTATACAAATACATTGCCACCTTAATCGCCGAGAAATTGAAGATTTTAAGATGAAAAATAACGATATTTTTCTTATTTCTGCTCAAAATATAGATTGTTGGTACTCGTTAGAACCGCCTCATCGAGACGGTTCTAACGAGTACCAACAATTATGCTCAAAATATAGATTGTGGTTACTCGTTTGAACCGCCTCATCGAGGTGGTTCTAACGAGTACCCAAACTCTATATTTTGGAGCAGAAATAAGAAAAATAAAGTTTACCATAAACAATATTTTAGAGCATAAATAAGAAAAATAAGGTTTACCCCAGGGCCTGTAAACCCCAGTTTTTCTATATAAAAGTGGGGTTGGAGGGGCTCAAAATTGTAAGGCGTGTTTTCGTGATGAAATCATACTTGAGAGAACCATGGTTTATATTGACGTCACTTGATGATCATGTGACGTGGCCCGGTTTAATGTGTTTATTGAAGAATGCACAGCATTACGTCACACTGTCTACCTCTAAAAACACTGCTATTGTATATGTTTAAACTTATAGTAAATGCCGATGTACTGTACCTATAGAAATCTAATCCATTTGTTATTTGTTAAATCGAATCGACTGAAAAATGGGCGGAAATGATTGATGTTATTTATTATAACCCCTCTCTGTTTGACTAAAGGGGCTTGGTATATAAGTTAACGTCTGTTTGTCCACGCCCATCTCGACTTGGAGAAATACACTTGGCTGCATGGTGCTTCCGTGCAGAGCTAAACCGACCGAACATTTGAGTACTGGTAAACAGCTTAACATGTCAAAATAGAAGTAGAGGCAATGATCAGGAATCGATACAATTAACCCGCATCCACCCACCAGAGAAACCAAAGGGAAAGAAACACAAACATGAAACAACAGACCCCAATGGAAACATCAACAGCGGAAAGCCAAAAGGACAGTTACTTTCCCACAAAATGGCAAATAGACTATCAAAAATAAAGCCTGCCCAGGCAAAGCGATTCAAATTGGAACCAACTACTTCAAATTGACCTCAATAGTGTAGACGAAAAACATCAACAAAACATGTGACCGTTCTTCTTTTATTATTTTTTTTTCAGTACTTCCGTAATAAATGTTTTACATGTACAGTCGAACTTCAATGGCTCGAACACCTTTGTGACCTCGAAATCTGTTCGAGACAGGGGTAGTTCGAGTCACTGAAGATTTCTGACAGAAGGCATAACGTGATACTTTTAAACATCCTTTCGGTGTTCTCTAATGAAAATGTATGCGGTATGTACTCGTTAGAATCGCCTCATCGAGGCGATTCTAATGAGTACACACAGCATACATATGAGGTGATTCTAATGGGTACACACAACATACATTTGCAAGATTAAAGACTAAAATCTCCTTAATTATCCCCCACTATTTCTAATGGAGAGGATTTCGCTAGGGACTCAAGAACGGGTTCGACTCATCCATGGTAAACGAGCCATCGATGTTCGAGCCATCGAAGTTCAACTGTAGTTAGAAAAGTGAATTACAGTGAATTATTTCCTTTGGTTTACATCACGTGAACAAGTCCGTGAAATGAACACCCCCCTAAACCCCACTTTATATAGAGAAAACTGGGGTTTAAGGGGGTAAACATTATTTTTCTTATTTTTACTCCAAGACATAGGTTGTGGGTACTCGTTAGAACCGCCTCAATGAGGCGGTTCTAACGAGCACCCACAACCTATGTTTGTAGTATTTATAAGAAAAATATCACATATTTTAATCAGAAAAGTAGCTCTTTTGGAAATGTGAAAAAACGGGCGGGTTATCGTAATGACATTAGTTGTCAGTATTTGTTTGACAGAAAATTCAGTTTTTTTCTGTCAGATTCCTTTTGATCTGTCCACTTTTTTTCTTTAAATATAAGTGGACTGAATAAGTAGGTACTGTTTGCGTTATCCTTTACAACAATAAATGCTACGCTTGAAAATTTTTGTAGTCATAATTGTTGCAGTAGAGATTTATGTTCTGGCTATATAGATTGCACATTTATTTATTTAAGTTTACAATTTTCTTTCACATAGTAAAGAAAAGTTTCGTGTTTTATTTTTGTAATAATGTAAAAGCCGGACGCCTCAAACTTGGTTAAAGTGATAACTGAATATCGTGTAAGAGACAATGGGTTTTTCGGTGATTTGTTCATTTGGTCTTTCATTCTCTCCATATAGGCCAATGTTTAACATTTTGTCAAATATTTCTCGGGAACTACAAAAGAAAGAAGCATCAAACTTGGTATGCAATAATGATGCCTTACATCGTGTAAGAGACAATGACACTGACTTACTTTTTCTCGTCTAATTTGTTCATTTGACTTGTCTTTCATCTTTCTCTCAATATAAGCCAATAAAAAAGGCAATTTTATCATATGACGTCGCGTCTGACAGTGTAATAACGCCGTGTAATAAATTTCGTAATCCACTTGTGGATTAAATATGCAAATTAGTTAGATACGTCCCGTAACGTTACATGTAAGACGTCTTTAACGACGTCGCGTTTACTAATGGCAGAACATTGACATTTTTGTAAAACCTTTAAGAAATGAAATTTATTTTTCTGCATTTCATGGAAGTATGAACGCAGTGGGTCGCGTGCAAAGTAAATGAACCCCGAAGGGGTTCATGTAAACTTTACTAGCGACCCACTGTCGTTCAGACTTTCATGTAAAACAGAAAAAGTAAGTTTATTTTTTATATTTACATTATTTGCCCATCATCACTGGGCGAAAATATGCTTGTAGGGCAAAATTTTATAGCTGTAAAAAAACATTTGTACGCTGTTTTTTCTTTCTACAAAGAGCGGAACAGCGTTGACGTCATCAGCGCCCATAGAGAACAATGGTTAAGAATAACGTCACTTAACGTTTCTGAAGTCCATGTGATTCGATGCGTTCATGGAATTGTTTTCTATAGGTTTACATTAGACTTTACACTGGAAATGTAAATATTCGTGAATAAAATGAGTTTTAAATGGCATATGATAAATAGAATTTTGAATTATTGTTCATGTATTATTGAATTTATTGAACTCGTTGAGGAAAAGGAATAAAATGCGAGGCAAAGACTTGCATTTTATCCCTTTACCTCAACTCGTGTAATTGTAAATTTAATCATACATGAGCACTCATGTAAGATCCTCTATGTAGAATTTCTCAGGAACTGTGACGGTTAGATGCTTCAAACTTGGTATGCAGTGCAACTAGGATGACCTTTCCCTTTCTCACATAGATACCCCTTTTAATACGACCATCCCTCCCCCACACTCCTCTCTCCTCTTTGAGTCCCATGACAACCTTATTAAGATAACACACCCTTGTGACACAGTGCATTTTTCACATTTCCAAAATGGTAGCTTTTCTTGTGAAAATCCGTGATATTTTTCTTATAAATGTTCAAAATATAGATCGAGGATGCTCGGTAGAACCGCCTCATCGAGGCGGTTCTAACGAGTACCCACAACATATGTATTGGGAAAGAAATAAGAAATTTCGTGTGTACCCCCGTAAACCCCAGTTTTTTTCTGTATGAAGTGGGGTTTATGGGGGGTCTTCATTTCACGGACTAGTTCACGTGATGTTAAATCTGCATTTCCTACTTCATGATAACCAGCTTGGACTCAACGTCGGGCAAATGTTGAGTCAATGATGGTCCAGCACAGTGCTGTTGCTTGTCCAGTTGGTTACTAAAATATTTCTAAGAACATAATTTCTATATCATATATATATATTCTATACTTAACATATTGATAATAGAGGACATCATTCGATATTTTCTGTATTGATATACATGTATTTATATTATGGGCCGGTGGCCTAAAATGAAAATAAACTGATTGACTGACTGATTGATTGATACTTACTTTTAGGCTAAGCTTAGTTGTTCTAAAATGACTGTGACTTTTTTTTTCACGAGGCTTCAACGCTTCAACTAAAGATATACCTATGATACCCGCCGCGCTTTACATCCCATTATACCAATACATTGTAACCTTTATCGCCGAAAAAATGAAAATTTTAAGACGAAAAATTGTGATTTTTTTTTTCTTATTTCTGCTCAAAATATATAGAGTGTGGGTACTCGTTAGAACCTCCTCATCGAGGCGGTTCTAACAAGTACCCACACTCTATATTTTAGAGCAGAAATAAATAAATAAGGTTTACCCCTGTAAAACCCAGTATCACTTTATAAAAGTGGGGTACTACGGGGTCAAAATTATATAGGCGTGTTTTCGTGATGCGTAGAAATGAGGGTATGGCCTGGCCCGCCGCTGAAATGAAATCGGAGGGTGTCTCGGGTGAAAAATGCCTCGAAATTGACTTTGGCAAAACGTCCTGCAAATAGTGAAAAATCGCCAGTGTCAAACCCCTTAATTTATGCCTTGACATCTGTGTGGAAATTGAGGTTTAGTCCAAATATACAATATGAAATCACACTTTTGTGCCAGCACTGATATGTACCCTCGTGACCATGGCAATATTGATGTAGGTTCGAAATGTTGCGTTTGAAAGTCGACTGCCCAGTGAATATTCATTCTGAGTTTTGATCTAAAACGTTATTGATTTAGGTTCGAAATGTTGCATTTTAAAGTCGACTGCCCAGTGAATATTCATTCTGAGTTTTGATCTAAAACGTACTGTACGTTATGTCATCACAGCTATTTGACGTTGTTGTCAGGCGCAACACTGCGAAAATTAGCAAAATTCCAAAGTTCCCCATGTGGTAATGATTTAAATATGCAAGAGACAATCATTAGCTTTCTCGGCCTATATGTTCATTTGTTCTTCTCTCTCTCGATATAGGATATTATTACATTTATGTCAAAAATTACTAAGAAACTTAGAACCCCAACCTTTATATGCAATGCTATACGGATACATATGGGCCCCGTCATGCGATTTTGGTACTTATCGCATATGAGAGCAGCGAAGGTTCAGGCGAGCCTGCGCATCCGCGCAGTCTCGCCAGAACCTTCGCTGCTCGCTCATACAAGCAATAAATCAAGAGGAACCTTCAGACAGAAAGCCATATCCCTGGCCCCTCTGAATGGCTGGGCATGAGCAATTAAAATTTGTCATGACGGAATGCTCGAAGACCAAAATTCGCTTGGCGGGGCTCATGTAACCTATATCGTTGTAACACAATCGGTGTTCCCGGCGTATCCATTCATTTTTCCTTCCTTTCTCTTTCTCTCCATAACGGCCAATGTTTTTATGTCAAATATTTCTCAGGAACTATACAATTTACAAGCCACAAACTTGATATACATTGTAATGATGATGACATATTGTGTCAGAGAAAGCATTTTCGGCATTTAATTGTTTGATTTGATGCCCCAGTTAACACTATCAAAGGTCATTTTCAGGTCTAAGAAAGGTTTGTTTATTTAACGACAGTCTGTGAATTTAAAGACTGTCTGTAAATTTAAAGACTTTTTAGTCTGTAGATTTAAAGACTCACACAACAGTCATCACGAGAACACACCTATATAATTTTGCCCCCCTCATACCCCACTTTTATATAGTAAAACTGGGGTTTAAGGGGGTATACATTATTTTTTTATTTTTGCTCAAAAACATAGAGTGTGGGTACTCGATAGAACCGCCTCGTCGAGGCGATTCTATCGAGTCCCCGCAATCTATGTTTTGAGCAGAAATAAGAAAAATATCACAATGTTTCATCTTAAAATTTCTATTCGATACAATTAACTTACTCCACCCATCAAAGACACCAAAGGGAAAGAAACACAAACATGAAGTGACAAGACCATAATGGAAAGCTAAACAAAGGAAGGCCATAAGGACAGTTACTTTCCCACAAAATGGCCAAATGGCCATCCAAAATAAAAAGACACAAGTGATACACACAGAAAGTAACAAACAACAACATAAATAAACCGCCACAGAAGAACCGCCTTGGAACGGTCAGTGGAAAGAATTCAACTGGGGGGCTTAAATCGATTTTACATGGCCATAATCCTTGCCCTTACCTCTATCGCGGTATACACTAATTTTGTTTAGTCCGCATGAAGGCTTCCTAACTCACCAGTGTAACATCTCCGAGAACATACAAATTAAAAAACAACAGAGATAAAACAAGGTTGAGGACTCGACAGCATACAACAACAAAATTGCTGGAGCAAAAGAAAACCAACAGTTAGACTCCATGGGGCCTTATTTTTCTTATTTCTGGTCTAAAATATAGATTCTGTGTACTCGTTAAAACCGCCTAGATCAGATCAGGCGGTTCTAACGAGTACCCACAATCTAGATTTTGAACAGAAATCATAAAACTATCGTGATTTGTTCATCTTAAAATGTTCGTTTTTCAGCGGTAAAGGTTTTAATGTATTTGTATAGGCTGGTGATTATTTCTCTATTGATCATATATAATTCTGATTCCCTCGAGCCCCACTTTAATATAGTAAATCTAGGGTGTGCATGGGTAAGCCTTATCTTTCTTATTTCTGCTCTAAAGTATATATTCGGGCACTCGACGAGGCGATTTCTAAAGAACACCCACTATCTAAGATTGTGGGCACTCGATAGAACCGCCTCGACGAGGCGGTTCTAACGAGTACCCACCATCTAGATTTTGAGCAGAAATGAGAAAATACTACAAGTTTTCATCTTATGTCCACATCTTGAAATATTTAATCCGTCCGGGTTGGAATGTCAGGAAATACGTGTTAATAATAAATAAAAATCAGCTGTTTCAGCTCATTCCGTTGATTTGGATCTAGATGTAACAGTTTCTGGTTAAGATTCCCCAGAATATCAACGTTCTGTAGTTTTGATAGTGTGGGATAAGATTTTATCATATGACGTCGCGTCTGAGAGTGTAATAACGTCATGCATTATTTTCGATAATCCACTAGTGAATTAAATATGCAAATTAGCTAGATACGTTCCGTAACGTTACATGAACGACGTCCTTAAGACGTCGCGTTTACTAATGGCGGAATATTGTTATTTTTGTAAAACAATCGTGAATAAAATGCGTCTAAATGTCATATGATAAATATATTCTTGCATTCGTGCTCATGTATTATTGAATTTATTTAACCTCGCATTTTATCCCTTTTCCTCAACTCGTTTAATAAATTCAATAATACATTGGCACTTATGTAAGATCCTCTATATACAGTAGAACTTCGATGGCTCGAACACCGATGGCTCGTTCACAATGGGTGTGTCGAACCCATTCTTGAGTCCCCAGCGAAATCCTGTACATAAGAACTAGTGGGGATAATTAAGGAGATTTTAGTCTTTTATCTTGCAAATGTATGCTGTGTGTACTCATTAGAATCGCCTCGATGAGGCGATTCTAATGAGTACACACAGCATGCATTTTCATAATAGAACACCGAAAAGATGTCTAAAAGTATCTCGTTATGCCTCCTGGCAGTAACCTCAGTGGCTCGAACTACCCCTGTCTCGAACAGATTTTCGAGGTCCCAAAGGTGTTCGAGCCATTGAAGTTCGACTGTAGTCATTGTCATATGGATCAAGCGGAATAGAGCTAACGAGATTCACTGATGTTATAGATGTATTGTCCTTGTCTATGTATTCCTTAAGCATGTTACTATGACACAGTTGCTTTAGCTTGCGTCTATCAGGAGTGTTAATTATGTAATTAACATCACTGACCTGTTTTCTACAGTGTATGGATCATAATACCTGGCTTGCAAAGATATTTTCGGGAATTGGCAAAAGAGCTAGTACGTTATCACCTGGTTAAAATTCCTTTTTTGTCCCTTTGTCGTACAGCTGTGTCATTTTTGTTTAAGCTGCCTGGAGATTGGTTCGAGTAGCTTCACAAGCTTTTGAAAGTCTAGTTTTGAAGTCAGACACATACTGAAGTAAGTTTAAGGAAATATCATCATTAGAGAGAAATTTCTCTTTCAGAAGTTTCAAAGGACCACGTACAGTATAGCCAAATACTAATTCAAATGGACTGAAGCCAAGAGATTCTTGCACAAATTCTCTAACAGCAAATAAAAGCAGATGGACGCCTTCATCCCAATCCTTCTATGTGTCGAACCAAAATGATCGTTTCATGTTTATCAATGTTTTATGGAATATCTCAGGGCACCGTGACTTTCAGGATGATGAGCCAATGGCTTATACTGTACAATGCCTATTTCATGCATTACTCGTTAAAAAAGTCCAGACATAAATTTGCACCGTGGTCTGACTGAATAGATTTGGAAAGATTAACAGATGTGAAAAACTTCACTAAACCCTTAACGTTTGTCTTAGTTTTGATATTGCTGATTGGAATGGCTTCAGGAAAACGTGTGGAGACACACATAGCAGTCAACATGTATTCACAGCCAGACTTAGTTCTGGGCAAGGGACATACACAGTCAAGAATTATTCGCATGAAAGGGTCATCAAAAGCAGATATAGGCTAAAATTAGCCTTAGATTTGGTTTTACTACCATTTGGTATGTATGGCAGGACCTAGAATGTTGAGAAACATCAGGTTTTACCACAGGCAAATACAAGTGTTTAAAAATCTTTTGATAGGTTTAATTTACACCTAAACGGCCTGACATGGGAGTTTCAAGTGCTAAGTTAAAAAATTCAGGACGATAAACCCGCGGAACCACTATCTGGTTGATAACAGTCCACTCATCTTCTGCTGAGACATCTGGCCGACGCCATTTTCTCATTAAAATGCCATTGTTGTCATAATAACAGACTGGGACTTGAGATTTATCCTGTTCATCTAAAGCCCTTTCAAATAAAGGCGAAATTTCAAGATCCTTGTGCTGTTCTATAGAAAGTTGTGACCCGGACATTTTATCAGGACCTATATCAAGGGATGAGTGATTTTTGTGAAAGTCTTTCTGCTTATCAGACAGACTTGAAGACAGAGACCGTGTTATCTCGGCATTCAAAGACTGACCCCAAAAGGTAAAATCAGTAAAATCAAAATCCTGTTTCCATCAGTTTGCTTGGCCTTACGCGCCATAGCCCCTGTGACTGCACAAGATGGATAAAGATCAGGAATTTCCTGCCCATTGGGGTTAGGTAGCTTACCAATGCAATGATTAGAAGTCCAAACTGCGTTTACAACAATCTTATCTCCAGCTAAGCCTTTGCCTAGCAATAAATGAACACCTGTAATAGGTAAAGGTCTAATACCAACATCAATGAACCAGATACCAAGATTGATGACAAATAAATGTTATTAAGCGGAACATTAACAAATCCACATTCCACACCCTGAAAAAGGACACTTAGGCCCAAAGAAGTCTTCTCACAAAGAGGCAAAGTATCTGCAAGAATTGGAGAGTGAGAGTGAGAAGCTCTGATATCTCGTCAGATTTTAATGGGGGTAGGATGGGCATAACTGTCACCTTTTAGTGACACAAAACCATCTGATAAGAATGGTTCATAAATCTCCATAGCTGAATCAGTCTCAGATAAAATGATATCAGATAGAGTTTCCTCCCTTGCACAAGACAGTGGATTTGACTTTAAAGAGGTCAAGTCCGTAGACTTAAGTTCTTCTTATCTTTCTCTCCTCCTCTTCGATTGTAAACATTCAGACATCAGATAACCAGTATTTTTTCAATAATTGCAAACTATTTGAGATTAAGATAAGGGATTCAGAAATTTTGCTAGGATTCTGGCTTTGGTTTTTACAAGAAGTTTTGCAAGGATTCTGGCTTTTATTTTCACCAGAATGGTTGGGTATAGGAGCAAATGTATGGCAATAACTACCAGATTGATTAATGCGATAGAATTTTGTACCGTCTGTGGGTTATAAGGCTTTCTAGGATAAGGCTTGTTTACAAATGAAACTTTATGAGTCAAAACATAATCATCTGACAAACAAGAAGCTTCCTCCAAAGTTTAAACCTGTTTTTCATCGCGAAAAGACTTAATGTCTGAATTTTAATTTCAATTAACTGGTTTCAGATCTTGATATTGATACTAATACTCCTGATTCATGTGATTGTAAAAACTCAGTGTATTGCTATCCTGCTGCTGGTCATGTAATTACTGGCAACTTGAAAATTATTCCTGATTCTAGGATAAGGAATATAATTTCTAAAGGACCGAAATATCGGTTTCCTTATAAAATTGTTTTCAGTAAATGTAGAGATGAAATCGCTGCTTCCTTGAATGAATTCGGTAATCGATGGTGTAAGCGAGAGTATGTTGAGCATAAAGCCCTTAAGGACTGGAAAGTTAGCATTTTAAAACTAGTGAATAAACGCATTTCTTTCTATTCTCAAAATACTAACTTATTACCTCCTAAGCCCAAGACGTCTTTACGTCATCTTAAACTAGGTATTCAAGAATTTCATAAGAAGTTTGTTTTGGCCCCTGCAGACAAGGCCGCTAACAACGTCGTCGTTGTGTGACGGCTCCACTATGTTAACACGCTTAAGCAGGAGCTTGGTGGTACTAAGGCCTATGAACTTCAACCTTTAGCTGAAGAGAGAGCTATAGTAGATAAACATAATTGTCATTCAGCCACCAAGTTTGCTAAGTTTGCTGTGTGTGTTACCGAAGGCCAGCACAAGCTTCCTACGCTATACTGGTTACCAAAACTTCATAAAAGACCTTACAAAGCACGGTTTATCGCAAATTCTAGCTCTTGCACTACCACTGAACTTTCTAAATTATTAACTTCCTGTCTTACTGCTATTAAAACGCATGTGGCTAAATATTGTGATAAAGTCTTTGAAAGATCAGGAAGAAATCTGTTTTGGTCTATAAAAAATTCGAATGAGGTTTTAAATAAATTGAAATCCAGACATTTTCGTGCTTCAAGTCTGTCGACTTACGATTTTTCCACTCTTTACACTACACTTCCTCATAATCTTATAAAAGAAAAGCTTAATGATTTAATTAAATGGGCTTTTCACAGAGAAGATTCTCTCTATCTTACATGTAATGTCAGAAATGCATTTTTCACTTCTAAAGAGCATAAGAATTATACACTTTGGTCATGTCAGAAAGTGTGTGATGCCCTCACTTTTCTACTTGACAATATTTATATTAGATTCGGCACTAAGTTGTTTAGACAAATTGTAGGGATTCCGATGGGTACGAATTGCGCACCTTTTGTGGCTGATCTGTTCTTGTATTGTTATGAAAGAGACTTCATGTTGTCGCTTTCCATTGATAACCAATCTGAAATTATTGAAGCTTTTAGCTCCACTTCTAGATATTTAGATGATTTATTAAATATTGATAATACCTATTTCGATGGTTTGATCAGTCAGATTTACCCCCCAGAACTTCAGTTAAATAAAGCAAATTCCTCTGATACCGAGGCCCCGTTTTAGGATTTATATCTATCTATTGTAGGGGGGTTTGTTTCGTGCAAAATTTATGATAAACGCGATCCTTTGATTTTGAGATTGTAAATTTTTCTTTTTTGTCGGTGATGTTCCTCGTGCGCCATCCTATGGCGTTTATATTTCGTAATTAATTCGATTTGCTAGAGTGTGTAGTCATGTAACTGACTTCAACACTCGTAATAAACGCCATTCTGATTTAATTTCAAAATTCAATATTGGACTTAAATCTCTTCTGCAACAAGGTCTATCGGAACCCGAATTTTATGGTGACTTAGTATATAAATTCAGAAAACTATATAACCGCAATGACTTCAGCACCCAATTTCGTAAAATCATTCTTCGATATAAAAGATTGGGTACAACATGGATGTTATACGACAGACTGCATGCATGGTAGTTAACCCAATCACGGTTGGCAACTTTGCTTCCCTCTTTAATTGCACGCCGGTGGGTCATGCCTCAGATTCTATGACGGCTCCAACGTAAAGGCTTATTGAGAATTAGAGATATCTAATTCTTGGTAATGTTGGTTGGGGCCTGATTGTCTGTTTCTGGTCGGGCCCATTGGAGTCTAACTGTTGGTTTTCTTTTGCTCCAGCATTTCAGTGGTTTCTTGCTGTCGAGTCCTCACCGTTGTCTCACCTCTGTGGTTCTTTGATTTTTTGTGTTCACGGAGATGTTGCACTGATGAGTTAGGAGGCCTTCATGCGGACTGAACAAATTATTTGTCTAAATCGCGACGGAAGTAAGGGCGAGGATTGTTGCCACGTAAAATCGATTTAAGCCCCCCAGTGGAAATCTTACCACTGACCGTTCCAAGGCGGTTCTTCTATGGCGGTTTATTTATGTTGTTGTTTGTTACTTACTGTATGTATCACTTGTGTCTTTTTATTTTGGATGGCAATATGGCCATTTTGTGGGAAAGTAACTGTCCTTATGGCCTTCCTTTGTTTAGGTTTCAATTATGGTATGGTCGCTTAATGTTTGTGTTTCTTTCCGTTTGGTGTCTTTGATGGGTGGAGTAAGTTAATTGTATCGATTCCCGATCTTTGCTTTACTTCTATTATGCAACGTGTGAACTCTTTATTAAGAAAAACCTGTCTAAGTTTTTCATGATCAGAGTCAACTGTTTTGGAAGAGCACCACCTATCAAATAACTGTTCTTTGGCTTGAGCAAATTTACATGAGTCTAGGAAATTTCCTTTTTACAATTCCTTAATTTCTGCTTGAAAGCCTCAGGGATCAACTCATATGCCTTAAGAATAATTTCTTTTACCAAATCATAGTCTGAGCTCTGCTCAACAGTCAGCGGAGTGTAAATGTCTCGAGCTTTCCCAAATCAAACGCTCTGCAAAAGCAAGGTCCAATGCATTTTCGGTAAGTTTTAATTTTCCGCAACTTTCTCTAAATGCAAAAAGTACTTTTCAACCTCGTTTACCTGAAATGGAGGAACTATTCTGATATGCTTTGTAGCATTAGAGTAACTACAAGAGTAAAAAACAGGGGAAGGTTTTACCCTATCCTGACCCTGGAGTTCCAATTCTTTCATCCGTGATTGAAATTGCCTTCCCTTTCTCTCTCTTCAATATCATATTTCATTGTTGCCTTTTCTAACTAAATCCGTTCCTCCATTTCCTTTTGTTTTTTCTTCTTTTCTATTTTTTTTTCTTTTTTGACTACGTTCTTCCATTTTCGTGTTTTTCTTCTCTCTTTCATCCATTTCCTATCTTAACTTTTCTAATTCAAGTTGCATTCCAATTTCAACTTGTCTCATTTGCAATAATGTATGGGAGACCATAATGAGAGACAAAGCTGATGGATCAAAAAGTTCTTCATCAACCCCAAAAAATGGTCCAAAATATTCTTAATTTCACGTTTTTCATGCTTGTTTCGACAGCAGTGACCCAATAATGGGAAGCAATATTTAGTTTGTATAAAAAGCTAAAAGGTTGCCTTTGGAAACAAAGAAAACATAAAAACGAAAATCGGAAACTCGGTTTTATGAGTCTCTTCATATTCAGCAATGTATTTTGCAAGGCTGCATACGCCCCCCCCCCCAGCGCCAGCTTGAGCGGTATTCGAGTTTCAGTGTAACCAGGATAGGCTCAATGATCCCAAGGAAAAGAAAACATAATCTGCACTGTGATGAAGCACGGGGAGACTTTTTACAGCCGCCACACGGCACATAACACCAGCTGCAGTGAGGTAAAATAAAAAGCTAAAATGTTGCCTTTGGAAACAAAGAACACATAAAAGAACGAAAATCGGAGACTCGGTTTTATTGAGTCTCTTAATATACAGCAATGTCTGTTTGTCCAGATTAAAAAGCTGGGAACGTTGAGCTAAAATAAAAGAAGAGGCAAAGATAAAAGCAATTCAAATTAAACATGTTTGCTTTTTGCTTAAGTAAGGTAAATATATTTAATAGAATTTAAGATTAAATTGACAAAGTTTTTTTTAAATGTCAATCCCCTCTGGAAATTTCGATAGCTAAATCATATGAAATGACAATCTCTAAATCTCATTAAATGACAATCTCTAAATCACATGGAATTACAATCCCCTAGATGCCTATTGGGAAATGCCAATCTTTTGAAGCAACTGCCAAATAGAAGTCGAGGCAATGATAAGGAATCGATACAATCAACACATAGCTCCCATCAGAGACACCAAAGGGAAATAAACACAAACTTGAAACAACAGACCTAATGTAAACAGCAAGAGCGGAAAGCCAAAAGGACAGTTACTTTCCCACAAAATGACCAACATGCTATCCAAAATAAAATAATGTAAGCGACACAACCACCCAAAGACAAACCATAACAAAAATAAACCGCGACGGAAGAACCGCCTTGGAATGTTCAGCGGAAATTGTATTCCACTGGGGGGGGGGGCTTCAATCGAGTTTACGTGGCCACAATCCTCGCCCTTACTTCCGTCGCGATTTAGACAAATAATTGGTTCAGTCCGCATGAAGGCCTCCTAACTCATCAGCATCTCCGTTAGCACAAATAATCAAACAACCACAGAGATGAAACAACAGTGAAGACTCGACAGCAAGAAACCACTGAAATGCTGGAGCAAAAGAAAACCAACAGTTAGACTCCGATGGGCCCGACCAGAGATAGAGCATCAGGTACCAACCAACATTACCTTGGATTAGATCTCTCTAATTCTCAATAAGCCTTTACGCTGGAACCGTCATAGAATCTGAGGCATGACCCAACCGGCGTGCAATTAAAGAGGGAAGCAAAGTTGTCAACCCTGACTGGGTTAGCTATCACGCCTGCAGTCTGTCGTATAACATTTATGTTGTACCCAATCTTTTTATATCGAAGAATGATTTTTAAGAAATTAGGTGCTGAACTCATTGCGGTCATAAATTATGCCAAGTCTATAAAAAATCTAGTTTTTTATATAAACCCAAAGATTTCTCTAGAAAGTTCCAGAGGACTGTGGAATAAGATTAGGTAATTTACTAAAAATAATTCAACCCCGAATTCTTGAAGATTCCAAAGTACTTTTCCTGGTAAACAAGTCATTTTCCAATTGACAATAATCAGTGACTCATTTTCCAGAAGCTTCTTAAAGAAGAATAAACAAGATATTAATAGCCTTATTAGGTCACCCAATTGGGTGAAAGTGGGAATCAGAAAACAAAATCTTATACTTAACAATTATAAGATAAGCGTGTATAACCTGAGGACACATTCTGGCAAGGCAGTGTTGAACATTACGGTAACACACCTGTTCTTAAAAGACGTGTGCCATATCGCAAAAATGAGCATTTTCCCCAATGAAAATTTGTACACATTCTCTTATTTCCTATCAAAACATATGTTGTTGATGCTCGATAGGCGGTTCTAATGGCTTCCCACAACCTATGCTCCGAAGCAGAAAAAAAAGAAATACTATACATCCAGGTATAGTGGGACTTAATTGGGTCTTTATTCAACAGACTTCTTAATATAAATATTTTCTGCCTTAGCATGTTTTTTTTACATTTTAATAAGTATATCTAATAGATTGCGAAGGAATTAATTTTCTTGAAAACAAGATAGGGAATATTGGATTGTACCCTTTCATAAAACAATCTTATCCTACTCAGGTTATGTGGCCCATGGGCCGGAAAAAAAACACACAAAAAACTGACGTTTATGGCACTGAGCAATCGTAGGCAGTTCTTGTTTACTGGTCATTTATCACGAAGATTGACATATATCTATTATTAAGCATACTGAAAGAATATATTAGGAATGGCCGTTTCACTAAAATCTGCAGGACAAAAAATCCCATTCATTTCAAACTTATGCTCATTTATACCTGATACATACCTATCTTCCACTAAGGTAACCGCGCTTGATTTTTGGTTGATTTAGACCCTCACTGCAGTATTCTGTGACATCATAATGGATTGTAAGTTTTTGAATAAACTGACATTTTCAATTTCTTTGATTTCATCAAAGACTTTTCTTATGTCCACTGATGGCTGTTACATGTAATCTAATTAATAATATTTATATAAATTTGAAATGTCATTTCTGAATTAAATCGATTACTTAAGCCTTATACAAAATTATATACTGTTTAAAAACAATAATTCATTTATAATTGTTTTAGTTAAGTTAATAAAAATGATTTTTGAATGTCTTCTGAACACATAACCGACCATTGTATGTTATTTGATCTTCATCCGAACATGTAATTTGAAATTTAAATTATTAAATATAATATTTAAATCTTAATTTATAGACCTTAGGTTTGAAATTAGAAGCAATTGCTATCAAGTTTTGACCGCGATCAATTTCATAGATATTATCAGTTCGCTAAATAATTTCTGATGGTTATAAAACATCAGATATATCGATCGTTAAAACATTCAAAGAATTAAAATCAACTATGACATCATGAATTTTAATAAGGCAGTTTGAAGTTCTTCTCTTCGTTTGAAATATTTCAGATTTCAAATTGCAATACCTCAGAAACGAACAAAGATTATTTGATACAGTTTTCAAATTGTACTTACTTTCAGCAATGTGCGTTCAGTCCTTAATGATTTCAATACCGTGACAAACGACCTTATTTTAAAGGAGGCCCCCGCCCATATGGGCTTGAAGAAATATATGGGCTGCATGATGCTTCTAGGCAGAGCTGAATCCGGCCCGCACACTATTACTGGTAAACCGCTTAGAGGATCTAAGCTTGTCCAGGAACCGCGGTGCGATGCGGACCGTCCATGCTAATAAACCCTATTGGTTCTATTGGGCGACAGGGCTTGATATGTCATTTCATCTCAATGTTGGGTAAAAGTCCCACAAAATTGGAAGCAACGTCTCCAAAATGACATTTACACTGTTGACGGGGACGTTAAACCCCAAATCCAACAAAAAAAATAAAGGCGGCAATACCCAGGAAAAAAATTAGGCTCGTCTTCAAACAATTGGACCTGAACTGAACCCTAGACAAAGGCCGCTTATTCCACAAAAAAAAAAATTAAAAAAAATTCGTATTCCTATTGTTACGAGCCCAGCGTAGCAGAAAGGAAATGAATAGGAAAACCAGCAAGATGCTTTAGGACATTTAACAACTTTTAGTTACAAAATCTTGAAGAAATGCTTCTGATTTAAGAAATAATATAAAAATACTTAAACCGTAACTGTTGTCCTATATATAGTCCGAAAATGCCCATTAATTAAGTTATTGTTCTGCTGTGAGCGCAAAATTTATAGATCCTTAATGAACTCTAAAGATTTTATGCTTTGGTATCCAACATACAATTTGAACCAAGTTCTGGTGGAACTTTCTCAAAAGAGAAATAAAGGCAAAGATCAGGAATCGATACAGCCCTCACCTCCCGCCGGACACAAAGGGAAAGAAACACAAACATTAAACAACTAGACCCTAATGTAAACATCAATAGCGGGAAGCCCAAAAGACACAAACTGGCCAATTGGCTATCCAAAACAAAATAAAATAAGCGATACACACACTCAAAGACAAAGAATAACAAAATAAACCACGACAGAAGAACCGCATTGGAACGGTCAGTGAAACGAATTCCACCGGGTGGCTTAAATCGATTTTACGTGGCCACAATAATTGCCCTTACTTCCGTCGCAATTTTGGCAATTAAATTGTTCTGTCTGCATGAGGGCCTCCTAACTCATTAGTGCAGCATCTTCTCCGTGAACACGAGAATCAAACAACCACAGCAACCACAAAAATCAAACAACCATAAAAAACTCCAAGATATAGAATTTAATAGAACTTTCCAGATGAAAAAAAAACATATGCAAGATTTTCCAGGAAAAGGGTAGGCTCAAAATCTAAAAGCAGAGCTCAAAAACTAATAATGATACAATTAGAGATTTTTCCAGAAAAGTTTTATAGCTTTACTTGTTATAACCTACATAAAGTATATACCAGTTTCTATTGAAACAAATAATCCAGATCGTTCTTATGTTATGTTTTAATTACTCCCTGAAAAGGGACAAAATGACCTGGCTGTCTGTAAGAATCTTTGAAATGTGCAATTAGGATGCCTGTCACTGTAAATAACCACATGAAACGCTCCCTAATGGTTCACGACTCAGTCCCAGCAAAGGGCTGGAATGTTTCATACCCCCGCCATTCGTGGTTCCGAACATATTTTGCCAGCCAACAACAACATCAACATTAACGTTTTAGATTAATACCAAAATATTTCAACACACTCGATGAAATATGTTTGGTATTTATCGAAAAAAAGTATAAGTTTTCTTTTGATTTTATGCGTTAGAAATAGTCTGGGCTGCTACTGTGAATAAAATATGTTCATGTTTTTTTTTATTTTCATTATATGAAAATATAATAGTTATTCAAATGTGAAATATCATTCTTTCTTTGTTTCAAACATACATTGATTTCGCTGACAGTTATACAATTAATAGACTATCAAACAATTTACGGGCCTCCGATTATTGTCTATTAATCGTTAGGCCTCGCATTCGAGCACCGCTTGGGTCTTGTGAGATGACAAGCTCTGCACCGGATGGCGACTTTGTTCCTGTTTAGAAAAGCCAGTTACATGTTACAGCAATCACTAATTAAGTGAGATAAGCGTTAAAACTCAAGCTAGCCAAATCATATAGTCTTATTGTAAAGAAAATATTTAAGCTGTGAAATTATAAATAAATAAATTAAAATAAATAAACAAATACAATATCAATAAATTCTTACTTTTGACTTCTGAATATGTCTTCGCTGAGTACAGAGCAATTGTAATAATAACATCTGTCCTCCGTTAAAAGTAAATAAGACTTGATCATAATTGAAAAAGCGAAAACATGTATTTTCTCGCGGGCACAAAATATAGACTTAGACAAGCTTTTGACCGATACTTGGAAGTTTCCCAAAATATATTCTACCGGTACGTGATTATTGTCCAGTTCTGTCGTTCAATCTTTATATACTCTGCAAGGATCGAAGGAATGGGGCTGTATATAAGCCTTTTTTCCCTGGGACGATGATTTCAAAATAACGATCTAGATATGTGCCAGCTTTGATACATGTGCATGTCCCTGACGACTGGCAATCGAACAAACAATAATTTTGTGTTTCATACAAAACATCAAGAAAACACGCCTATATAATTCTGACCCCATTAAAACTCCAGTTCAATATAGTAAAACTAGGATTTACAGGATTTACAGGGGTAAACCATATTTGTTCTTTAGTTCTGCTCTAAAATATAGATTGTGGATTCTCGTTAGAACCGCATCGATGTTGAGCCCACACTTTAAATTTTGGCATAAATAAGAAAAAAATATATTACAACTTTTCATCTGATGAAGTCCTTTTTCGGTAGTAAAATTTATAATGTATTTGTTTAGGTGTGTTTTCGGAATGAGGTACTCCATTTGCTATTGTTACAATCGGAAACACACGAGGAAACAGAACGAGGGCGGACCATGCATAAGGCTGTGTAGGTTCGTCCGGGCACTCGCTGCTAGTATAAGTTTAATCGCTTAACTCTCTTTTTTCCCGGAATCAACCTACCGGATGTATGATGGTAGCAAGACTATAATGTCTCACAAGTAAATTTCATTAAATTAAATGTGGGACATCTCATGAACACATCCGTGCATAGCACACCCCTGCACATCCATGTTTATTCGGAGAATACTGAGGTTTGCAGGTGTGAACGCGCATTTACTGTCCAGTTTTTTGATACGAGACATAGTTGTTCGTTAGGACCGCCTCCATGAAACGGCTCTGTATGGCACCCGATGCGTGATAAGGAGAGATATAGCATATTCTGGTCAAAAGAATATAAGAATCTTATATGGGTGTGAGGGGTGGATGGAAAAATCTGTCCCGATGGACACTGTCCGGCATCACGAGGCTTGCCGAGTGATAGCCTCGTGATGCCGGTCAGTGATCCCGAGGGACGGATTTTTCTTTCCACCCCTCACACCCATATAGGGTTCTTTTTCTTGCGTACCTTCCATTTCTATTGCGAATTTTTAATGCTGCTGTAAATTCGGTTACCGACGTCCGCCATTTTGTGATGACACAACAGGAATGTTTAGTGATGTCACGCATGACGACGCCGCGAATGAGGTTGTAATCAACAAGTGCATTTATCAAACACGCGATTATATTCGATTTGGGGTCGAACACCAGGGTCAGAACATAAATTTCTATCCAAGGATAAAGTCACGGAGTCCCTTGTCTGGTGTGCAAGAATGACTATTCTGGAGAAAAGGAAGGGTGCATTGTAAAATACATCTGAACAAGCTTGATAATTCATGTAGACAATCATAGGTACTTCTGTTTTATTGATCCTAGTCAGTACGAAAGATAGAAAAAAGAAATTTTATGATCGACAGCCGCTTGTTACGTGTCTCATAGTAGAAGTAAAACAAATATCAGGAATCGATACAATTAACTTACTCCACCCATCAAAGACACCAAAGGGAAAGAATCACAAACATGAAGAGACCAGACCATAATGGAAACCTAAACAAAGGAAGGCCATAAGAACAGTTACTTTCCCACAAAATGGCCAAATGGCCATCCGAAATAAAAAGACGCAAGTGATACACACAGTAAGTAACAAACAACAACATAAATAAATAAACCGCCACAGAAGAACCGCCTTGGAACGGTCAGTGGAACGAATTCCACTGTGGGGCTTAAATCGATTTTACATGGCCATAATCCTCACCCTTACCTCTGTCGCGGTATACCCTAATTTTGTTTAATCCGCATGAAGGCTTCCTAACTCATCAGTGTAACATCTCCGAGAACATACAAATAAAAAAAAATACAGTGATGAAACACGGATGAGGACTCGACAGCATTCAACAACAGAATTGTTGGAGCAAAAGAAAACCATTAGTTTGACTCCGAGGGGCCCGACCAAAGACGGAGCATCAGGCGTCAACCAACATAAAGAATACTAAAATAAAATTTCATTTATGTTTTTACGCTGGAACCGTCATATGATCTTAGGCCCGACCCACCGGTGTGCAATCAAAGAGGGAAGCAAAGTTGCCAACCGTGATTGGGTTAACCACCATGCATGCAGTCTGTTTTATAACATTTATGTTGTACCCAATCTTTCTATATCGACGAACGATTTTACGAAATTGGGTACTAAAGTCATTACAGGCAAGTACTTTTCTAAATTTATATACTAAGTCACCATAGAATTCGGGTTCCGATAGGCCTTGTTGCAGAAGTGTTTGAAGTCAAACATTGAATTTTGAAACCAAATCAGAATGAGGTCTATAAATCTTAGAAAAGGCTTTACGTAGTTTATGATACCGATACCCCTGATTAAGAAGTTTAGCGGTTAATAATTTATTACGAGATACATGACTAGACACTCTAGCGAATCGAATTAACTGCGGGAACATCACCGTCCAAAAAAGGAAAATTTACAATCTCGAAATCAAAATCATCACGTTTATCATCAATTTTGCAAGAAACAAATCCATCTACAATAGATAAATGTAAATCCAAAAAAGGGGTCATCGGTATCAGAGGAATTTGCCTTGTTTAACTGAAGTCTTAGAGGATAAATCCGACTAATCAAACCATCAAAAGAGTAGAATGAATGAACCGGGTAAATGTTTCTGGGCACCACAAGTTCTCTCTTGGAATTTTACCTAGGTACCTTATTATCTGGTTGGTCGCACGACTAAAAGTAAATAGGTCATTAGCTTAAATGTTATGTGCAGCCACCCCGTAAACATTCTTCTTTCTTCCCTTTTCCAAGAGCAGTGGTACAACCTATTAACGTCCATCTTAAGAAGATGTCACCTGCACTTTCTTTCTACATTTTAGCTGGACAACCTGCCTTTCACAACGTTTGTCCCTCTATTCACCATAAGCTCTTAATTATCCTGTGTCTCTTGTCACACACTGATTAATCTGTTATCAATCTGTCTATTTTTACTTCTTCATTTACTGCTGTTTGTCCAATATATTGATTGATTTTGGTTTAACAACAAATCAACCCTTGCGGGACATTTTGTCTTCTCTCTCAAAGGCAGGAAGAAAAATGATAGAAAAAGTAGTGGAGCAGATAAAAGTGGGGGATAGAGGAGAAAGAGTAAAATGAATAGAAGATCAGAACCAGAAGAAATAACAATATTATCCATTTTCCATTACCTGCAGCAAGAATGGCTGGCCTTGTCCATCTGTAAGCCAATACCTATTAGACACCCTAGTGACACAAGATATACACGAAATATTTGCCTCACACATCCAACCCAATCTTCCCATATAATTAAATCGGTCCCCGCCAATCGGGGCTTGAAGAAAGAGATGGGTTGCATGATGCTTCCCCGCAGGGCTGAATTCGACCACACACGAGTACTGGTGAACCGCTTAGAGGATCTAAGCCTGCCCATGCAAAGCGGTGCGAGTCGAACCGTCCATGCTTATAAATCCTACTGGTTTCATTGGGCGACAGGTCTTGAGATGTCATTTCATCTAAAACGTCGGGCTAAAGTCCCACAAAATTAGAAGCAGCTACCCCATATAATAATGGCGGACTTCATTATTGCGGTGTGCTTCCTCTGGCTATTGTTGCCGGGTCGTTGCGGGGTCACTGATGAGGCTTGTTAGCCGAAACTACGTAGTATGACCCATCTTCTTTCTTATGAATATTTTCATTGCTCTTAAAGGAACTCGTTTTTGATTTTTATTCATTATAGGGCATAATATATTTTCCTTTCCTTTGGCATCATTGAGCCCATTCTGGTTACTCTGAAAATCGAATTTTGCTTAAGCTGGTGCTAGGAGGCGTAAGCAGCCTTTCAAACTATATTGCTGTGTATAAAAGAGACACAATAAAACCGAGTCTCCGATTTTCTTTTTTTAATGTAATCTTTGTTTCCAAAGGCAACCTCTTTTTTTTTTATTTAATCTCCTTCTTACAGTTTGTATACTCTCTCTCTCTCTCTCTCTCTCTCTCTCTCTCTCTCTCTCCTCTCTCTCTCTCTCTCTCTCTCTCTCTCTCTCTCTCTCTCTCTCTCTCTCTCTCTCTCTCTCTCTCTGTAACAATCGTTCGAAATGTCATCCTTCACCCAATATTTTGCTCCAAACCTCTCCATAAGCCCATTAGCACAAACTATGAAATATATGCATGGAGGGTGTTAATCCCCCAAAAAGTTGTTAACTTGGCTAGCAATGCAAAAAGGACCGGTAGTTCTGCGACCTGTAAATAGAGAAAATATGATATCAAGTTTATCAGACAAAGCTTCAATAACGCTGGTAGAATCGCAAGGCTTGCCGAGCCATTTTACACGCGTTCTCGATGCCGAGCCGGAAAAACTTGATATCAAATGACACGATATTCTATTTATCAGTTTATCCTACTGTACATTGTTTAAAATAAGTTATCCATTGTCTTCAGTGTTTTCCAACATTTCGGTATGCAACAATCTGTCCATATACATTTATTTAGTTTTCCGTTCCTCGGGATCACTGTCCGTTATCACTCGGCAAGACCCGTGATGCCGGACAGTGACCCTCGGGACGGATTTTTCCATCTACCCCTCACACCCATGTAAGATTCTTATAATATGCCCATATACATATATTAATTATCATCTGACCGTATGATATTTTTCCTGTACTTTTCAAGTAATAAATAGATAATACCAGGCGAATGTCTTTTGATATCATTGATATCAGGCAAGGCTTGGCGAATGCTTGTAGAATGCGTTCTCGAAGCCGACCCCGGTAAACTTGATACCAAATGACACGAATCTAGTATTCTACTTATCAGTTTATCCCCTTGTGCACCCTCACATTAGCAGTTTACGATTAGTTATCGATGGTCCTCAGTGCGTCCAAACTTTCCGGCGGTCGATATATTTTGTATCAGCTGACCATTTGTTTTCCTACAATATTTTTTCAAGTATATTTTCCATATTTTTCCAGTAATAATGACATTTTTGCCATTTTTCTAGTAGTCCGGCTCATTCATAAAAGTGCAGTGTCACGTTGACCTGATAAAGCTCTCTTGTCCTGAGATAGCATATCTGTATCAGGTCAGTGTGCTACAATGCAGTTAATATAGAGGGTAAATGATAATATCATTTTTGCCATGTCTTCCAGGAGACCGATTCATTCATAAAAGTGCAATGTCGCGTTGACCTGATGAAGCTAACTTTGCAAAGATAGCATATCTATATCTGGTTAATATGTTACAATGTTATTAATATCGGGAACAACTGATTTACCCCACTGTCTGTAAATGTCCTCATCAGGTACACGTAGAGAATGGTGACGTTTAGAAGGACAGTTGTTTTGTTCGTCTGCAGAATTCTAACCATCACGAAAACGCCTATATAATTTTGACACCCAACTTTTATATAGTAGAACTAGGGTTTACAGGGGTAAACCTTATTTTTATTATTTCTGCTCTAAAATATAGATTGTGAGTACACGTTAGAACCGCCTCGATGAGTCGGTTCGAACGATAAAGATTGTGAGTACTCGTTAGAACCGCCTCGATGAGGCGGTTCTAAC
Source organism: Lucinisca nassula (assembly GCA_963580285.1). Classification (NCBI taxonomy): domain Eukaryota; kingdom Metazoa; phylum Mollusca; class Bivalvia; order Lucinida; family Lucinidae; genus Lucinisca; species Lucinisca nassula. Next base: position 29,818,951 of record OY757027.1, on the reverse strand, counting down.
GAGTGCCCACAATCTATATTGTGAACAGAAATAAGAAAAATGTCAAAGGTTTTCATCTTAACATTTTCGTTTTTTGTTTTTCTGCGGTAAAATTAACAATGTATTTGTATAGGCGTGTTTTCGTAATGACTGCATGTCATAATAGGCAATGGTAATGAACTGTGATTTATTCTAAATTCACGAATAGCCGCTGTTTAATGACGTCATTCCAATATCTTTTGACGTAAGACTTTGTCTTGTCATGTTTTCGCATCGAAAATGTAAGAAAAAGTACTTAAATGCATGCATGAATTACAGTCAATGATTTGGTGCCATTTTTCTAACAATGGCGAAAGGTTGAAAGAATTTGAAAGCCAAAACAACAATATTGCCGATTTTCAATTTGTTAGAATCAAAAAAGATTAGCTCTAGTATGTGAATTGTGGAGTAATTAATCACAGATTGTCGGTCACTTTAATTAGTCAAATCACTCGTTCTACGCGCTCGTGATTTGATCCACTTTACAAATGTCCTTTTAACTGTGATTTATTACTCAACACATCACGGCTAGACCTGATTTTTTTCTTCTGAGCACATTACTAGTTTTTGTTATTCATTTTTTGTTTATTTGCCCTTTCAAGATTATTTCACTTATTTCGAGCCGATGTTTAAGCAGAGGGATGCAAAAACTGAACTAACCGTAAGAATACCATATTATCTTTAGATGCAGAGCTTGGCAATTCACGTGTGACCCGAGCGAGGCACGAACTTATAGGGGTGACAGTCTTTATTAAAAAAAGATAGCGCTCTTACCCACTAGATCACGGAAGATGACTTACTTTGTACATTAGGATAACACATCCTTGTGACATGGTAACATTCAAAGTAGAAGTAAAACAAAGATCAGGAATCGATACAATTAACTTACTCCACCCATAAAAGACACCAAAGGGAAAGAAACACAAACATGGAGCGACCAGACCATAATGGAAACCTAAACAAAGGGAGGCTAAAAGGACAGTTACTTTCCCACAAAATGGCCAAATGGCCATCCGAAATAAAAAGACACAAGTGATACACACAGTAAGTAACACACAACAACATAAATAAACCGCCACAGAAGAACCGCCTTGGAACGGTCAGTGGAAAGTATTCCACTTGGGGGCTTAAATCGAGTTTACATGGCCACAATCCTCGCCCTTACCTCTGTCGCGGTATACACTAATTTTGTTAAGTCTGCATGATAGGGTTTCCTAACTCATCAGTGTAACATCTCCGAGAACATACAAATAAAAAAAACTACAGAGATGAAACAAGTTTGAGGACTCGACAACATACAACAACAGAATTGTTGGAGCGAAAGAAAACCAACAGTTAGACTCCGAGGGGCCCGACCAAAGACGGAGCATCAGACGCCAACCAACATAAAGAATACTAAACTAAAATTTCATTTATGTTTTCACGCTGGAGCCGTAATATAATCATAGGCCCGACCCACCGGGTTGCAATCAAAGAGGGAAGAAAAGTTGCCAACCGTGATTGGGTTAACCATGCATGCAGTCTGTTTTATAACATTTATGTTGAACTCAATCTTTATATATCGACGAACGTTTTTACGAAATTGGGTAGTTAAGTCACACAAGAACCGCCTTGTAACGGTCAGTGGAAAAAACCACTGGGGGGCTTAAATCGATTTTACATGGCCATAATCACGCCCTTACCGCTGTCGCGGTACACACTAAATTTGTTTAGTCCGCATGAAGGCTTCCTATGGCGCCATCCTATGGCGTTTATATTTCGCAATTAATTCGATTTGCTAGAGTGTGTAGTCATGTAACTGACTTCAACACTCGTAATACATTATTAACGGCTAAACTCCTTAATCAGGGTTATCGGTACCATAAACTACGCACAGCCTTTTCAAAATTTTATAGACGCCATTCTGATTTAATTTCAAAATTCAATATTGGCTTTAAATCTCTTCTGCAACAAGGTCTATCGGAACCCGAATTTTATGGTGACTTAGTTTATAAATTCAGAAAAATATATAACCGCAATGACTTCAGCATCCAATTTCGTAAAATCATTCTTCGATATAAAAAGATTGGGTACAACATGGATATTATACGACAGACTGCATGCATGGTAGTTAACCCAATCACGGTTGGCAACTTTGCTTCCCTCTTTAATTGCACGCCGGTGGGTCAGGCCTCAGATTCTATGACGGCTCCAACGTAAAGGCTTATTGAGAATTAGAGAGATAATGTTGGTTGGTGCCTGATGCTCTGTCTCTGGTCGGGCTAATCGGAGTCTAACTGTTGGTTTTCGTTTGCTCCAGCATTTCAGTGGTTTCTTGCTGTCGAGTCCTCATCGTTGTCTCACCTCTGTGGTTCTTTGATTTTTGTGTTCACGGAGATGTTGCACTGATGAGTTAGGAGGCCTTCATGCGGACTGAACAAATTATTTGTCTAAATCGCGACGGAAGTAGGGGCGAGGATTGTGGCCACGTAAAATCGATTTAAGACCCCCAGTGGAAATCTTCCACTGACCGTTCAAAGGCGGCTCTTCTGTGGCGATTTATTTATGTTGTTGTTTGTTACTTACTGTGTGTATCACTTGTGTCTTTTAATTTTGGATGGCCATATTGCCATTTTGTGGGAAAGTAACTGTCCTTATGGCCTTCCTTTGTTTAGGTTTCCATTATGGTCTGGTCGCTTAATGTTTGTTTTTCTTTCCCTTTGGTGTCTTTTATGGGTGGAGTAAGTTAATTGTATCAATTCCTGATCTTTGTTTTACTTCTACTTTCCTAACTCATCAGTGTAACATCTCCGAGAACATACAAATAAAAAACTACAGAGTTGAAGCAAGCTGCCCAAACCGAGGTCCCGTCTCCATATGACCTTTGATGTTGGTGGGGCGTATAAGATCAATTTACAAACTGCCTGATAATGTAAATCCTGATAATAAATCATCTGATCTGGATCTGCACTCTTTGCAAAGACAGCGTTTGTTGTTTTCAGTCGTAAGGTTATGCATGGTATTTGATGAGTTGTTTTGTTTTGATTGTTTGCTTTCAATTATCCGTCTTCATTTCATATCTCCCGAATGAATAGAGCAAGCTGTTACATAACTAATTAGGGTGTCTGTCCCAGTGCAAAATTCTGATGCAATCAAGTCCCATTTAGTACCGGAAACCCCGAAACGGGTAATTGGCGAACAGTGCAGGCCCAGAACAGAAGATGCGGCGTCTGATCAGGGCCTACACCGTTTGCAAAACATTTAGCCAATTTCCAAAAAGGTTTTTGGAGAAAACACAGCCTGACACCCCTGAATTTTGAAATGGACTCCTGCTCTATACAAGGTGGAAGATTCCATTTGGTACAAAAAGGGTTAACCTGCCTCGTATCAGGACATATTCACCTATTGCATGTGCATTTTGTCTTCAGTTTTCTATTAGAGGCCTTAGGGGTGTAGTAGTTACGCTACTTGCCTTGTAAACCAGGTCTCGCAGGAATCAATCCCGGGCTTCTCCCGACTTTCGGATGAGTCTTTAAACCGAGGTCCCGTCTCCGTATGACCTTAGTTGTTGGAGGGACGTAAAACTCAAACACTCACTCACTCTTATATACTACTTGGAGACGATAGACTGTATCCGACAAGGGTATAACCCATATATGCCGTACGACCCTTTTTTGAGGCGTTGGCAAACAGTGTATACTCAGATCAGACGCCACAGAATTCGGCGTCTGATCTGGGTATACACTGTTTGCTGAAAATACACGCGTTTGTTTACAAATTACCACAAACAAAACAAACCAGCCACCCGTATGACTGGAACTGGACATCTATAAACATATTAGGTGTGAGATTCGACTGTCATATATGGGTTTAATGGCGTTAAACCCCAATGTAATATCAACAGTTCTAGTAACCAGGTAAGGGTTGTGGATGGGGTTTGAATAAATGCAAAGACTAATTAAATACTAGTTTTCATTTTTGTACTTTGCTTAGCCTGGCCTCGAGGAGATAAAAATATTTTCGTCCTCAGCTCAACTGAGCACGAAGTTTGTACAAGTAACAATTTTTTTTTGGTTTAACGGCCCTTTCAAGATTATTTCACTCATATCGAGCCGATCGTTAATCAGAGGTGGGCGAAAACCGGAGTAGCCGGAGAAAAACCACCTGACATTTCGTTGCAGAACTTGGCGTCTTACATGTGATCCGAGCGAGCAAGTAGCAATTATACATGTAAGTACTTAAGGGGAGTTGGAATACCTGGCATATTTTCCGCCATTTTTCAAAGGGAGACAACTTTCGGGACTTCCTGTTCGCTTTTCTATCAGCCCTGTCCCGCTGAAAAAGGGGTCTACTCTTAAAGGAAAGAATTTGCTCCTTTGGAGCAAATTCTTTTCTTTAAGAGTTGACCCTTATTGACATAGGAGACAAAAATACTTTTGCAGGAGTTGTTTCCCCTTAAATGCAAACAAATCATCACGATAACAAGTACATGAAATTAAGACCCCTGTAAACCCCACTTTATTGAGTAAAAATGGGTTTACGGGGGTATACAGTAACTCCCTTATTTTATCTCAAACATATATTGTGGATACACCTTATAACCGCCTCATTGAGGCGGTCCTCACGCGCACCAAAAATCTAAGTGTCAAGGAGAAACAAAAAAGCTGTTTCATGTTTAACAAATAATTGTAAAGTCTGACACCATGTTGGACGTCATTATTGCACACCGACATGTTTTCCTTATGCAAGCAACATCACGAAAACACGCCTATAAAATTCTGACCCCCTTGAACCCCACTTTTATATAGTAAAACTGGGGTTTACAGGGGTAAACCTTTTTTTTCTTATTTCTGCTCTAAAATATAGATTGTGGGTACTGGTTAGAACCGCCTCGATGAGGCGGTTCTAACGAGTGCCCACAATCTATATTTTGAGCAGAAATAAGAAAAATATCACAATTTTTCATCTTAAAATTTTCATTTTTTCGGCGATAAAGGTGGCAATGTATTTGTATAGGCGTGTTTGCGTAATGAGGAGATAAAAATATTTTCTTACTCAGCTCAACTGAGCATGAAGTTTGTACAAGAAACAATTATAAAATACTTTTGCAGGAGTTGTTTCCCCTTAAAAGTTTTGCAGGAGTTGTTTCCCCTTATAAAATACTTTTGCAGGAGTTGCTTCCCCTTAAATGCAAACAAAGCATCACGATAACAAGTCCATGGAATTAAGACCCATGTAAACCCCACTTTATAGAGTGAAAATTTGGGTTTACCGGGGTATACTGTAACATACATTCCTTTTTAGCGCGGATTTTTAATGCTGTAGTCACTTCGGTTACCAACGTCCGCCATATTGTGTTGACACTGCAAGAATGTTAAGTGACGTGCTGTGACGTCAACCTTAACGACGGTCGTAATCAACCAGTGCATTTATCAAGCACGCAATTATATTCGATTTTGGGTCGGAACACCAGGGTCATAACATAAATTTCTATCCCAGGGTAAAATCACGGAATTCCTTTGTCTGGTGTGCAAGAAAAAACAATCCCAAAACATTGCTTTATGCTATTCCTTTTAAGTGTTCATACAGTCATCTAATTCAAAACAGATCTTCCAACGTTAGATGCGTCTTAGAATGAAATAAATTCAGGGCATGATTAGTATAAGCAACTGTGCTTGTTGGTTTGGTCGCCATGAGGCGAGCAAATCGGGACTAATGACCAGATTTTAATTTTCCATGGAGGGACACATGACCTGATAGACCAATCAGATTATTCCGATAAACTCCGTGCAATTACCGAAAACAGTCTACCTAAATATCGAAAAAGTGGTTCCTGTAATTACCGAAATGAAGTAAATCTAAATAGTGGAAAAACAAAACAACTCCTAGCAGTAATTTCGCAAAGTTTACATCATAAACATAGGTTTCTAATTATGACCTATTTGGGTTCTTCTGTAATAATACATTATTATTTTCTATGCAGTTCTGAGAAATATAATTATTACTCTATAAAAGTATTATCAACCAATCACCTCCAAGATACCCCTGATCACAGAAATATAAACCAAAGACAGTTTAATGTCTTTTCTTTGGTCGTAACCGGTAGCGTTGAAAGGTTTCCCTGCAGAAATCAAAGCACTGGCAGCGCTAGTGGGTCGATTGAGAGTAGGCTTGGAAAATAGTCCTGAACTGAGACTTAGGCTGTTTCGTGCAACCCTTAAATTCCAGTATTTTAAGCAAACAGTGTAGACCCTGATCGGAGGCCGCGTTCTTGGGCGTCTGAACTGGGTCAACATTGTTTGCCAAACCAAACAAGATTCAAAAGATAATATGACAGAAGGAAATGATCAAGAATTGATACAATTACATCCCATCCAAGGTACCAAAGGAAAGAATTACTGACACAATACAACATCATAATTAAAACGTCAAGAGCGGATAGCCAAAAGGACAGTTCCTACAAAATTTCCAAACGGCTAACCAAATGGCTATCCAAAATAAACAGATATTAGCAGTACATACATGCAAAGACAAACTATAACAATAAACCACAACAGATGTACAGCCCTGGAACGGTCAGTAACGGTTTTTCACAGGGCGCTTAAATCGATTTTACGTAATTTAGTTTGACTTAAGCAGTAGTTAGAGATACCCATGTGTAAGATAACGGGACCAAATCTCGTCATTAGTTTATACGATATTATTTTAGTTCGATTACGATGGAAGCTTTAAGCTTTTCTAATCGCTCTCGAACTCTCACTCCGGATGTTTTCAAGCGCCCGAGAGAGAGAGGCAGTGAATATTACACCAATGCTACCCATTTTCACCTGGGTGAGTGAGGCAATGTCATTAGGTTTCTTGCCAAAGACACACCTCGTTACCGGGTGCCGGATGCGAACACACAACATCTCGATCATGCGTCGAACGCTCGTCATTGACGCTTAAGATGTTATTTTGTCAAGTGTGTCATTTAGGCTAAAGTCCTGATTTTGTCCAGCTTGCGCACAGAGTACATCAGACAGGATAGCATTGTGCAAATGAGATAAATAAAACCAGACATCCGAGGCCAATGAAACAAAAGAAAGACTTAGTGTTCTATGATGGCTGAAAAGAGCGAGCTTTGCTCTGAACAGTCAGGTACATGTAGAGCATGGTTGTTGATGCCTTATCTCTGGCTTTCCGCCGGGAACGTGTTCGGCTAAAATGGTTCGTTTTGCTTCGTACACTCCAGTACCCTTTCTTTTTGGGCCTGGACTTTGCCCTCGGTCACGTGCAGTTTCTTTCTACGACTCAGCTGGCATGTCGAAGTCCTTGAAATCTGTGTAGACAGCGTCCTTGCGTCGCCTCTTCTGTCTATCACGGGGGCGTTTTCCCATTTGTAGTTCTCCACAGGGGATTTTCTTCGGCAAATGTTCATCAGGCATTTCGATAACATGGCCTGCCTATCTTAATTGTGCCAGTTTAGGAGGCCTTCATGCGGACTGGACAAATTATTTGTCTAAATCGCGACGGAAGTAAGGGCGAGGATTGTGGCCACGTTAAATCGATTTAAGCCCCCCAGTGGAAATCTTTCCACTGACCGTTCCAAGGCAGTTCTTCTGTGGCGATTTATTTATGTTGTTGTTTGTTACTTACTGTGTGTATCACTTGTGTCTTTTAATTTTGGATGGCCTTATGGCCATTTTGTGGGAAAGTAACTGTCCTTATGGCCTTCCTTTGTTTAGGTTTCCATTTTGGTCTGGTCGCTTAATGTTTGTATTTCTTTCCCTTTGGTGTCTTTGGTGGGTGGAGTAAGTTAATTGTATCGATTCCTGATCTTTGTTTTACTTCTACATTTTATACTCAGTATCAACACTATGTAACTCTGCCATTTGTTGGCTTTGACAGTTCTGAAGTCGAGCTAAAGGCTTCAATGATTTCAGATTGATTTTCAACGGAAAGGGACATCATGAAGTCTCTTTCACAAGAAAACAGGAACAGATCTGCCACAAGGGATGCGCAATTCGTACCCATCGGAATACCCAAAATTTGTCTAAATAACTTAGTACCAAATCTTACGTAAATATTGTCAAGTAGAATGGTTAGAGTTTCACAAACTTTAAAATCGCAGACGTAGTAAAATTAGAATAAACATATAAGTTATGGATATTTTAACATTTAAACGTAATGTTAGAAAATCAGATATACTTGATACACAGTGTTTTAGCTCACCTGAGTCGAACGCTCAGATGTGAACTTATAGTATGGCAAGGCTCCGTTGTCTGTCTGTAGTCTGTTTTCTGTCAACATTTTCAAAGATCTGATCCTCTGAAACCACAGGGCCGATTGAAGTCAAATTTCATGTGGCGCATCCATGTGATTGGGGAACGAAAATTTGTTCACAGAATCCAGATCACGTGACCAAGATGACCGCCATGCCTATATATGGTGAAATCCCTTCAAAAATCTTCTACTCCGGAACCAGTAGGCCGATTGCCATTAAACTTAATATGTAACATTGGGTACTCGGCTCATCATTGTTTGTTCAAAGGATAATCCTCGGATGACGTACTTGACCTATTTTAAGCCAAGGTCAAATTTGGTCACATAGACTTTTGAATGGGAAAATAGTCAAGCCTGTGTATTTTTTTGAAATCTATTGCAACCTGTCATCTAAAAATTGGTAGATGCAGGTAGCTAAATGTGTGGATGAAACTACATTAGTATTCAAGATCAATGTCATTATTTGACCTTTGCCCAAGGTCCTTCAGATATGAAAATTAAAACTTATTTTCCTCAGAAACCACTAAGCAATTTGTAACAAAATTTCGTGTAAATGCCTGTAGCTACAAGGGAATGCAATCAATTAAAATGAGTTTGGTCACATGACCAAGATGGCCGTCACGCCCATAAGGTAAAAACCCTTCAAAAATCTTCTTCTCCGGAACCAGTAGGCCGATTGCCATGAAACTTAGTATGTAGCAATGGGGACTCGGATCCATCATAATTTATTCAACCGATTGCCCTATGACGAACTTAACCTGTTTTACGCCAAGGTCAAATCTGGTCATATAGACTTTTGTATGGGAAAAGGTCAAAATTGTGTATTTTTTGGAAACTATTGCAGCCTATGATCTGAAAATTGGTAGGTACAGGTAGCTAAATGAGTGGATGAAACTACATCTGTATTCATGGAAAAGGTCATTATTTGACATTGGCCCAAAGTCATTCAGATATGAAAATTGTAGCTTAATTTTTTCAGAAAGCACTAAGCCATTTGTAACCACATTTCATATAAACGCCTGTAGGAACAAGGAAATAAAATTAATAAAATGAGTTTTGTCACATGGTTAAGATGGCCACCATGCCCATATAAGGTAAAAACCCTTCAAAAATCTTCTTCTCCGGAACCAGGGGGTGGATTTTCATAAAACTTAGTATGTAGCATTAGGGACTCGGGTCCATCATACTTTGATCAAATGATCACCCTCGGATGTCCTTGACCTATTTTACGTTAAGGTCAGATTTGGTCACAAAGACTTCTTAATGGAAAAAGTCAAAATTGTGTATTTTTCGGAAACCATTGCAGTCTCTGATCGGAAAATTGGTCGATGCAGTTAGCTAAATGAGTGGATGAAACTACATGAGTATTCACGGTCAATTTATTCCATCACTTTTGTCTAAGGTCTTTCTGATATGAAATTTAATCCTTATTTTCTTCTGGAAGCTCTGGGCCGTTTGTGACCAAATTTTATACAAAAGCTTACAGAAGCAAGAAAATGAAATTTTATTGATATCAGTTTGGTAACACGACCAATATGGTCACCGTGCCCATAAAGGGTAAAACACTGCAGAAATCTTCTTCTCTGTCATGACTGGGCCGATTTTCATGAAAGTTGGTATTAAGCATTGGGGATTTTGGCCCATTAGTTTCCTCACATGATGACCCCTTGATAACCTTGACCTAATTTATGCAAATGTCATTTGTTTTTCGCATAGACATTTGTATGAGAAAAAGTAAAAAGAGTGTCAAAAAACTATGTAAAAACGTGTATTTGTCGGAAACTACTGCAGCATGGGATCTGAAAATTGGTAGGTTCAGTGAAATAGTTGAGTGAGTGAATCTACTTGAGTATTAAAGGTCAAGGTCATTCCCTGACTTTGGCCAAAGGTCATTCAGGTATGAAATTAAAACATTTCTTCACAGAAACCACTGCTCCATTTGTAACATTTCATACGAAAGCTTTCATGAACAAACAAATGAAAATTCATAAATATTGATTTGGTCACATGACCAATATGGCTGCCATGCCCATACAAGGTAAAACTCCTTCAAAAAAATTCTCCAGAACTTATGGACCCATTATCAGTTCACTTGACTAAGATGGCTACCTTGGTAAAACCCTTTAAAAATCTTCTCAGAAATAGAAAATCAAATGGTGCCATAAAGTCTCAGCACGCAGGTGGGCGGCTGAGAACCAATGCTTTAAAAAAAGTTCGCTGGAGACAGCCGACTGTCTCCAGCGAACTTTCGCTGGTGAGAGCCAGCTAAATTATATGGATTGTATATTGACAAAAAATAAATAATCAAATAATTTACTGATTTTCATTTTATGAAACATTTATAAGAATAAACTTATATGGTTTAGGTACTTGAATTTTTTCATTTTTGAACATTTGTATTTAGAAGCCTCCATGGTAAAGTGGTTAAGCTACTCGGCTTGTAAACAAAGGGTCGCAGGATCGATCTCGGGCTTCTCCAGACTTTCGGATGAGTCTTTATAGCAGTCTTTTCAGAAGCCTTCATGCGGACTAAAAACCTAGTGTATACCGCGACAGAGGTAAGGGCGAGGATTATGGCCATGTAAAATCGATTTAAGCCCCCTAGTTGAATTCTTTCCACTGACCGTTCCAATGCGGTTCTTCTGTGGCGGTTTATTTATGTTGTTGTTTGTTACTTACTGTGTGTATCACTTGTGTCTTTTTATTTTGGATGGTCATTTGGCCATTTTGTGGGAAAGTAACTGTCCTTATGGCCTTCCTTTGTCTAGGTTTCCATTATAGTTTGGTCGCTTCATGTTTGTGTTTCTTTCCCTTTGGTGTCTTTGATGGGTGGAGTAAGTTAATTGTATCGATTCCTGATTTTACTGTTACTTTTTAAACCGAGGTCCCATCTCTGTATGACCCTAGCTGTTGGCGAGACGTATAACAAAAACAAACAAACATTTGTATTGTTTTTCCAATTGTAAATTGTTTCCATAAGGGAATAATAAAAACCACTTGTTTTACTTCAACTCTTTACCTGTATTGTTTTCATTTTTGATTTTTGTGTCATAATATAATGTTATTAATCAAGTAATTTCGTATTGGCCCAGTTACAGGTCTGAGGTCTGCTGTATTGGCACGAGGCCGAAGGCCGAGGCCAATACAGCTGACCGAGGACCTGTAACTGAGCCAAAACGAAATTTCTTGATTAATGACAATTTTATTAATTGACGCAATTAAAAACATGATTTATGATATGAATATTGGTTGACCTTGTGTAATATAGGATAATCAATTAATAAGATGGCATATATTTTCATGTGAATATGCATTTTCTTTTTGTTTTGCTTGCTGTCACTCATTATCACACTTGCTTGGCAGGAAGACTTAGGCAAGGAAGTTTCCATCTTTCTGTCTGTCTGTCAACATTCTATCTTTTGTGTCTTGTGGGATTTTGTGTCTTGTGGGTACAAAGTTATCCTCTTACAATTGTTGTACCAATTGGTCTGAAACTTTGCATGTGTTGTCCTCATGGTACATGTATGCGGAATGTGCGTGTTGTGTAGATATTTACATTTTCAGAGTTCATATTCTCCAAACCTTAAGATGGATTTGGTTAATGTTTGGTATGATGAAAGTTATCGCTCCAAAGTTTTATTCAGGAATAACCCCGCCCATGCCCATTGCCCAGAGATCAAGGTAATGGACTTAGAATTTCTATGTTAAATAATTATTGGGCCTAAATTTTGTTTTCATCATGTGAACAAGTATGTGAAATGAACACCCCACTTAACTCAACTTTATATACAGAAAAGCTGGCGTTTTTGTCGGGTATGCATGATATTTCTGTGTTCTGCTCCAAGACATAGGTTGTGGGTACTCGATAGAACCATCTTACCCGACATGCCATATCAATCCCTGCCGCCCAAACAAACCATAAGGGTTAATATGAAGGGACGGTCCGACTCGCACTACTTTGCCGGGGCAGGCCTAGACCCCTAAGCGGTTTACCAGTACTCATGTGTGGCCGGTTTCAGCTCTGCATGGAAGCATCATGCAGCCCAATCTATTTCTTAAAGCCTAATGGGCAGGGGCGAGATGATGTGTAAAATGTACTAGGCCCATGGGTGTGTTTTATGTTAAATTCTTTTAACTGCTCTTATTTTCCAAACCACACCATGAATTTGGTTCATATTTTGGTATGGTAATATGATATAGGTCCAAAGTTTCATTCAACAATACCATTGTCCATGCCCATGACCCTGATTGTCCCGGCCCATTGGGGCTTGAAGAAATAAATGGGCTGCATAATGCTTCCACGCAGAGCTGAAACCGACCACGCATTAGTACTGGTAAACCGCTCAGAAGATCTAATAAAAATAAAAAATGAGTTCCTTTAAAAGCAATGAAAACATTCATAAGAAAGAAGATGGGTCATACTATGTAGTTTCGTCTAATAAAGCCTCATCAGTGACCCTGTAATGATCCGGCAAAGAAAGCCAGAGGAAACATACTGCAATTTTGCGAATTTCGAATAGGCAGTCGATTAAAAGACTGATATAAATCAAAATTGGGTCCAAATAATTAAAAATCTGTCTAGAATATGAGTCTAAACCAATAATTTATTTCCGATTTCTCAGAATATTCACGCTGATCTCAAAGGACCAAAAGTAAAATAAGCCTGCCAAGGTAAAGCGGTACGAGTTGGACCGTCCATGCTTATAAACCCTATTGGTTTCATTGGGTGACAGGGCTTGAGATGTCATTTAATCTCAGTGTCGGGTAAAAATCCCACAAAATTGGAAGCAACGTCTCCAAAATTACCTATACAGTGTTGACAGGGACGTTTAACCTCAAATCAAACAAACACATCAGTGTCATGGACTTCGAATTTTTATGTTAAAGAGTTTTTAACAGGTCACATTTCAAAACCAAATGATGGATTTAGTTCATATTTGGAATGCTGATAAAGCTCCGCACTTTATTCAACAATGCTCTCAAACATGAATTAAGGTCAAGGTCACAGATTTAGAAATTTTTTATGTTAAAAGCTCATATTTTTCAAACCATATGATGGATTTGGTTCATATTTAGTATGATAAGATATTGGTCCAAAGTTGTATTCAGCAATTCCCACTCATGTGCATGGCCTCAAGGTCAAGGTTACGGACTTAAAAAAATGTGTTAATTTACTTCAGATCTCAAATTTTCCTAACTAGGCAATGGATTGGTCCAAAGGTTCATTAGGCAGTAACCCCACATATGCCAATGGCCTCAAAGACACTTTCCAAGGCGAGCAATGCTGTCTGATGATAGCTCTTGTTTGTTACTAATTTTCTGAATTTACTAATTTTTCACCCTAAATATATATAGACAGTGGGTGCTCTTGTGAGTGCAACTCTTCTTACTGTTTTGGATGGAAATTGGCAGCCCCGGCCCATCGGTGAAGAAATAGATGGGCTGCATGATGCTTCCACGCAGAGCTGAAACCGACCACACAGCTGTACTGATAAACCGCTTAGAGGATTTAAGCCTGCCCATGCAAAGCAGTACGAGTCGGACCGTCCATGCTTATAAACCCTATTGGTTTCATTGGGCGACATGGCTTTAGATGTAATTTCATCTCAATGTCGGGTAAAAGTCCCACACATTTGGAAGCAACATCTCCAAAATGACCTATATAATGTTGACGGGGATGTTAAACTTCAAATCAAACAAACAAACTACCGGTAATTGTTCTGAAACTATATGTGTTTTTGTCATTTTGAAACTCTGTGTGTGTTTTCTTGATGGTATGATGAGGTGCATGTGGTTTGGATGTAATTGTTGGATCATTTTTTTCACTTTATTAGATTCTGAGCTTTGTCAGTTTTCACCTTCAATATACAAAGAGTGTGTATGTGCTTCGGATTTAATGTGTCACTTTTTCCACATTATGAACTTGGTCATTTTCTAAACTTAGATACATGTATATAGACACTTGGTACCCATTGTTTGCGGAATGTTTATGTAACATAAAATAAGAATATGCACTAATGCGATTCCTATATTTATTTCTTCTACCTGAAATAAACATTAATTTTTGAGGGGATGAGGGTTGGAGAGGTGGTGGGCAGACGTGACATCAACAACTTCACCCAAGTTGGATCATGGGCTTGGGGAGTGGGGTTGTCTGAAATCAGAAGGCCCTGATGCCCACTAGGATCACACAGACTTATAATACTTAATAGGGAATCCTTTAAAAAAATTGTCAAGGCCCTGGTCCTTGATATTTGGTATGTAACTTCGTCATTGTTCCTTTTCCAAAGTTGTTCAACTTATAGCACTAGAATTAAAATTAGCCATTCTATTGTTATTTAGCATGCAACTACATCTACATGTAGTGGACCTCTACCAAGACTGTTCTCATTGTAGCACCCGCACCCCCACCCCAGTTATAATCTTTATATCTTCTTGTCTGAAGCCAGAAGGTTCAGACTCCTGGCCCTTGCATGCTGCTTCATCTGGTGGTTCTCTACCAAGTTTATTCAAATTAAAGCCCTGGGACCAAAGACTGTCCCATCAAGAGTTTGTTCTAAATAAATCCATAAGAGGAAAAAATATTCTATTCTGAGACCAGAAGGTCTTTGATATTTATTACCGGTCAATATTAGATAAGTATAGTTTTGCTCGCTGTCACCAGCGAAAGTTCGCTGGAGACAGCCGGCTGTCACTAGCGAACTTTCGCTGGAGACAGCCGGCTGCCAATAGCCACTTCCTTCTTTATCTATCAAGTTTTGGACAAGACTTTATAAGAGTTAATACGTCCCAAACCATACCAAAGTCAGATTTATTTTATGCATGCTGTTAGATAATGGCCCAAAGATTAGTCAGCACTACACAGCCCTTCTTGTCTATATCCAGAATTCAAAGGCAACAAACTTCGCAATTTTATTTTTAAGTTCTTACGAAAGTTCTAGGATCTATTATTTAAAAATAAACATTTAGTGGATAAAGTATGAAATGATAATATTCTTTTGTTCACAACATAATTTAGACCGACAAGACCAAACCCATTGTATGCTTTTTAAAAGCAGCCAACTTGTTTATTAATCCTGTATGTTACATTCTCGCTATTTATCTGTAACGGAAAATAAGTTAACAAAATCCTGTTTTCACTGATTCGATAATCCACCAGTGGATTAAATATGCACATTAGTTAGACTACGTTACATGTGCGACGTCCTTAACGACGTCGCGTGTACTAATGAAGGTACATTGACATATTTCTGTGCACTGTCAGCTCTGTGTTGTCAAAAGGATCAACTTTTGAAATACATCTTCCTCACAAACGAAAACAAATTTGAAGGAATGTTCCCTGGGTGACGCTCAGACGATTTTCCACTGAACATTATAACCACCAGAAAAAAATACAACCGTTAAAATGACTTCAATTCCTAAATAGCTAGATTGATTTTGAAATAATTTCACAGCCTCAATTGCTCAAACCCTCAACACCAACATACATTAAATATCATAAGGATCAGGTGAGCGATCCAGAGTCATCATGGCCCTCTTGTTCGATTTTAGCACACATTGGGGGAACCACACCAGACGCCGGTTACTTCACTTACTTCGAACCGATGATTTATCAGACGCCTATTCAAAAACATTGTAAATTTTACCACCGAAACATGAAACTTTTTAGACGAAAAAGTTCAATATTTTTCTTATTTCTGCTTAAAAACATATATTGTGGATACTCGTTAGAACCGCCTGGACGAGGCGGTTGTAACGCGTACCCACAATCTATGTTTTTGAGCAGAAATAAGAAAACTAATGTATACCCCTGCAAACCCAAGTTTTACTATATAAAAGTGGGGTTTAAGGGGATCAAATTTATATAGGCGTGTTTTCGTGATGTGTGGTACCCAGAGAATAAACACCAGACCTTCCGTAGCAGAACTTGGCGTCTCACATGTGACGCGAGCTAGGCTCTAATCACAGCGAATATAGACTTAATGATTAAGAGTCAGCGCTCTTATCCAATAGGCCATAGCACAGATCTGGGATCCAGATAAGACGCCGCATCATGTGGCGTCTGATGCGGGACTATACTTTTTGCATTTATTTAATACATAGCAGTGAAATCAGTGCATATCTGAAACGATTAAAAGTGATATTTTCACACTGTGAAAATATAAATGATATTTTCACAGTGTGAAAAATAACATGGCCATGTTATTTTCACAGTAGCAGCTCGGACTATTTTCTCGTCAAAATCCATATGTTATCTATAAAATAATTCTGTAAAATACCTTGAAAAAGCATTCTCTGAACTGTAAAAATCATGTATTAAAATGGCGACTGTTTATGGTTTGCAACTGACAGTTGTGACGTCATAGCCAAGTCAAAAATTGTGACGTACGAACCGATTAATCAATTACAGTAAGTGTCCTAAAATATTATAAAATAAAAAGAAAATGTACGTTTTTTCGATAAATATCAAAAATATTTCATCTCGTGTGCTGAAAACATCAGAATTTCCAACACACTCGATGAAATATTTTTGATATCCATCTAAAAAAGGAAATATCTTCTATATATTGCGGATCCAGGTATGACGTCGCGGGACTATACTATTTGCATGTCTAGTTTACGGGTTTGCACGTTTGAATGGGAACATGAGACATAGTTGTATTTTATTTCTTAGTCACACAGTCTAGAAGTTGATTGAAAATCCAGTTGTAAAGTTTCAAAGTACATTGTATATAAGTGTTTCTGGGTATTTCTGGTCTATGGCAGATTCCAATGCATCCTTCCTTTTCTCCACTTAGATTGTGATGGAACAAATTTAGTCCATACCCTCACCAGTGTACCAGTGTAAGAAGGCTTTTCGGCGGAACATGGCGGTAAAGAGCTCTGAAACTCTTTTCAATCCATGACCCTGAAACAAGCGAACGTAATACCCAGCGGACACATTACGTGCAGGCAATGCCATTTCAGCGCAGTATTCACGCTAATGCAATGCCATGAATTAACATCGACGTAGACACGTCGTGTGTCCAATGGGAATGGTCTAGCTCTCAACAGAATATTTATATCAATAAGTTGGAAATTCAATAATAAGTTTTGCAAGTTTGTTACATGGTCTTGGGTACATCGCCTGTTTTTCTTTACAAGCATGAAAACTTTCGAAAATGTTTTCGAAAATGTTTGAGGGTCACTGGTGAGGCCTAACTGGCCGAAACTAGCTAGTCTGACCCAGAACAATCTTGTGCACTACAAAGTTGTCAGTTCTGCACTGACGTTCTTGCTTCCATAGGATAATCCCTTGTTCAGAACATTGTTTCAGACAGTAGTTCCAACTACTGAGGATAAACCATGGCTGTTGGTTAGGCAGCGATATGGTGATAATTTATGGCCGTCATTCCGATCGTATCTTTAACCCATTGTATACAAGTGGACTATTCCATTTATTTATGTCTGTCAAGTCCATTTGTCATATATTGTTCACAAAAAGTAGTGGATATTCGGGTTCCTTCGAGCCCATAAACCTAATCATTAGGAATATTCAGATATCGGGTATACCATGCCAATTAGCTATCATCTGTGTATATTTTGTCGTTGAGCAGTATGATATTTATGCTCGTAGCACAGGGGAACAAAATGTACATGTGGTAACACGTTAATTTTAACATTAGTGACAAACCGGTTTTATTGATGCGAGATTTTGATAAAACTTTCTGTATCGACCGTTGAAGTGTTGTATGAAACGATTTCATAAACAAATTCATTATTAGAACCAGGGTTCGGCTAACGGGGGTCGACGTTGAAGAACTTTTGGTATGCTCCAGACCGGAAGTATGTAGTTGCAGACGGCAAATAATATGAATACGTCACAGTCAGTTGTCCATCACGAAAACACGCCTATATAATTTTGACCCCCTTGAACCCCACTTTTATATAGTAAAACTGGGGTTTCCGGGGGTAAACCTTATTTTTCTTATTTTGCCCTACGATATAGATTGTGGGTACTCGTTAGAACCGCCTCGATGAGGCGGTTCTAACGAGTGCCAACACTCTTTATTTGGAGCAGAAATATGAAAAATATCGCAATTTTTCATCATAAAATTTCATTTTTCGGCGACAAAGGTGGCAATGTTTTTGTTTAAGCGTGTTTGCGTAATGATTCGACTATGGGCACGCTATCGTATGGCAACAGCAGTACCGGATTTGCAGAAAAGCAGACTCCAGAAGAGTACCAACTGATGCGATAACCACCGTGTTATCAATAAAGCGTTACGCAACCGGAGAAAGCTAGCCATCGTAGAGCAAGGTTTGCGCGGTGTACACAGGAACATTTATTATTGTTTTCATGTTCATGGACGAATCCGTTTTAACTTGGACTTTCGTGATGATCGAAGAAGAGTGTGGCATCGTACTGGTGAACGTTATACAGACCCGGCTAGACTTGTTCATGGTGGATAAGGATCATGGTCTGATAAGGCATTTGGTGGGATCACAATGACTGGAAAAACATACTTACATGTAAGCCAAAGCAGATTTACAGGCCTGTACTATCGTGATAACGTGTTGGCTCCTCGCGTGATACCGTTTAGTCGACACCACGGTCCTGGATTCATCTTTCAGGTCGATAACGTCAGGGCTTATCAGGCACGCGTCGTCACAGAGTTCCTTCAACGGCAAAATATTCGGACAATACAATGACCTGCGATGAGTCCAGACGTATCTCACATCGAATACGTATGTGTCATCCTCGGGAAACGAGTCCGCCTCCAAGGACCTTGGTGAGCTTGGTGCAGCACTTCAAGAAGAGTGGCGGTGGATCCCTCACATCACGAAAACACGCCTACATAATTTTGACCCCCTTGAACCCCACGTTTATATTGCAAAACTGGGGTTTCCGGGGGTATACCTTATTTTTCTTATTGCTGCTCTAAAATATAGATTGTGGGTACTCGTTAGAACCGCCTCGATGAGGCGGTTCTAACGACTGCTCTCAATCTATATTTGGAGCAGAAATAAGAAAATATCACAATTTTTCATCATAAAATGTTCATTTTTTTCGGCGATAAAGGTGGCAATGTATTTGCATAGGCGTGTTTGCGTAATGAGTTCACGATTCGTAGACTACATGTTATTAGAAGTATGCGACGGCGATTCGTTGCCTGTTGTGAGAATCGAGGGGGTACAACACGTTTTATAGGGCTTCTGAAAAAAGACGTGGACGCTTAGAAGATTGGTCGCCGTGTCGCTACGTAATGACGTGATCATTGGAATTAATGTGTTGTTAAATTTATGGATATTTGATAGTTCTTTGAATTAAATGGAACTTCGCCAAGTAACGTTTTATTAATTTCCTAATAGTCAGCCTGAAAGTAAAACATCCCCTACTTTTTGTGAACAGTATATAAAGGTGCCAGGCGTATGCGTTCGTTCTTTTTCTATTTTTGATGGAAAATTATGTTAGCAAATAGTTCAGGCCCTGATCAGACGCCGTGTTTTGGCCTTTTTGCCAAGGTACCCCTTAAGGGATGTCTGGCCTAAAATGGGTTAATAAGATTACGTTGTTTGTTATAGATTTTACTGGGTGGCGCGATTCTTAGGAATAGTTACAATCTACTTCCAAAAACATACAAAATAATTAGAAAAAAATCCTATAGTATCATTTTTTGATATCAGGATCCAGCAAACAAAATTCTTGGGGATTAAGGGGAAACTGACATACCTTTAGGGGGGGGGGGCAACCTCTTCAAAAGTAGTTTTGTCTCCCACGTCAATAGAGGTGAACTCTGAAAGTAAAACGAAATGCTCCCACATTTCTTAAAATGTTGTTATTAAATTAATTTATCATATGATGTCGCGTCTGAGAGTGTAATAACGCCATGTATTATTTTCGATTATCCACTAGTGGATTAAATATGTAAATTAGCTAGATACGTCCAGTAACGTTACATGTATGACGTTCTTAACGACGTCGCGTTTACTAATCGCGGAATATTGACATTTTTGTAAAACAAGCGTGAATAAAATGCGTTTAAATGTCATATGGTAAATAGAATCTTGCATTCGTGCTCATGTATTATTGAATTTATTAAACTCGTTGAGGAAAAGAGATAAAATGCTCGGCAAAGCCTCGCATTTTATCCCTTATCCTCAACTCGTTTAATAAATTTAATAATACATGAACACTCATGTAAGATCCTCTATTTAATGCACCAAATAAAGCAAGAAACCTACGAAAAGAATCAACATCCCCCTTCGTTCATTCTCTTCAAATCTGTGTTGACCGTCGAGGTCGCCATGATAGTCAAACTTGACTTCCTGTGAAGGTGGTTCTTTCTTGTTGTCAAGAAATTTGGACAGCGGCTTTGTATCATTGGTGTCCTCAGCATTAGCGAGAAAGCTGACTGAAGATAAGAAAATACAGTAGAACTTCGATGGCTCGGACACCGATGGCTCGTTTACCATGGATGTGTCGAACCCATTCTTGAGCCCCTAGCGAAATCCTCTACATAAGAAATAGTGGGGGATAATTAAGGAGATTTTAGTCTTTTATCTTGCATATGTTTGTTATGTGTACTCATTAGAATCGCCTCGATGAGGCGATTCTAATGAGTACACATAGCATATATTTTCATTATAGAACATCGGAAAGATGTCTAAAAGTATCTCATTATGCCTCCTGACAGTTAGCTCAGTGGCTGGAACTACCCCTGTCTCGAACAGATTTTCGAGGTCCCAAAGGTGTTCGAGCCACTGAAGTTCGACTGTATGACGAAATGATTTGGTTTCACTCATTATATACATATTTATTCCATTCTTTTGGTATTCGCCAAATACATAGCAACAAGACATGAAACAATGGCTGGATTTGAACTAAAGCATATACACACTTATACCTACGTGTTTTAGTAAGAACCTAAATTGTTGGTCTCAAAGCAGATAATAAATACATAAATATACACCCCTTTAGATTTTTTTGTGTTCATTTCCATTCTATCGAAGATGATACATCGCAAAAACATGCTTACAGTCAAACCTCGATAATTCGAAGTGACAGGGACCGCCAGATTGTTTTCGAATTATCGGGTGTTCGAATTTTCGAAATCGGTAGTTTTCGGACATGTTCGGAAGTTTTCATTCAGTATAATATATGACTGCATTCTGTCCAACGGCAAGAACACAAACTTTCTATATAAGAGCAAATTATCTCATCTAACAGGAAACAAAGCAACATGAACCATTAACATCCCGCAACCACTGCATACTGTTGAAGTCTTTGCTGGCAAACCTCATGTTTCTATTCACTCGTGTACTGCATTTTTATTTTCTATTTTCACTTTCGACTGTCTTTGAAATCCTCTGAAAATCATTTACTTTCAGTTTCCCAAACATCCAATATGCTCTAATGCTTTGAACATAATGTCTCAGTTTAAAGTCGCTATATTTTAAACATCAAACATGATAATCTTCTTAATGATGCTCATTACCAATTACAGTTATATCAATCAAGAAGCTCAGGATTAACTAGGTGTCAATTACCTGTATACACAATAATATAACGCACCTGTGAAATCAGTCGGGTGTGAACAAGCTCAAAGAAAACACGCTCTTCAAGCATGAATAATGTGCTTGACTTATTTTGACTTCGAATTGGGAGATGGATTTAATAGGGATTTCTTTGATGGGGACCGACAATTTTATTCGAAAAATCGAATATTCGAAATTCGAAAAATCGGTAATATTTTTACATAAAATAATAGCAAAAATAGATCGGGACCGACACACACTTTCAAAAAATCCGGTAGTTTCGAAAAATCGGCGTTCAAATCACCGAGATTCTACTGTATTTTATTTTAACACCCTTTAACCCAACTTTCATGTAGTGAAATTTGTATTTACAGGGGATGTGCATCATTTTCTGATTTCGGCTTAGAACGGCCTCGGCGAGGCGATTCAACCGAGCACCCCCAATCTATGTATGAGCAGACATAAAAACATATCAGCGTTTTTATCGGAAAGGTTCATAATTTTGGTGGAAAATTTTTCAGTGGATTTAAATTAATATGTTGAGACAAGTTTCGACATTCGACGCATTGTGCGTTAAGATATTTCTTTCAAGTCATTATATAGTGCAGTTTATATTTTACTTTTGGTCCTTTGAGACCAGCGTGAATATTCTGAGAAATCAGAAATAAATTATTGGTTTAGACTCATATTCTAGACAGGTTTTTAATTATTTGGACCCCATTTTGATTTATATCAGTCTTTGTATTTCTTTCCCTTTGGTGTCTTTTATGGATGGAGTAAGTTAATTGTATCAATTCCTGATCTTTGTTTTACTTCTACTTTGAATCGACTGCCTATTCGAAATTCGCAAATTTGCAGTACGTTTCCCCTGGCTTTCGTTGCCGGATCATTACAGGGTCATTGATGAAGCTTTATTAGTCGAAACTACGTAGAATGTCCCATCTTCTTTCTTATGAATGTTTTCATTGCTCTTAAAGGAACTCATTTTTTATTTTTATCTATAAAGTGTACGGTCACGCGCAAAAGTATGCGACTTAAGCCGACTTTCGATTTGTTATATAGTAAAGTACAACACTTTTCATAGCAAGCACACGCCGGCAATGTATCCCCCTTTATTAAAAAGACTGAAGCGGTTGGTAGAGGCTAAGCTGTAGTGTATCCTTCGCCAGTGGGGCGCCCAATTAGATTGACCAATATTAGGGCAAGGCCTGCTGTCCGTACAACAGGTAAGGGTAGAGAAAGAATGCTGTTATTTCTTTTTTCTACACTAAATATGTTCTATAAAATTCGTTTTCCTCTTTCTTTCACAACCCTGTATTACATCCTCACTACTACCTCTTCTATCTATTTTCTCCCCATCACGTGACCAAGTCCGTGAAATGAAGACCCCCCCTAAACCCCACTTTATATAGAGAAAACTGGCGTTTACCGGGGTAAACATTATTTTTCTTATTTCTGCTCCAATACATAGGTTGTGGGTACTCGTTAGAACCGCCTCAATGAGGCGGTTCTAACGAGCACACACAATCTATATTTGCAGTATTAATAAGAAAGATATCAAGGATTTTCATCCGAAAAGTAGCCAGTTTGGAGATGGGAAAAAATGCACTATGTCGCACGGGTGTGTTATCGTAATGTTTCTCTGGGAGACGATACAAAATGACCGAAAAAGGTTAATTAACCCCAGCGCAAAGGCATCAACATTGCTACATTAGAGTAATCTTTAAACAGCAATGTGATGATTTTAACGAAAAGCAAAATGAAGAACTCACAATCGTGACAACTATATTTCTTACAAATGAAGGTCGTGCGCTGATTCGAGCATGTCTCTTTACGGAAAAATAAGTATGTCTAAAATCGCAGAAGAATCTCATAACCAAATAAAAACAAACAGACAGAAAAAAATAAATCTCGTAACTCAGTCTAAAGAAAAACACAATGTTTCCATAAAGTTCATATAAAAGATGACACCCGATCTTAAACAATGTAACAATGTTTTCAAAATGTTCGACTAAAGACGGTAACAGACGACGTAACGGAATCTAATAGTTGGTTTACTTTTACTCTAGCATTTCAGTTATTTCTTGCTGTCGAGTCCTCACCTTTGTTTCATCTCTGTAATTGTTTGATTTTTTATATTTTCGGAGATGTTGCATTGACGTGTTAGAAGGCCGTCATGCGGACTGAATGATTAAAGGGGCTAGTGCAAGAAGGGGTCCAAGTCCATTTTTGGAAAAACCTGGGACATTATCATTTTCAGATACATCATATCAAGACCTACAAACTGATATATAGTTTGGTATACCTGATTTCTCTACTGGCATAAAAAATGACGGTTAATACAATTTTGGTAGGGTCCTAAGTCCAATGTCGTATCTTTAGTGCAAGAAGGGGTCTAAGTCCATTTCACCAGATAAAGCTTTGAGTTCCCATTACATCTATTGTCCATTTGTTTCGAATATTTGTTATAATAAACTAATAAAGAGTCGTGATACGATAAAATATACATGTTCAACTAAATGACGCGGGTTTCTGCCTTTAATAGAGAAAACTTTGTTGTATTTGTTTTGTGCAAGAAGGTGCCTAAGTCCAATAAATCCTTGCCTAAGGCATCTTCTTGCACTAAACCATTATTGTAACAAATGAATATCTGCGATAAACTCAGAACTATTTATGCGATTTCTGCACCATTTCAGATGACACGACAACATATCAGAAGAATTTATTTAAGTTTAAGTATGAAAAATATGAAAATTTTGCAAAATATATATATATATATTTTGTTTTGCGTTTTTCTAGAAATTATAAAAAATGTGACCTAGCCCCCCTTCTTGCAATAACCCCTTCAATTATCTGTCTAAACCACGACAAAAGTTGGGACGATAATTACGATAGGGTAAAATCAATTTCAGCGTCCTCACACACTCCTAGTGAAAAACGTTTTACTGACCATTCAAATGCGGTTCTTCTGTCTCGGTTTGTCTTTTTATACTTCGTCTTTGAATCTGTGTATCGCTTATTTTATTATTATTATTATTATTATTATTATTATTATTATTATTATTGACAGCCAGTAATACATTTGTGGGAAAGTACCTGTCCTTTTACTTTCCGCTAGACTGCTGATGCCATTAGGGTCTAGTTATTTCATATTCATGTTTCTGTCCTTTGGGTGTCTCTGATTGGAGGTGCAGTTGGTTTTATCGATTCCGGATCATTGCCTTCTTTTGTTTTTTAAAGAATAAGAAAAATGTTTACCAGTTTGTCGACAAATTTCATACACGTTTCCTTTTAGATTTAGATAATATAACTTATTTCAAAGCACAGGACGGAAGCACCGTTTATTTGTTCCTAAAATTAAGTTGTCAAATCACTATCCCCCGTACCCATAGCTGACATTTGTTGAGGTCCATGCGGACTGAACAAATTATTTGTCTAAATCGCGACGGAAATAAGGGCGAGGATTGTTGCCAAGTAAAATCGATTTAACCCCCCCCCCCACACACACACACCAGTGGAATTAGTTTCACTGACCGTTCCAAGGGGGTTCCTCTGTCAAAGAAAAATAATATATAAATATAGAAGTGGGGGCAATGATCAGGAACCAATACAATTAACCAACAGCTCCCATCAGAGACACCAAAAGGAAAGATACACAATCAGACCCCAACGGAAACACCAACAGCGGAAAGCCGAGAGCGGTTACTTTCCCGCAAACTGGCAAATAGGCTATCCAAAATAAAACATATAAGCGACACAAACATCCAAAGGCAAACCTAACAAAAATAAAACGCAATACAAGAACCGCCTTGGACTGGTCAGCGGAGAAGAATTCCACGGGGGGGGGGGGGGGGGGCTTAAAATCGATTTTACGTGGCCACAAACCTATAACCCTGTAAACCCTAGATTTCTCTATATAAGGTTTGGTTTTCAGTGCCATTCATTACACGGACACGTGATATTTTTATTGTGTATGTATGTACCTCCATGAGGTGGTTCTCACGAATACCCGCAACCTTTATGTTGGGAAAGATATAAGAAGATGAATTAATGTAATTGCAATATTTGACCTTTCACTTGGATAGTGGGCTCTTTTAAAGGCTTGCCGGGTGCTGGTTGATAAGTTGATGCTGATTGTGAGGTCATAATTATCACATGAGTCAGACAAATGATGTGTACCTTTTTTATCTTTTCTTTTGTCGGACCACCTTTTGCCATGTCATTAGCAAATATGAACTCATCTAGCACGTCCGACAGCACATTGGGTTTGGATTGAAACCTTCTGAGATTGCAAAGCTTCCCATCAAAGCGATACTAATAAATATACCATTGTCACCATCTTGAAATGCATCTGTTAGCATGGCACATTGCATAATGCTGAACAGCGTTGGGGCTAGTACACAACCTTGCTTGACTCATCAAGTGGCAGATTACATTCAACATGTGGTAGCCTGCTGATAGCATCATCATTAATAGC
Source organism: Lucinisca nassula (assembly GCA_963580285.1). Taxonomy (NCBI): domain Eukaryota; kingdom Metazoa; phylum Mollusca; class Bivalvia; order Lucinida; family Lucinidae; genus Lucinisca; species Lucinisca nassula. Next base: position 29,792,697 of record OY757027.1, on the reverse strand, counting down.
GGATGGCCGATTAAGGGCACTATAACAGTCCATCTTTAGAAGATAGCCATTGTCAGTCAAAACACTTGTTCAATCTGCACTGTGGAGAGGGTTGGATCCTCTTTAGTGCATCAAAACTTTTTCATAACATTTCTGTCTGCAAAAGACTGGATTTCATCAGCCTTATTGCTCAGCCAGGACTGAGTCTAGGTTTGACTGTCTTGCATATACCTGGATATGCCGCCTTATAAGATACTGAAATGGTATCACAGAGGTATGCCCTGTGTTTCGGTGCTTTCCGGAATCCATGGGTTTCTTCGTCATTCTCATCAAACCAGTCTTGATGTTTACGAGATACTGGTCCTAATGGATCCATTTCTACAGAGTGAACGGTTTCTCTGAAGACTGTCCAGTTCTCTTCCAGATCATCTGAACTGAGTTCCATTGCATTCAATCTGTTGCAGATATCATGGATGAAGTCTTGTCTCTTTCTGTTTGTATCAGCTTAGAGACATCCAATCCCTTGGGCACTTTCTTGCATTGTCTGTGCGAAGGTTGAGATTCCTGACAACATGCCCATGATCTGCCCGGCAGTGTGCACCACACATAGTCGTTGTCAATCTGACATCATGCCTGTCCTTCCTTGTAATTATGACATAGTCAATGAGATGCCAATGTAGGGAGCGAGGATGCAACAATGATGTCTTGTTGCGATTTGGCAGACGGAAGACTGTGTTAGTGATTAGCAGGACATGATCTTCACACTTCCTCAAAAGGGGACCGTTGCTATTGCACTTTCCTACTCCTTCAGCCCAAATCCCTGCTTCCCATATTTGGTGTTCTGCTAGTTCTTTTATCTGTTCTTTGTTTCTAAAGGCAACTTTTTAGCTTTTTAGCTCAAATGACCGTAGGTCATTGTGAGCTTTTGTGACTGTGACATGTCCGGCGGTTGGTTCGTCGTCCGTCGTCAGTCGTGCGTCGTGCGTAGATTTTTCTTGTCAACACTTTAGAGCCCACTTGATAAGACTTGGTCAGAATGGTTATCATGACAATATCTCGGTCAAGTTCGAATATGGGTCATGTCGGGTCAAACAGTAGGTCAAAAGGTCAAATCATAGAAAAACATTGTTAACACTCCAGAGGCCACAATTTTGGGCCAAGCATCATCAAACTTGTTTAGAATGATCTTGACAATATCTCGGTCAAGTTCGAAAATGGGTCAAGTGAGGTCAAAAAGAAGGTCAGTAGGTCAAGTCATGGGAAAATATTGTTAACACACTGGAGGGCACAGTTTAAGTCCAATCACCCTCAAACTTGCTCAGAATGATCATCCTGACAATATCTCGGTCAAATTTGAATATGGGTAATATAGGTTCAAAAAGTAGGACAGTAGGTCAAATCATGGAAAAACCTTGTAAACACTCTAGAGGCCCCAGTTTTGGTTCTATTATCCTCAACCTTAGTCAGAATGATAACCCTGACAGTATTTCGGTCAAGTTCGAATATTGGTCATGTGTGGTCAAAAATTAGGTCAGCAGGTCAAATCATAAAAAAACTTGTTAAAACTCTAGAGGCCACAGTTGTGGTCCAATCATCTGGCAATATCTCGGCCAAGTTCGAATATGGGTCATGTCGTGTCAAAAAGTAGATCAGTAGGTCAAATCATAAAAATAACCTTGTTAACACTCTAGAGTCCACAATTTAGTCAAATTATCATAAATCTTGCTCAGAATAATCATCTCGGTAATATCTGAGTCAAGATCAAATATGGGTCATGTCGAATCAAAATGTAGGTCAGTAAGCCATTTGGTCCTAATTTTGAACTGTTTGAGATAGAGCCTTCATATTAAGCATGAAGGTTCTTTGTGACAAGGGCTTTACACTCAAATAAAAATGTTTGACCTGTGACCGTGACCCTGGCCTGTGACCTACATGTAATTTATCATAACTTTTGAACCATTCAGTTAGAGCCTTTATATTTGGCATGTATGTGCCTTGTGACATGGTCTTTCGACCCATACACAAATTTTGACCTATGACCTATAATATCTGGGTCAAGATCGAATATCGGTTATGTCGAATCGAAAAGTAGGTCAGCAGGTCATTTTGTCATATTTGTTTAACCGTTTGAGATAAAGCCTTCATATTTGGCATGCGTGTTCCTTATGACGAGGGCTTCCCACCTCTACAAAAAGTTTGACTTGTGACTTTAACTTTTGGCCTACCTAGTCACAACTTTTGAACCATTTGAGATAGAGCATTCATATTTGGCATGTAGGTTCCGTGTGACAAGAGCTTCCCACTTAAACAAAAACATTGACCTGTGGCCTACTTTATAATAACGTTTGAACCATTAGACATAAAGCCTTCATATTTGACATGCAAGTTTCATGTGACGAGGGCTCCCCAAGCATACAAAAAGGTGACCTGTGCCCTTGACCTTTGGCCTATTTTGTCATAACGTTTTAACAATTTGAGACAGAGCCTTCATATTTGGCCTGAAAGTTCCTTGTGTCAAGGGCTTTTCATTCAAATAAAAAAGAATTGACCTGTGACATACTTTATCATAACTTTCGAACCGTTTGGGATAGAGCCTTCATATTTGGCATGTATGTTCCTTGTGACAAGGGCTTCCCACTTGTGACCCCATACCACCCAGTCACCAGAACTAAAAATACAAAAAAAAAATCTTAAAATGACTTCTACTCCTAAATATACGAAATAATTTCAAAGAAATGTTTCTCGGGTCACTGTCAATCAAAAGAGCTCAAACCATCCACTCCTACTTACTTCATCTACTGTATTATTTCTACAATAAGGATCAGGTGAGCGATCCAGGGCCATTATGACCCTCTTGTTATTGGTCATTGTGGGTGTATAGGCACTTAAAATAGTTGCATGCCTCTTACCAGATAAGGATAGGCTCAGCGTCATCAGGCGGTCGTTTATGCATTTTGAAGTCCTGAGAGCTTGCTGACAATGTGTCATTTGATGGCAAATCATACTTCTTCACGCCGCTCTTCATTTTTTTTGCGTCCACCTCAGAAGAAAGTGTAACCAGCACCAACTACGTCTATTTGCTCTGCCTCTGCAAGGCGAATCTCAACCTTAGCTGCAATCTCGACCTTATAAAGATTAAGTTCTCTACCAACTAGAGCTGTTCTTCGCTATGGTCTGTCACCACCGTCCATCAAATTTCGCACATTCCATTCACCGATTTCCAAAGGAACCAGTGCTTCAGCAGAAGTGCACGACCCGCCGGATGCTTTTAGCTTTGGGTATGGCGGCCATTTTGGTCATGTGACGTGGACCTAAAACGGTTCCCCCAATAAATGCGCCATATCGTAAGGAGCAAAAATATATCTTATACTTCAGTACTGTATTCTGAATCGTTTGCAGGATAAAATGCATTCTCACTTTTCCAATACAAAAGCATATGTGTCAAAGTTTGACCTAGGCACAGAAAAGGTCAAGGTCAACCCAGGGTCACCATTTTAGCAATTTATGATGGGCCTACGTCCCAGATGCTATTTATCAAGTTTCGTGGAAATCTACGAAGTGGTTCTGGAGAAGACTATTTTGAAGGGTTTTTACCATATATGGCTTGGCGGCCAGTTTGGTCATGTGACCTGGACCCCATGAGCAAATTTTGGTTTCCCCCATCCCATAGAGGCTCCATATGAAATTTGACTTCAATCGGCCCAAAGGTTTCCGAGAAGAAGCAGTTCGAAAATTTTCACATTTTTCGCCTCGGCGAGGCTATACTAAACGTAATGTAATATTTCGCAAGTTCATTGGTAAGATCTCATTGATATCTATCAATATGCCAAAAAATGTTTAAATTTTCCAAACGGTTAAGTCATTATCACCAATTTTCACAAACGGGTTACGGACGGACCCAAAGAAGATCAAGGTCAACCCAGGGTCACCATTTTAGCAATTTATGATGGGCCTACGTCCCAGATGCTTTTTATCAAGTTTCGTGGAAATCTGCCCAGTGGTCCTGGAGAAGACTACTTTTGAAGGGTTTTTACCATATATGGCTTGGCGGCCATTTTGGTCATGTGACCTGGACCCCATGAGCAAATTTTGGTTTCCCTATCCCAGAGAGGCTCCAAATGAAATTTGACTTCAATCGGCCCAACGGTTTCCGAGGAGAAGCAGTTCGAAAATTTTCACATTTTTCGCCTCGGCGAGGCTATACTAAATGGAATGTAATATTTCGCAAGTTCATTGGTTAGATATCATTGATATCTATCAGTATGCCAAAATTGTTTAAATATTCCAAGAGGCTAAGTCACTATCACCAATTTTCACAAACGGGTTACGGACGGACAGACAGACATACCATATATGGCTAGGCGACCATTTTGGTCATGTGACCTGGACCCCATGAGCAAATTTTGGTTTCCCCCATCCCATAGAGGCTCCATATGAAATTTGACTTCAATCGGCCCAACGGTTTCCGAGGAGAAGCAGTTCGAAAATTTTCACATTTTTCGCCTCGGCGAGGCTATACTGAATGGAATGTAATATTTCGCAAATTCATTGGTTAGATCTCATTGATATCTATCAGTATGCCAAAAATTGTTTAAATATTCCAAGCGGTTAAGTCACTATCACCAATTTTCACAAACGGGTTACGGACGGACAGACTGACATACTGACAGAATGACCGAATGACCGATTGACCGAATGACCGAATGACAGAATGACACGGTGATTTTAGGGCACTCTTAGAAATCAACCGACTTCAGTCGGTTGTTTTTTCTGCGAGTTGTGCAATCATCTGAATATATCTTCTTTCTTGTTCGACCGCAAAATGGTATCACTGCTGATCGCGGTGAACGAGCCAAGGGTTTTGAAGCAGGTAACCTAAGTCGTCTTTACGTCATCTTAAACTAGGTATTCAAGAATTTCATAAGAAGTCTATTTTGGCTCCAGCAGACAAGGACGTTAAAATATCGTCGTTGTTTGACGTCTCCACTATGTTAGCGCTCTTCAGCCATGGCCTTGTGGTACCAAGGCCTATAAACTTCATCCTTTGTTGTAGAGAGGGCTATAGTTGATGACCACATTTGTCATTCAGTCACCACGTCTGCTGTATGTGCAACAGGAGGCCAAGATAAGCTTCTCACGTTATATTGGTTAACTAAACTTCATAAAAGGCCATACAAGGCACGGTTTATTGCAAATTCTAACACAGCGCGCCTATATAGGCAATGCAAAATAACTGTGTTTTATTCTGCAACAAATCACAGCTCGGAAGAGCGTGACGTGTGACGTCATTAAAACTGCAAATTTATGACATCACTAGTCGATTTACTTGACGTTAGACGGTGTAACGTCATTTTCTCGCATCGAAAACGTTAGAAAAGTATATAAATGCATGTGTTTCAGTCGATAATTTTAGCGGGATTTCTTCTAACAATGGCGAAAAGTTGTGAGATTTTGAAGGAAACAACAACATTATTGCTGATTTTCAGCGTGTTAGAATCGAAATAGATCAGCTCTAGCCAGTGATTTGTTGGGTAATAAATCACAGTTTGTCGGTCAGTTGTAAGTAGACAAATCACGCGCGCTACGCGCTCGTGATTTGTCTACTTTACAACTGACCTCCAAACTGTGATTTATTACACAACAAATCACAGTTAGAGCTGATCTATTTCTTAATTCAAGATAGAAGTGAAGGCAATGATCAGGAATCGATACAAATAACCACAGCTCCCATCAGAGACACCAAATGGAAGGAATCACAAACATGAAACAACAGACCCTAATGGAAACATCAACAGCGAAATGGCTTCAGTCGCGATTTAGACGAATTATTTGTTCAGTCCACATGACATGATGGCCTCTTAACTCATCAGTGCAACATCTCCGCGAACACAAAAATCAAACAACCTCAGAGATGAAACAACGGTGAGGAATCGACAGCAAGAAAACACTGAAATGCTGGAGCAAAAGAAAACCAACAATTAGACTCCGATGGGCCCGACTAGAGACAGAGCATCAGGTACCAACCAACATGACATGGAACAAAATCTCTATAATTCCCAGTAAATGAAAATCAAAAATAAGTTCCTTTAAGAGAATGAAAACATTCATAAGAAAGAAGATGGGTCATACTACGTAGTTTCGGCTAATAAAGCCTCATCAGTGACCCTGTAATGATCCGGCAAAGAAAGCCAGAGGAAACATACTGCAATGTTACGAATTTCGAATATGCAGTCGATTCAAAGACCGATATAAATCAAAGCCTTTACGCTGGAACCGTCATAGAATATGAGGCCTGATCCACCGACGTGCAATTAAAGAGCGAAGCAACGTTGTCAACCGTGATAGGGTTAACTACCATGCATGCATTATCTCGTGTAAAATTTATGTTGTACTCAATCTTTTTATATCGAAGAATGATTTTACGAAATTGGATGCTAATGTCATTGCAGGTATGTGTTTGTCTGCATTTATATACTAAGTCACCATAAAATTCGGGTTCCGATTTACCTTGTTGTAGAAGAGATTTAAGTCCTATATTGAATTTTGAAATTAAATCAGAATGACGTCATTAAAATTTTGAAAAGGCTTTGCGTAGTTTATTGTACCGATACCCTGAATAAGACGTTTAGCACTTAACCATTTATTACGAGTGTTGAAGTCAGTAATATGACTACACACTCTGGCAAATCAATTGCGAAATATAAACGCAACAGGGTGGCGCACGAGGAACATGACCATCCAAAAATGGAAAATTTACAATGTCCAAATCAAAATCGGTTCATTTTAAACACCAAACGCTTTGCATGAGATGTTATAACTACCGTTAGGGTCATGCGATTGTTATATTTCTATTATTCGGTTGCCAAATGATTCTGTATTCCATGTCGAGTGCCTGGCCCCGACCTCCGCCCCCACCAAGCCCCAAACCCCCGCGCCAAACCCCCTATCCGTTGTCCTTTGATTATTTTTTCTTATCCCCCTTTTTTCAAATCCCCACACCCTTTCACATAACCGCTATATACAAAATTAATCTTATTTAGTATCATTACTTATACCAATATCCTCCCCCCTTTTTTTGTTTTTTCTTCACCCAATCATGATTATCCTTTTCTCATTATGTTGTTAATATCACTACAATGTATCACTTGTTTCAACATACTTCGTTTGTAAATCGTCATTATGTTTACATGTCAGTTGTTACTGGGAGAAGAACTATATAAGTACTTGTGCTTTCGTTCTAATCCCAAATTGTATAATAACTTGTCACATATTGTAATGATGTTATTGCTACAGTAATAAAAAAAATATGTGTAAACCAATCAAAATCATGGCGTTTATCATAAATTTTGAAAGAAACAAACCCATCTTCAATAGATAGATGTAAACATATGATGTACATATGTCTATACAAGTTCTTGTATCACCATTTAAATTCAAAATTATTAACTTCATTTCTAATTGCCATAAAAAATGTGATAGTATATTGCGACAAAGTCTTTGAAAGAACAGCGAGAAATCGGTTTTGGTCTATACATATTCTAATGAGATTTTATTCAGCTGCAATCCTTGCCTTTTAATTTACTCTTCTAATTTATCTACTATAGATAAATTTAAATCCAGGCGTTTTTGTGCTTCAAGTCTGTCTACTTTTTTCAATTCGTTACACTACACTTCCACATAGTGGTATAAAAGAAAAACAATAATGATTTAAAGGAAAGGATATTTCATACATAAGATTCCCTCTAACTTGCATGAATATAGAAATCATTTTTTCTCACTTCTGAAGAAGGCTTAAATTAATATTTTAAATTTATCGGAGTCCAACTGTTGGTTTTCTTTTGCTCCAACATTTTAGTAGTTTCTTGCTGTCGAGTCCTCACCGTTGTTTCATCACTACAGTTGTTTGATTTTGTGTTCTCGGAGATGTTGCACTGATGAGTTAGGAGACCTTCATGCGGACGGGACAAATTATTTGTCTATATTGCGACGGAAGGAAGGGCGAAGATTGTAGCTGCGTAACTTCAAGCCCTCCAGTGGAATTCGTTTCACTGACCGTTCCAAGGCGGTTCTTCCGTCGCGGTTTATTTTTGTTATGGTCTGTCTTTTAGTGTGTATCGTTTATATTATTTTGTTTTGATAGCCAGTTGGCCATTTTGTGGGAAAGTAACATTCCTTTTGGCCTTCCGCTATTGATATTTCCATTAGGGTCTAGTTATTTCCTGTTTCTTTCACTTTGGTGTCACTCATGGTAGTGTGTATTAATTGCATCGATTCCTGAACGTTGCCTTTATTTCTATGTTTTATGGTCATGTCAAGTGTGTGTAGCTCTCACCTTTCTACTTGAAAATATTTTCGTGTAATAAGGTTTGTACTTAGTTATTTAGTCAATTTGTGGGCATTACGATGGGTACTAATTGCGCACCCATTGTGGAGGATCAGTCCTTGTTCTGTTATGAAAGATACTTTATGAGGTCCCTTTCCTGAAATCTTTAAGCCTTCGGCTCAACTTCTATATACTAGGATTATTTATTAAATAATGGCACTACCTATTGCGATGGTTTGATCAGTCAAACTTATCCCCGTCTTCCCAGAACTTCAGCTAAATAAAGCAAATTCTTCTTATTCCGAGGACCCGTATTTGGATTTCCATATGTGTACACGAGATGAGATAAAGTGTGATAATCGCGTTGTTTTTGATATTGAGATTGTAATTTTACTTTCTTGTTTGGTGATATTCATCGTGTGGCATCCCGTGGCGTTTATATTTCGCAATTAATTCGATTTGCCAAAGTGTCTAGTCATGAAACTGGCTACAACACTACAAATTAATTGTTAACTGCTAAACTTCTTAATATCGGTATCATAAACTATGCAAAGTTTTTTTTTGTTCAATATGGACGTCATTCCGATCATTGTTGGACTTAAATCTCTTCTGCAACAAGCTCTGTAGGAACTCGAATTTAATGGTAACTTAGCATATAAATTCAGAAAAAAATATATACTTGCAGTGACTTCAGTACCAAATTTAGTAAAATTAGTTTCCGATTTAAATGATCGGGAACAACATAAATGTTATATGACAGATATGCATGGAAGTTAACACAACAACGGCTAAATCGCGACGGAAGAAAGGGCAAGGATTGCAGCTGCGTAAAATCGATTTAAGCCCACCCCACCCCCTCAGTGTAATTCGTTTCACTGTCATCACGATATGGTGGAAGTAGGCAACAGAAGTGACTGAAGTATTGAAAACCCACAATAAGAAATGGAAGGTGTGCAAGAAAAAGAATCCTACATGGGCGTGAAGGGTGGGTAGATAAATCCGTCCCTCGGGATCACTATCCGGCATCACTCGGCAAGCCTCGTGATACCGAACAGTGATCATCGGGACGGATTTTTTCATCCAACTCTCACACTCATATAAGATTCTTATAATCTTATTTCTGACTGAAAGTTTTTTAGACATTCATATGTCAAACAAATAGTTAACGAGTCCGTGTAATGAATGGCAACACACTTTAGAAGAAGAAAGGTTTCCACGGGGTCCACGTTTCTTCATTTTTGCTAAAAACACGATAGTTGATAATCGTTACAACCGCCTAGAAGAGGCATTTCTAACGAATGCTCAAATTCTTTGTTGGGACAAGACACTTTAAGAATTACAGAAAAAGAAAACCTCTGAAAATCTCTGCTTCTCAAGATGTAAAACAATTTTAGCACATGGATATGTATCGCAATGCGTCGCATTCTGTTTAGCTCCCACAATCTGTAGTTTTGAGTAGCGATAAGAGAACACATCGATAAAACGTATTTGCTTACATGTTTAATAAAATATAAAAATAATAAATAAAATATTAATAAAATATAAAAGAGAACTTGTGTAAATGTGTTTTGGGAGTTATTTCAGAGTTACATATGGGTCCCGTCAAGCGATTTTGGTACTTATCGCCTATGCGAGCAGCGAAGGTTCAGGCGAGCCTGCGCATCCGCGCAGTCCTGCCAGAACCTTCGCTGCACCCCTATACAAGCAGTGAATCAAGAGGAACCTTCAAACAGAAAGCCATATCCCTGGCCCCTCTGAATGGCTGGGCATGCGCAATTAAAATTTGTCATGAGGGAATGCTCGAAGACACAAATTCGCTTGGCGGGGCTCATATATAATGCACCAAATAAAGCAAGGAATATACTCAAAGATTCAAGAAGCCCCTTCGTCCATTCTCTTTCTTCAAATCTGTGTTGATTGTCTTCCCGGGTGTTCTGTGAAGGTGGTTCTATCTTGTTTGCAAGAAATTGTGACAGCAACTTTGCAGCAGTGATGTCCTCAGCATTAACAAGAAAGCTGACTGAAGATACAAAAATATGACGAGAGGATTAAGCAGTCCATTTCGAAAACAAGCCTATACAAATATAATTGGACTTTTACCGCCAAGAAAACTAAAATTTTAAGATGAAAAATTGTGATATTTTTTTCTTATTTCTGCTCAAAATATAGATTGTAGGTACTCGATATAACAGCCTCATCGAGGGGGTTCTAACGAGTACCCACAATCTATATTTTAGAGCTGAAATAAGAAAAATAAGGTGCACCCCTGTAAACCCCAGTTTTACCATATAGAAGTGGGGTTCAAGGGGGTCAAATTATTCAGGCCTGTTTTTGTGATGGACTCAAATTGACACGGGCAAAATAGAGCATAACTTTTCTCTCTTCAATGAAACATTTGACATATGTAGCAACTCTTTGTCTTCTTTTATTTTGCATCTTGAAATTCAATAAATCATAGCCTCTAGAACTAAACGGCGAATTCTTTTTAAACTTACCTGAATACAATAATAGGGACGTAGAAAACAGCTGACTAGAAGTTTGTGACCTTGACTTTTGTTTCTAGATCCCATTTGGCCTATGTTTCTACGTCACACTTGCTGTATGAGTGTTTAGTTTACCCTTATCTTGCTGAATATTCATTTAAGCCACACCCATTTCTGTCTATCAACCAATCTTATTACTTGATGTAATGTATTGCTACAAATTCATAAACTGAATGCTAAACAGTGAAGATCCTGATCAGATGGCATCTGATCTGGATCTACACTATTTGCAAAGATAGGGGTTGTCGTGAACAGCAAGATAAGGGTTAAATAGGTGAATGACCATAATGTCATGTTCTGTCTTGCTCTCCATAACAGATGTTCATTTGCTCGTGATGCAGTTCCTGTATGACCATAAGGTCATGACTGTTCTGTCTTGCTCTCCATAACAGATCTTTATTTGCTCTAGATGCAGTTCCTGTATGACCATAAGGTCATGACTGTTCTGTCTTGCTCTCCATAACAGATGTTCATTTGCTCTAGATGCAGTTCCTGTCTCATAGATTCTTTCTTTGTAAGTTTTATATTACGTGTCCTTTAGCCCCCGTCCATCGGGGCTTGAAGAAATAGATGGGCTGCATGATGCTTTCACGCAGAGCTGAAACCGACCCGCACACGAGTACTGGTAAACCGCTTAGAGGATCTTAGCCTACCCAGGCAATGCGGTGCGAGTCGGCCTGTCCATGCTTTTAAACCCTATTGGTTTCATTGGGCGGCAGGGCTTGAGATGTCATGTCATCTCAAAGTCGGGTAAAAGTCCAACAAAATTGGAAGCAGCGTCTCCAAAATGACCTGTACAGTGTTGACGGGGACCTTAAACCTCTTATCAAACAAATCTTTATATTAAGTGTCCACCTGCTAATTCAATAATGTCTGGATTAAGCCGGGACACAGCATTTCCTACAATTTACATGTGCGCCCAGCGAAGAATCAGATCAGCGTGCACATCAGTATAATCTGACCAGAAACTTCTCTTGCCGCATGAAGGAACAATGGGCAATTAGCTATCCTTGGAGCGCACAGCGAAGACTCTGATCAGACTGCGCGGTTGCGCAGGCTGATCTGAGTCTTCGCTGGGAGCACATGTTTTATTTCAGGTTTTGTCAGGCGCTGGCTCAATTATCAGTTTACTTCATACCGTGAAATTGACCTTAACATTGTTTAACCCCAAAACAAGTGTTCTGAATTATATTGAATGTTACATTAATGTAATGTAGTGACTGTATGCTCAACGATATTATAATGAGTTAGTTTGTGGTGACATTGACCTCATTCAGACTGAATTTGTACACCGTAAATTATGTTCTGACCTTGAAAGCAAGGTCATTGAAACCGAATAACGCTGTTCTGGCCAGGTTACGCCAATGTCAGTAAAGTTGAAATCTGGCCGCAATCCTTCGCAACTTAGACAAATAAATCCCTGCCGCCAAATGAAACCAAAATGGTTTATATTCATGGGCGATCCTAATTTCACCACTTTGCCTGGGCAGGCGTAGACCTTCTAAACGGTTTACCAGTACTCAAGTTAGATTGGTTTCAGCTGTGCCTATTTGGTTACTGTATCACAGAATAAGGCTCTAGTCGCGACGGAAGTAAGGGCGAGAATTGTGGCCACGTAAAATCGATTTAAGCCCCGCAGTTGAATTCGTTGCCGCTGACCGATCCAAGGCGATTCTTCTGTCGCGGTTTATGTTTGTTATGATTTGTCTTTGGGTGTTTGTGTCGATTATATTATTTTATTTTGGATAGCCTATTGGCTATTCTGTGGGCAAGTAGCTGTCCTTTTGGCTTTCCGCTTTTGATGTTTCCATTAGGGTATGTTGTTTCATGTTTATGTTTCTGATGGGAGCTGAGGGTTAATTGTATCGATTCCTGATCATTGCCTCCACTTCTATTACTCAATTACATTCAGGCCAAAATAAAACAACTGAATGCGCATTTAACAACTCAACTAAAGCAGTAGCAGAGTGAGTGAGTGAGTTTTAGTTTTACGTCTCACCAACAGCAAAGGTCATACGGAGACGGGACCTCGGTTTAAAGACTCATCCGAAAGTCTGGAGAAGCCCGGGATCGATCCTGCGATCCCTGGTTTACAAGGCGATTAGCGTTACCACTGCACCACGAAGGTTTCTGAAGCAAGCAGTAACAGAACAGTCGAACTTAAATAAATATCTCAAATAAATGTGGGGCCTATAAATTGTTTCAGATACGGAGTACTACTTGTCGTAATTATTACCCAATCTCCAATATAAAGTGCTATGATAAATGTTTGGCTATATGATGGGTTTAACCCTTTTTTGTACCAAATGCAATATTCCTTCTTATTTATATAGCGGCAGTCCTTTTCGAAATTTATTGGTGTCAGGTTGTGTTTTCTTCAAAATGTGTTTGGAAAAGGACTTAACTTTTTGCAAAACAGTGTAGGCCCTGATCAGATGCCGATCAGGACCTGCACTGTTTGACAGCGTACCGTTACGAAAAGGGTTAAACCAGTTTCAATCTGAGTGAATATATCACTGTCCAATGTCGTGTTACTATTGACGGTTCTGTTGGTTAGTCTGGTCTGTATAATATGCATTGTTTTAAATCAATCTTCAAGCCTTCATGCGGACTGAACAAATTATTTGTCTTAATCGCGACGTAAGTAAGGGCCAGGATTGTGGCCAATCAATTTAAACCCCCATCCCCCCATCCCAGTGGAATTTGTTTCCGCTGACCGTTCCAAGGCGGTTCTTCTGACCCGGTTTATTTTTGTTATGGTTTGTCTTTGGGTGTTTGTGTCGCTTATATTATTATAGCCCCGCTTTGAAAAAGTGGGGGCTATATTGGATTTGGCTTGTCCGGAATTCCGTCTGTCTGTCTGTCTTTCTGTCTGTCTGTCTGTCTGTAATATTTGATAGTGGGTACCTTGTTACTGCAACTCCTCTTACAGTTCTAGGTCAATCCTTTTGAAACTTTACAGGTGTTGTCATATAGGTCTGAAGATGTGCATATTCTTTTTTCATTATCCTTAAATAATTTTTTTCACTTATTTTACCTTTTTTAACTTAGACAATTTTTGAGATCTACTAATGTTAAAATGTATAGGGAGTAGCTACCTTGTTACCGCAACTCCTCTTACAGTTCTAGGTCAATCCTTTTGAAACTTTACAGGTGTTATCATATAGGTCTGAAGATGTGCATTTTATTTTTTCATTATCCTTAAATAATTTTTTTCACTTATTTCACCTTTTTTAACTAAGACAATTTTTGAGATCTACTAATGTTAAAATGTATAGGGAGTAGCTACCTTGTGACCGCAACTTCTCTTACAGTTCTAGGTCAGTCCTTTTGAAACTTTACAGGTGTTATCATATAGGTCTGAAGATGTGCATATTCTTTTTTCATTATCCTTAACTAATCTTTGTCACTTATTTCACCTTTTTTTAACTTAGACAATTTTTGAGATCTACTAATGTTAAAATGTATAGGGAGTAGCTACCTTGTTACCGCAACTCCTCTTACAGTTCTAGGTCAATCCTTTTGAAACTTTACAGGTGTTTTCATATAGGTCTGAAGATGTGCATATACTTTTTTCATTATCCTTAATAATTTTTTGCACTTATTTCACCTTTTTTTAACTTAGACAATTTTTGAGATCTACTAATGTTAAAATGTATAGGGAGTAGCTACCTTGTTACTGCAACTCCTCTTACAGTTCTAGGTCAATCCTTTATAAACTTTACAGGTGTTTGCATATAGGTCTGAAGATGTGCATATTCTTTTTTCATTATCCTTAAATAATCTTTTTCACTTATTTCACCTTTTTTAACTAAGACAATTTTTGAGATCTACTAATGTTAAAATGTATAGGGAGTAGCTACCTTGTGACTGCAACTTCTCTTACAGTTCTAGGTCAATCCTTTTGAAACTTTACAGGTGTTTTCATATAGGTCTGAAGATGTGCATATTCTTTTTTCATTATCCTTAAATAATTTTTTTCACTTATTTCACCTTTTTTAACTTAGACAATTTTTGAGATCTACTAATGTTAAAATGTAAAAGTCTATAAGGCGTAGGTACCTTGTTAGGGATTTAACCCTCTCACAAGTCTTTACCTTTAATTCATGAGTCTTTCTCCTCTGACAGGGCTATAGCGGGGCTATAGTCAGATCCTCTGACAGTTCTAGTTTTATTTTGGATAGCCTATTGGCCTTTTTTGTGGGAAAGTAACTGTCCTTTTGGCTTTCCGCTATTGATGCTCCCATTTGGGTCTGTTGTTTCATGTTTTTGTTTCTTTCCCTTTGGTGTCTCTGATGCGAGCTTAGGGTTACTGTGTCGATTCCTGATCATTGCCTTCACTCCTATTTTTTATAAAGAAACAAGTGAAAACACAGTGGGTGTGTTCATTATACGAGTTGTGTTTACATACTATTAATGTCATAATAATGATTTGAATGTGGTCTTTTTTTCTAGATCTGAAAGTACCATTTACGTTTTAAAACTGTTCACTGGTCTCTTATGCAGTGCATTCGATGGAGACGTAAAATATTTTTTCATGGCATTTCATGGTTTAGTCGGTGCTGTGCACGACCGGATGCACTATTGGCCTCGGGCGATAGTGCATCAGGTCGTGCACAGTCCCTCGGGGCAATAGTTTTGACTAAACTTCACAATACCATGAAATAACAATACTTTATTATATGGTGCTATTAATAAAGAACTATCGTATTGGCCCAGTTACAGGTCCGAGGCCTGCTGTATTGGCCCGAGGCCGAGAGCCGAGGCCAATACAGCTGACCGAGGACCTGTAACTGGGACAACACGAAATTACTTGATTAATGACAATTTTATTAATTGACACCATTAAAACGTGATTATTTATATTTGACCTTAGTGTTAATATGGATGACCTCTGAACCATACAGGATAGTCAATTAATAATTAATCATATCACTTGGTCATGAGACCAAATGGGGGTCACCTGTGGATATCTTTACAATTTAATTACAATTGAGGTATGATTTTCTTCAAATAAAGTTACATTGTGTGTACTCATTAGAATCGTCGCATTGAGGCGACAGAAAATGCTAAGGTTAACGAACCATCAATTTTTGAGTTAATGAAGTTTGGTTGTATGGGTGTTTGGGCAAACGAGCTCAAAATCTGTGATAACATTATAGTAGTTAATGACCGGTACATGTAGAATTATTATCATGGCGATTTCCTCTATTAAAAGTAGAAGTAAAACAAAGATCAGGAATTGATACAATTAACTTACTCCACCCATAAAAGACACCAAAGGGAAAGAAATACAAACATTAAGCGACCAGACCATAATGGAAACCTAAACAAAGGAAGGCCATAAGGACAGTTACTTTCCCACAAAATGGCCATATGGCCATCCAAAAACAAAAAGACACAAGTGATACACACAGTAAGTAACAAACAACAACATAAATAAATCGAGGTATCTTAAGGATGTTCCTCTATTAATGTTTCTATTAGGGTCTAGTTGTTTCATGTTTGTGCGTCTTTGCCTTTGGTGTCTCTGATGGGAGCTGTGGATTAATTGTATCGATTCCTGATCATTGCTTTCTCTTCTATTTTGAATTTGACTTGTAACTTGATATAATGTGGTTATTAGTTGTAAATAAATAAATTAATCAATAAACAACGAAAGAAAGAAAGAAAGAAAGAAAGAAAGAAAGAAAGAAAAGAAAGAAAGAAGAAAACGATAGATAATAGATAGGTAAGAAAGAAAGAAATAATGAAAATAGAAAGGAAGAACAAAGAAAGAAAGAAAATTTAAAACACACCGAATAGAGTCACCAGATAAGATCCCAGCATTGTAGCTGAACAAATCCACTGCATAACGACTGTATAGTGAACATATCATTTTCTTTATGTTATCATCTTTTTTTTAATTGTTTAGCCGGAACATGAGAACACGATTTTATTGTTAAGAATAATTTTAGGATGTATTTCTTCAAATGCACAAGAAACTTGAACTAATACAGGAGGCTACTCAAACGTTTTCTCTGTATGTCTGTCAAGGCAAAATGCATTGGTGAGGCTCTGCATTTGCTTAGCTCGCCTACGCCTTTACCAGTCGCTTATGTGATAAGCACCTGTACACGTTCTAACGACCCAGATATCATTTGCTGTTCTTGTCTTTTTAATTACCATCTTTAAGTTACATGTACGACAAAATCGGTATTAATACCTTCGACTGTATAAAAGCCACTGCAAGGAAAATCGTCTCTCCGGCTTCTTCAGAATGGAAAACAAGCATATCATGTCAACAATTCCGATTGTCAAGATTTTCGTCATATCTCTAACAGTCGATATCCTTATGACGAAAATTGTCATTAGTTTTGTTGTTTAGAATTGAGATTATATGTTCCCGTCAACACTAATTTGGTCATTTTGGAGACGTTGCTTCCAGTTGTAAGGGTCTTTTATCCCATATTGACATGAAATGACATTTCAAGTCTTGCCGCCCCATCTAAAAGTGGGGTTTAAGGGGGTCCAAATAATATAGGCATATGTGCGTGGTGGCCGGGACGAACAATTTGACATGTGCTTTCACAAACTCACGTGTACAATGCTATAATTAAACTCGTACGCGACGCGGCTCTATGTATGTGTGTGTGTGTGTGTGTGTGTGTGTGAATTCGGGTTTAACGTCGCTTCCAACAATTTTTCAGTCATATCACGACGGTGTCTGTTTGCGACAGGGAGCTCAATAGGCTCTATGTATCATTGTCAAATTAGCATAATTACAGAAATATAGAGAACAGCTATGTTAGAATATAAATAAGAAATAAACCTCGTCACAGGAAACACTGCGTACGTGGTCTGCGACCGCAAGACTGAAACATCCTAATTAGTCTATGAACCCACTCAGACATCGGCTTGAGTGTATACGATGTGTATAAATCAAAGTTCAGAAGGTACCGGGTTTCTTTCCTTTGTTTTTGTTGTACCTTTGGTTCAGACTGAACACGTTGTAGTATCTGCAGCGTTCCCTTCTTTTCATTGATTTAACTTGAGATGAGCATAGATAGAGACTTGTAGTGAGAAAACCTGTTCGTGCCATTAGTGACAACAACGATGCAGATAAGCCTGCGCGTCCGAGCAGACTCGTTTACTTACAGCTTGTCCATGTATGGAAATTAAGATACTACTTGCACAAATATGGAACAGTGCGTTGCAGCTTGTTACTGATGCCAAATCAAAAATAAACTAAATTCCCGGGTTTAATTTTCACTGCGGTCATCGTGAAAATCCCCCTGAGGACTTGCTGTAATTCTCCTAACATTTTAACAAATTTGTTTCGCGGTCCAGCAATGAGTCCAAAAAGGGCCAGCGGAATTACAAACAGTGTAGAACCCGACCAGACTACTTCTTCAGCAGCAATTTGATCTGGATCTGCACTGTTGTCTTAGGTCTGTCTATCTCAAAAATTTAAATAATATATTTTACATTGTAGAAAAGTGTAACTTTTATAACCATGTAGATGACAACACTCTTGTCTTTTATTCACATTAAAGGATGTTTTAGAAAAAGAAAGCTTATCTCTTATTGACTGGTTTACTGAAAATTTTATGAAGGCTAACCCCGAAAAATTTCAGGCGATATATATTGGAAAGAAAATTCGTTCAAGCTCAAGATGAGAAGAAAATGCAACACTTTTAGGAATTGATTTTGACATTGTAATAAATTTTAATGATCAAAGTTCTGACATGTGTAAGAAAGCTGCTATACAGGTGTTTTTTTAAAAAGAATAGGTAGATTTTAACTAAAACTTGCAAGCTGACAATTTACAACTCATTTATCAAGGCAAATTTTATTTATTGGCTTTTACCATGACACTTCTGCAGCCAAGCAAATACAAATAAAATTTTAAAAAAAGAAATACAAGAAAGGGCATTAAGATTTAGATATGATTATTTTTATCTCTCCCATTAGCATTTTACTTTAAAAGAACAAGGTGTCATTTTTACATATTAATAGAATAAAAATAATGGCTTGTGAAAGTTTTTAAATTTTAAAGAGTTCACCTGTTTATATTCAGGACCTCATTAATATTAAAATGTGAAAACATGATTTCAAAGCTGAGAGATAAGCCAATGTCCCAAGATTCAATACAACAAATAATGGACCAATGTCATGTATGCATGAGGCGGCATGGGAATCGAACAGTCTTCCAAATGAGCTCCGACAGGTGGAGAACTACCCGAAGTTCAAGCGACTGTTGCATGCCTGGGACGGTCCAAGCTGTAAGTGTCCTTTATGTTCATCATAGATTTTGTTTTATCATATGACGTCGCGTCTGAGAGTGTAATAACGCCATGTATTATTTTCGATAATCCACTAGTGGATTAAATATGCAAATTAGCTAGATACGTCCCATAACGTTACATGTACGACGTCCCTAACAACGTCGCGTTTACTAACGGCGGAATATTGACATTTTTGTAAACAATCGTGAATAAAATGCGTTTTAAATGTCATATGATAAATAGAATCTTGCATTCGTGTTCATGTATTATTGAACTTATTAAACTCGTTGAGGAAAAGGGATAAAATGCTCGGCAAAGCCTCGCATTTTATCCCTTTTCATCAACTCGTTTAATAAATTCAATAATACATGAACACTCATGTAAGATCCTCTATTTCATCTACCTTTCTGTTGCTCAAAGTTCTCTTGTTATCTGTGTTTGATTTTCCTGTCTTTTCAATGTGTGTTTTTGTAATATGTGTGTTTGTAATAAATGTATGTGTGCTTGTTTTACTTTCTATCTTAGTTGTCATATATTGCATATATAGAGGATCTTACATGAGTACTCATGTATTATTGAATTTATTAAACGAGTTGAGGAAAAGGGATAAAATGCGAGGCTTTGCCGAGCATTTTATCTCTTTTCCTCAACGAGTTTAATAAATTGTTGACATAGAGGATCTTACATGAGTGCTCATGTATTATCGAATTTATTAAACGAGTTGATGAAAAGGGATAAAATGCGAGGCTTTGCCGAGCATTTTATCCCTTTTCCTCAACGAGTTTAATAAATTGTTGACATAGAGGATCTTACATGAGTGCTCATGTATTATCGAATTTATTAAACGAGTTGAGGAAAAGGGATAAAATGCGAGGCTTTGCCGAGCATTTTATCCCTTTTCCTCAACGAGTTTAATAAATTGTTGACATAGAGGATCTTACATGAGTGCTCATGTATTATTGAATTTATTAAACGAGTTGAGGAAAAGGGATAAAATGCGAGGCTTTGTCGAGCATTTTATCCCTTTTCCTCAACGAGTTTAATAAATTGTTGACATAGAGGATCTTACATGAGTGCTCATGTATTATCGAATTTATTAAACGAGTTGAGGAAAAGGGATAAAATGCGAGGCTTTGCCGAGCATGTTATCCCTTTTCCTCAACGAGTTTAATAAATTCGATAATACATGAACACGAATGCAAGATTCTATTTATCGGATGACATTTAAAACGCATTTTATTCACGATTGTTTACAAAAATGTCAAAATTCCGCCATTAGTAAAAGCGACGTCGTTAAGGACGTCGTACATGTAACGTTACGGGACGTATCTACCTAATTTGCATATTGAATCCACCAGTGGATTATCGAAATATTACATGGCGTTATTACACTCTCAGACGCGACGTCATATGATAAATGTATATATACACTGTTCAAAACAATTAAAGAAGCAAGCTATTAAGTCTGTATAGGCAATTTTCAAACTCAAGGAAAGGCACCATTTTAAATTGACATATCTTAACAATGTTCATGTAAACGTCAAGAAGCAAGGTTCCAGTGAAGCAAAAATGTGAGCTTAAGCATCGATATCCCTATAAAACGGCCGAATTCGGTGTGGGGCGATCTGTTCAAAATTAGAGTTTGGGTCACAAACACGTCAATCCTCCGGTCATGTGTTATTTGGGGCTTCATAGTGATTTCATATGGTGTTAGGCGGTTCTTGGCAGAAGATTAGGAAGCTCAAGCTGTCGCTTTGCTTGAAAATGGATACACCCAACGGATCGTTGCTAAACGCTTTGTTGCCAGGCAATGGAGACGCAACCAGGAGACGGGTGAGTTAACGAGGACTGTTCAAATATGAATGCAAGCAGAACGTTTTCTCATGCACTCATGTGAAAATCACCTGGAAATAATTATCACAGCGTAGAAAAACATTTTACCTATACATTGATACCAAACCTGTTAAAATCCGTCCACTTAAGCCATGTATATCGTTCGATAAACACTGTCTACACTTGTATACTAATACAAAACATGGTTGGAAGAAGGTCAGAGTACGCCGTTGAAATACGGTCCTATATTAAGAATCGTTGTATTCTTGGTATACGGTGCCAAGACATTTTTGATGAAATACGTTCGGTTTATGGGCATAATGAAATGTCTTTTCCGACAGTTTTTCGTTGGTGTAAGAAATTCAACTGTGGGCTAGGCTCAACAGAAGATGCACCACATGACCGTCGGCCGAAAACAGCAACATCTGCCAATATTGTTGCTAGAGTGAAAGAAATAGTTGCTACCGGTGCACGATACACCACTAGGCAAATAGCTAGTATGGTTGGCATCCCATTAGGAGCAGCTCATACAATTCTGAAACGGCATTTGAAAATGAGAAAGATCTGTGCTAGATGGATTCCCCATCTGTTGACAGATGAGCAGAAAAAAACACGCGTTCAGTGCGCAAAGAAGTTGCTTAAAATGTTTCCAAATTACAATGCAAGGTCTTTCGCTAATGTCGTCACAGGTGACGAGACATGGGTTCACTTTTTTGAGCCAAAACGAAAGATTCAGAACAAAATATTGCCAACAACGTATTGCAAAAGACCATGCATTGCAAAGCGGACCATGAGCGTCAAGAAGGTAATGTATGCCATATTCTTTTCAAATCAGGGCCCTGCTATTCAGGTTGCTTTGCCTAAAGGCAAATCTGTAAATGCGAAGTATTACAAGAATAAAGTTCTTCGAAAATTGAAGAAATATTTCAAAGAATGAAGACCTGTAACTGGTTTGGCCAATGTCAGATTGCTAGAAGACAATGCGTCATCGCACAAGGTGTTCATTGTGAAAGACTATCTGAAGCAGGAAAAGGTTGTTGAACTCTCTCACCCCACGTGTTCCCCTGACCTTGCCCCGTGTGACTTTTTTGGTTCCCACGGCTGAAAAAAATACCTTTTTGGTCGAAAATTTGTACAGCGCAAACACCTCGGTTCTGTAATATTCCAGTGCCTTCATAGTATTCCTCGAAAAGACTACCAAAATGCATTCAATGATTGGATCAGAAGACTGAAAGTTTGTATATCTGTTAAAGGGGAATACTTTGAGGGGACAAAGTAAATTTTTCATCGAAATATATCACGGAATCATTTCTTTGTGCTTAGTTGCATTCATATTTGAACAGTTCTCGAACCAGACGAGAAGGGCAAGGCCGACACCGCATAATGTCACAAAGGGAAGAGCAATATCTTCGAAATCTAGCACTACGAAATCGACAGTACACGACAAGAAGGCTTCATGTCAATTTCCAGTATGCAATTGATCAAAGGATATCCGATCAAATATCTAACAGGTTACATGAAGGTGATCGGAGGCCAGACGACCGGCAAGAGGTCCTATTCTCACAAGGCAACATCGTGCATGACGATATGAGTTTGCCAAAGAACATCAGAACTGGCGATTGCAAGACTGGCGTACAGTTCTGTTCACAGATGAAAGCCGATTTAACCTCAGTGCATGTGATCGACGTGGTCGAGTCTAGAGATGACTCGGAGAACGATAGGAGGACTGCAACATTGTGGGAATAGACAGATATGGAGGTGATCAGTGATATTTTAGGGTGGAAGTTCTCATGATATGGCCGAACGGACTTGTACGTCATAAAGAAGGTGCATTCACTGCATTACGGCATCGAGATAAAAGCCTAGATCCTATTGTGAGACCTTTCGCTGGGGCAATCGGTGACAATTTCATTCTGATGTAGGATAATGCGCTCCCATACTGCTAGAATGTGCATAGATTACCTTAATCGTGTGACTATTGAAGTAATGAACTGGCGGCACGTTCTCCTGACTTACACCCAGAACATGTGTGGGACATTCTTTACAGACGTATATAACAAGGCGATTATCCACCAATGACTAGTCAAGAACTCACAAACATCCTTTGACATGTGTGGGAAACACAAAATTTACAAACTATGCAAAATTTGGTTCGTAGC
This sequence comes from Lucinisca nassula, assembly GCA_963580285.1. Lineage (NCBI taxonomy): Eukaryota > Metazoa > Mollusca > Bivalvia > Lucinida > Lucinidae > Lucinisca > Lucinisca nassula. Next base: position 29,769,593 of record OY757027.1, on the reverse strand, counting down.
AAGCCTCGGCGATGACAAGAGTGTTGTGCTGCTCGAGGTGGTCATACACATTACTGACAGGAAAATGACTGATTTGCTCATGTCTATGACATTTGAAATAATCTGACGTAAAGATGGCGATTTCTCAAACATTTATGCAAATTCTTCCTTAACAGGTTACAGGCCGTGATTTGTGAACTGGTTGCCAATGTTTGCCATTAACATGTTGTAGATACAGTTATTCATATTTCTGAATCGTTGTTTCATCATCATTATGCAACAGCTTTATACTATGAGGAAATATGTGCTTGCTCCTTTAATTGTTTAGAGCAGTGTATAGTTACTGTGATACTTTGTTTTATTTCCCATGTGCTGTGATAATTTAGTTTATCATATGACATCGCGTCTGAGAGTGTAATAACGCCATGTATTATTTTCGATAATCCACTAGTGGATTAAATATGCAAATTAGCTAAATACGTCCCGTAACGTTACATGTACGGCGTCCTTAACGACGTCGCTTTTACTAACGGCGGAATATTGCCATTTTTGTAAACAAACATGAATAAAATGCCTTTTAAATGTCATATGATAAATAGAATCTTGCATTCGTGCTCATGCATTATTGAATTTATTAAACTCGTTGAGGAAAAGGGATAAAATGCTCGGCAAGCCTCGCATTTTATACTTTTTCCTCAACTCGTTTAATAAATTCAATAATACATGAGCACTCATGTAAGATCCTCTATTACTTTTATAGCAACCAACCAACGAGTTGTTTGCCGCCGAAGGCGGCAAACAACGAGAGTTGGTTGCTTAACGGTAACACGTGTATTTATTTATGAACATACCCACCCATTCAAAACCTCCAAAGCCAACAGGACTAAGGCCAAAAATTTGTTCGTACTTCCGGTTTTACAGCTTCCGGTTGCCGGAAGCTAACCTGATTGGATAAAACTTGAACTTCCTTGTTACCATGGACGCACGTTCATCTTTTCGAAATAAACAAACTTGGCTGCGCTATCATTGCTATATCAACTCACAATACAGCTTTTTCCAGTTTAACAGCTGCATCTTATTCAACGATAAAAACGTGTCTTCTGTACCCTTTCGCTGGTATATTCCACTGCATGAGGTAGTACTACACACACAGTGTCACAGACCGTGTCAAAACTAATAGCCGTTAGTGTTGGCGACAGGAAGTAAATAAAAGTTTTCCAGCTGTGAAATGTGTGAATAAAATAATACAGTAGGTTCATTTTTCTTGAAACATCTTGCTAAAAAATTGGTGTTTCAATTCAATGTACCTGTTGTAAAACAATACAGCCAACAATGCTCAGTGAGGATTTTTCCACTGCAGTCTATCTATCTATCTTCTTATACTGAGTCGGTCATATTTGGCCATTACAACAACAACCATTACCTCAGTTGGGTGCGTAGCTAAATTTAGAATTTAGCTGAAAAAAAAACAAAAAAAAAACAGAGAAGTCACTGGATGAGTCCTTAAAACTATTTACAATCTGAATAACAGAGGTATTCTAAAACGCATACCTCTGAGTCTCAATCTTACACTGTATGGGCTTTGAACTCCTCTGCAGTCTTAGCATTCACCACAGAAGAGGGAAGACTATTCCACTTTTCAGGGCATCACTGTAGGACTGGTACCTGTGATACTGTGAGTTGTTTACTTTTGATGCCCTTGTTCGAGTTGAAACTGTCACAGGGGTCAAGTATTTATCTTTATTAACGGCCACTGTACCTGAATGTATCTTATAGAAGAAGGTTAAAGAGGACTGCTCACGACGGGCCTCTAGGGACGGCCATTCTAGCTCGTTAAGCAGTCGAAGAAAATCGGGACCAACAATCTAAGCATGCAGCTCCTAGCTCCAGACGAAAACAACAACAACAAAACTCTACACCCTGATGGCCAGAATCACAGCAATAGGTGAATTATGATGCAGACATCTTGTTCAAATTTTGGTGTTTCATTTCAAAGTACCACTTGTTCAAACAAAGCAGCATTGGAGGTCACATAACTTTTTTTTGGGGGGGGGGGGGGGGTTGGGTTTTACGCCCCTTTCAAGATTATTTCACTCATATCGAGCCGATCGTTAATCAGAGGTGGGCGAAAACCGGAGTACCCGGAGAAAAACCACCTGACCTTCCGTTGCAGAACCTGGCGTCTCACATGTGACCCGAGCGAGGCTCGAACCACGGTCACATAACTTGTTCAACTGCTGAAGTTCTTTACATTCCTAACATTCTATTGAGGCCACCATTTTCATTATAAATTCCAGCACAAGTTGAAGTGCAAGTGGTCTCAATACGCCCATACAAAGATTATCCAATTGTACATACTGCCCAGAAAACTTCAATACCTGGTCAAAAATAGGCGTCCAAAAATTACACCTTATGTTCTTTTCACATACTTGAAGTATGCAGCAGTTTCTTTTCTTTCTTTCTACTTTAACTGCGATCGGTCACATCTGACCATTACTCTCAGGTGTACTTTACATACACCTGAGGTTTGCAGGATGAAAGCCTACACAGTAATCTTGTAATTATTATTGTAGGGGTCTTTAACCCATTTAGTACCGGAAACACCAAAATGGGTACCCTGGCAAACAGTGCAGGCCCAGATGAGATGCCGCAGAATGTGGCGACTGATCAGGGCCTCCACTGTTTGTTAAAAGTACAGTCATTTTCCAAATACATTTTGATAAAAACACAACCTGACACTCCTAAATTTTGAAATGAACTCCTGCAATATATAAGAAGGAAGATTCCATTTGGTACAAAAAGGGTTAAACTGCACAGGGCATAACTCTCTCTGCACAGGGCCTCCAGCTAACGTCCAGATCCGAAGGACGGTGCACTTTATGACATTCATCCCTGCAAATGATGCCAATGGGGCGTGTTAGGACAACGATTTTTATAGTCTCTGCCGGGGACGGAACCCGGGACCTCTAGCATCAGAGGCAAGTGCACTAACCACTGAGCTATCACACTCCAGTTTGTTTACTAAACCAGGGTGAAACTGACAAAGATCATACAGCTAATAATTACCACACAGATAACGCTACCTTTTCATTTGTTTGAATTTACCTTTACGTCCCTGTTTACATGATTTACATCATATTGAAGATGTTGATTCACATTTTGTGGGACTTTTAACTGATCTTTGTATTAAATGCCATCTCAAGCCCTACCGCACCCACAAATTAAAACCATATTTTTCCATCTTACTATCAACAGCTCATATTTTGCCATACTCTTATGCCATAAAAGTAGCAGAATAATTAAATGGATAGCTTTTCGAAACCATTGACCATTGTATTTCATTTTCCACGAGATAAAATATTTAGGGTCAGAAATACAAATGTATTATAAAAGTAATGGACAGATGAAATAAAAAAACAAAAAAAAAAATATAAACAGGACTATGTTGAAAAATTTGGACTTGCCCTCATGGCAGCTGGGCAATGGATTTGTCAGGCCCTACTTATTAGAAGTTCTCATTTAGAAGTGCATTAAAGTATTTGCCTGAGCTAGAGTTTAGAATCTGTCTTGCACTTTAACCATTTCATTTTTTCTGGCTAATAAAACATCTTTGATAGATAACAGCAATGCATGCATCTAATGTATCAGAAGTCTATACAAATCATTGTGTCAAACCCTGCCATCCAATGAAACCAGTGTATATGTATGGACAGTCAGACTCACACCCCTCTGCCTGGGCAGGCTTAGATCCTCTAAGCAGTGTACAAGTAGTTTCATCACAAAAAACAAGCCTATTTAATCCTGAGCCCCTTGAACCCTAATAGTACAACTTGGGTTTACAGTGCGAAAATCTTATGTTTCGCTTTTCCTCTCTAAAATATAGATTGTGATGGGCCTCCGTGGCCTAGTGGATAAGAGCGCTCACTCTTAAAGTCTTAATCATTAGGTCTCTCACCACTGTGGTTCGAGCCTCACTCGGGTCACATGTGAGACGCCAAGTTCTGCAATGGTACATGTAGGTCAGGTGGTTTTTCTCCGGGTACTCCGGTTTTCGTCCACCTCTGATTAACGTTCGGCTCGATATGAGTGAAATAATCTTAAAATCAAACCCAACCCCCCACCATAGATTGTGGGAACTGGTTAGAACCACCTCAATGAGGCGGTTCTAACTTGTACCCACAATCTATATTTTGAGTCAAAATAAGAAAAACATCACACTGTTCCATCTTGAAATTTTCATTTTTTTTTTCGGCGTTTAAGTTTACATTGTATTTGTATAGGCATGTTTTCATAATGTAAAGGTGCTGTTGATTTCGATTACCTGGAAACTCCATGCAGCCAAATATATTTTTCCTGGTGTAAAAATAACGTTGGATCAAATGATATTTAATCTGGTCTTATTCTTATCTTTTGCCAAGGCCTGACCCAAAATGATTGCCGCTTTATTGTTTGGACAGCAAAAAAAAAAAAAAAAAATATTATCAGTTGCCCAGAATCTCCCCTAAGAACACATCTTCCCATTTATAATTTCTTTCTTGGCCCCTTGATTTGCCCTAAAAACTTGTGGAATGTGTAAAAATAAAAAATATGAGTGATCCCTACCATAATTACATCAACAACAGCGTGATTACTGTGTGGGCAGCTCCATCCTGCCAAACCTTGAGTGTATGTAATTTTACACCACGAGTGTTTTGTTTGATTTGAGGTTTAACATCCCCATCAACACTATATAGAGACATTGCTTCTAATTTTGTGGGACTTTTACCCCCGAGATTGAGATGAAATGATATCTCAAGCCCTGTCACCCAACGAAACCAATAGGGTTTATAAGCATGCATGTTCTGACACACACCGCTTTGCCTGGGCCAGGGCAGGCTTAGATTCTGTAAGCGGAGTACTCTTCTGCATACAAGCATCAAGCATCCCATCAATTTCTTCAAGCCCCGATGGTCAGATTAAGTTGTGTAAAGCCTTGAAAACATGAGTTTGCACATGCAGATGTGCCAGTTTCGCAGAACTTTGCAGTTTTTCTCAAAATAAGAAAAATCCGAAGATTTCCATAGTCAAGACTGAGTTTAAACTGGCCAAAGGCACAAATATTTTATATCTCAACTCACTGCATCTAACAACATTGCAGAATAACTAATCAACAACTTGTTTGTGACAAGCCCCATGTTCAAGTAGCTCAAAACTTTTTTAGTGTGCAGTGTTGGGCGACAAAATTGGTAGTTCCACTTCAAGGGGTATCCCTTTGTCCTGTTTGTTAAAAATTCTGAGATCAATTTTCATTGCAGATACTTGGTAGGGAAAGTGTTGCAATTTTGTGATTGTCAATGGTGGCTTTGACAAAGTCACACATAAGAACTATCAAAACTTAATGTACACAATGTTACTGGATTGCATTGTAGATATATTTTTTTAACCATATTTTGACTTTTTACACATTCACTAAGTTTACTGGACAAATCAACGGGCCAACTACAAACCCTGTGATACTGAATTAGTCACATCTATATTCTGATAAAGAATTTTCAGTGCCTGTGCAGGTTATAGATGCCGTAATTTCAGAATTACTGTGTAAGCTTTCGGAGTGTATGTAATTATGTACACCGAATGTGAGTTACTTGTAACTTGTGTATAGTGGAATCATGATTCCTGAAGAATGGTCTTTTAGACCCATCTTACATCCCCATTGGGAGTTTTGTTTGTTTCATTTGATGTTTAACGTCCCAATCAACACCATATAGGTCATTTTGATGATGTTGCTTCCAATTTTGTGCGACTTTTACCTGACATTGAGATGAAATGACATCTCAATTTGTTTGTTTGATGTTTATGTCCCCGTCAGCACTATATAAGTCATTTTGGAGACGTTGCTTTCAATTTTGTGGGACTTTTACCCGACATTGAGATGAAATGACATTTCAAGCCCTGTCGCCCAATGAAACTAATAGGGTTTATAGGCTTGGACGGTCCGACTCGCTCCGCTTTCCCTGGGTAGGCTTAGATCCTCTAAGTGGGTAACCAGTACTTGTGTGCGGTCGGATTCAGCTCTGCGTGAAATTACATCTCAAGCCTTGTATCCGAATGAAACCAATAAGGTTTATAAGCATGGAAGGTCTGACTCGCACCACTTTCCCTGGGCAGGCATAGATCCTCTAAGCGGTTAACCAGGCAGTACTCCTGTGCGGTCGGTTTCAGCTCTGCGTGGAAGCATAATGCAGCCCATCTATTTCTTCAAGCCTCGATGGGGATAAAGACAGACAGACAGACAGACAGACAGATAGATAGATAGAGACAGACAGACATATAGATAGATAGATAGATAGATAGATAGATAGATAGAATTCTGATAGGTAGATAGAATTCTGATAGTTAGAACAAGGTACATTTCTAGCTCTTGAACAGAAATAGTAACTCTTCCCTACCCTAAAGATGCATATATGCAACTGCAGTTTTCAAAATTAATTCTGGTAGAGTACAACTGCAGTTATCAAAAATAATACTGGTTCTTTTGTTTGTTTGATTTGAGGTTTAACTTCCCTGTCAACACTGTAAAGGTCATTTTGGAGACGTTGCTTCCAATTTTTTGGGACTTTTACGCGACATTGAGATGAAATGACATCTCAAGCCCTGTAGCACCGCTTTACCTGGGCAGGCTTAATTAGATCCTCTAAGCGGTTTACCAGTACTCGTGTGCGGGTCGGATTCAGCTCTGCGTGGAAGCATAATGTAATACTGGTTCTAGATAGAACCCCCCCCCCCCCGAGAATCTTTGATTCGGGGGGCATATAGTACTTGCCCTGTCTGTTTGTTTGTTTGTCTGTCTGCCTGCTGCCTGTCCGTTACAAAAACTTTAACCTTGATCATAACTTCAAAAGCATTTGACCAAGCCCCATGAAACTTCACACACTTATTCACCATCACAAGGGCTACATTCTGACCAAGGGCCATAACTCTGTTGTCATTTTTCGCTGAATTAGCTCCCCTTGAAATTTTGTGACCTATGAAATGGTGACAGCTCTGGGTTTTATTATTATTATTATTATTAATTATTATTTAGATTAACTATCTACTGCACAGTTCAAGTTTAAATTTGTTGCTGTCGTTGTTCAGTCTGGGACCACCTTTGAGACTGTTAAACTTTAGAAAAGTCCAAAAGGAGATCGTAATATAGGAATTTTATGGAACTACTGCAAATGTCCATTTAGAAAATCTTTTCATTTCAAAAAGACCCACCTAATATAGAATACACAAAATGGGAGGTTTTGTTTGTTTGTTTGATTTGAGGTTTAACGTCCCCGTCAACACTGTAAAGGTCATTCTTGAGACATGGGACTTTCACCCGACGTTGAGATGAAATGACATCTCAAGCCCTGTCGCCCAATGAAACCAATAGGGTTTATTAGCATGGACGGTCCACCTCGCACCGCGGTTCCTGGACAGGCTTAGATCCTCTAAGCGGTTTACCCGTACTAGTGTGCGGGTCGGATTCAGCTCTGCGTGGAAGCATCGTGCAGCCCATATATTTCTTCAAGCCCCTACGGGCGGGGGCGGAAAATGGGAGGTTTATAAGCATCAAAACAGTTGGTTGCAGTTAGGTCGCACCTGTTTCATATTACGGTACACTTGTTTGTCGGAGAAAAATACCATAAAGGCTTATGTTAATTGTTAGTACAAATTCGGCAGTAAATAAATATTCTATCCCTATATTTATGTCTTCTGATGATCATTTCGGTAGTTTAATTTGCGCGGGATTTAAATTCAGAGGTCAGTAATAATTACATAGGCTCAAACAATGTCAACAAACAATATTGTTAAACAAACATAATGCAGATAGGAAGATATGTTGTCAGGGTATGACAGAAAGAAAAACAAGAGACTGGATAATAAAAATCAAAAATAAGTTCCTTTAAGAGCAATGAAAACATTCATAAGAAAGACGATGGGTCATACTACGTAGTTTCGGCTAATAAAGCCTCATCAGTGACCCTGTAATTATCCGGCAAAGAAAGCCCGAGGAAGCATACTGCAATTTTGCGAATTTCGAATAGTCAGTCGATTCAAAGACTGATATAAATCAAAATGGGGTCCAAATAATTAAAAACCTGTCTAGAATATGAGTCTAAACCAATACTATACTTCCGATTTCTCAGAATATTCACGCGGATCTTAAAGGACCTTAACCGCTCACTCGATGAATGTTATAATAAGCAGTGGGTCGCATGGTTTCAGAGAAGAAGAGTTTCTAATATTGTTTTTCGATTATAAGTCTGTGGGAGCGTATGAATCCCTTAGTGGGTCAAATTTGAACGCTGGGGACATGTTTGGTAGATTGTATGTAGGTGACCACAAAAAGTTTCTTCATCCTCAATAGCTTAGCGTTTAGCCTTGTGGTTTAAGAGAAAAACAGTTTTGAAGTTTGTTTCATTATAATAAAAGTCTATGAAAGATAATGAGCCCAAGCATAGTCAATTTGAATCCCACGGACATGGTTGGCAGGATTTATGTAGGTGACCACTAAAGGCGGCTAGGTACTAAACCAGATCTAAGCACTCGGCTAATGATTTCACTATTTCGTGCGATCACGGTGAGAATCACGCTGAGGACTTGTTGTGTTTCTGCTAATACTTTAGCAAATTTGTTTTACAATCCAGCAATGAGTCCAAAAAGTGACAGCGGAATTGCGAACAGTGTAGAATCTGGCCAGACTACTCCTTCAGAAGCAATCTGACCTGGACCTGCACTGTTTGTTTATGCCTGTTTGTCCCAATACTGATGATCATTGTGGTAGTTAATTTGTGCGCGACTTAAATTCAGTGGTCAGTGATACTTACGAGGGAACAAGCAAGGTTGACATATTGTTCATCAAACATAATGTAGGCAGGGAAGGAAGGTTGTCTGGGTAGAACAAAAAGAAAAACAAGAGACTCAATGTGCCTAAATCGCTCAAACGAGGAACGTTTTACTAAGAAATGTGTCGTAGAGTTTCAGAGAAGAAAAAAAATATTGTTCTTCCGATTATCTATATGTGGGAGCTTATGAATCCCTAAGTGTGGCCAATTTGAACTCTAGGTACAGGGTTGGTCGAATTGTTGTAGATGACCAATAAAAGGTTGCGCCACACTCAATATCTCAGCATTTGGCCTTATGGTTCCAGGGAAGAGGCTTTTTGAAGTTTTGTTTTTCCATTATAAGTCTACAGGAGATAATGAGCCCCGAACATGGTCAATTTGGACCCTGGGTGCATGGTTAGCAGAATACTGTGTCTTAAGGTCCGAAATACAGATGTCCTTTTCGTATTAATTTTTAATGAATGTCATGATGAAATTGTCCAGGCTTTAACTGTCGGAGTCTAACTGTTGGTTCTCTTTTGCTCCAGCATTTCAGTGGTGTCTTGCTGTCGAGTACTAAAGTTTGTTTCATCTCTGTGGTTGTTTGATATTTGTGTTCACGGAGATGTTGCACTGATGAGTTAGGAGGCCTTCATACCGACTGAACAAATTATTTTATAAATCGCGACAGAAGTAAGGGCGAGGCTTGTGGCCACGTAAAATCGATCTGAGCCCAGCCCCATACACCACCAAGTGGAATTCGTTTCACTGACCGTTCCAATGCGGTTCTTCTGTCATGGTTTATTAATGTTATGGCTTATCGTTGAGTTTGTGTTTCGCTTATATTATTTTGTTTTAGATAGCCCGTTGGCCATTTTGTGGGAAAGTAACTGTCATTTTGGATTTCCGCTATTGATGTTTCCATTAGGGTCTAGTTGTTTCATGTTTGTGTTTTTTCCCTTTGCTGTGTGGGTTCATTGTTTCGATTCCTGATCATTGCCTTCACTTCTATTTTGAACACTTTCGGCGATCGTTTGTGTGAGCGAGAAGGTGTTTAGTATAGTGCTTTAAAAGAATGGAAAACTAACATTTATAAATTAATTGATAAACGTATTGGATTTAATTCCAAAATTTCTAATCTTCAACTGCCTAAACCTCAATCTACTTCCCGTCATTTGAAGCATGGTATCCAGGAATTTCATTGGAAGTAAGTTTTGGTTCCCGCAGATAAGCCGGCTAATAATGTCATCTTTGTTTGACGGTTGCATTATATTAACACTTTAAAACAAAATCTATATGGTACCATGGCCTACGAGCAGACTCTTTTAGACGAATATTCTTTGTTAATGGCCACTACAAGCTACCCATAAGGCTTTCTGTGCCAGGATAAGCTCCCCACGATAATTATAATGGTTATCAAAGCTTCAGAAACGACCATACAAACCCGCTTTATTGCTAAGTCTAAGTCTTGTACTTGTACGACTACTGAACTTTTAAATCATTAACTTCGTGTCTCACCGCTGTTAAGAATCATGTTATTAGATATTGCGAAACTGTCTATGAAAGATCAGGCAAAAATTTATTTTGGTCTATTACGAATTCTGGCGAGGTACTTAATAAATTAAAGTTAAGAGGTTTTCGAGCGTCCAGTATAACTGCATCTGATTTTTCCCTTGATAACGGAAAAACTTACTATTTTGATCGAAAACACATTTCAAATAACCGGCGCTACTTTCCCTTTCATGCAATGGCCAACGTGCCCTTTTTACATCAAATACAAAACAAAATGTGTATACATTTTGGTCTTGTCAAACTATGCGTGACGCTTCAGCTTATTTTCTGGCCAATATTTACATTAGATTTGGAACAAAGTTATATAGACAAATGGTAGGTATTGCAATGGGTACAAACTGTGTCCCCTCTTGTAGCTGATTTATTTGTTCAGTAATGAGTGATGTTGTGATGTCACTTTCTAGTAAAAGTAAAGCTAACACTATTGCAGCCTTCAACTCCACCTGAAGATATTTAGATGATCTTTTAAATATGAGCAACACAGACTTTGAAGGAATGTTCAATCAAATTTATCCATCTGAGCTGCAGTTAAACAAAGCCAATATTTTTTTTTTATATCGAAGCCCCGTTTTGGATTTGCATTAGAACATCTCAAATGGTTTTGTTTCAACTCAAATTAATGATAAGCCCGATGATTTTGATTTTAGTATAGTTAACCTCCCATTTGAGATGGCGATATTCCTCGTTCGCCATCTTACGGTATTTATATGTCGCTTCTTATTCGCTTCGGAAGAGTGTCAAGTCATGTCGCTGATTTTAACACTCGTAATAAAAGTTAAATTTCTAAACTGCTACATCAGGGATATCGATAGCATTAGCTTCGAAAGGCATTGTCTAACTTTAATCGCCGACAATATCAATTAATTTCTAATTTAAGGTAGGATAAGATAGACTTTTGCTGCAGGGGGTGTAACAGCCTGAGGTATTTGGCAATATTATACAGAAATTAAGAAAAAAAGACACACCAATGTTTTGGAACAATTTCAGAAAAAAATTAAACGTTATAAACGTATTGTGTTTGACCCAGTCACGGTCAGGAATTATGCTTTCGTCTTTAATTGCACGCCGGTGGACCGAGTTTAGACTACATGATGGCTTTCAGGGTTAAATCTATTGATTAGTTGGTCGGAGCCGGAACTTTTGTGGCTGTTGCTTGGTCCGACAAGGTTCAACTATTGGTATTCTTTAGCTTCTATATTCCTGTGACGATGTGTTCAGCACCAGATTGCTCAGCGCGTTTTACTGTAAAGTCCTAATCCTTGACTGAACTTGGTTTTAATTATGATTTCTTTGTTTACCGAGTTGTTTCACTGATGAGTTAGACAGCCTTTACGCGGACCAAACCAGAACTTGCTTGAACCATATTGAAAGTGTGGGTGAGGGATGGGATCCCGTAAAGTTGGATAAAACAACCAGTATTTTGACTGACCGTTCCAATTCGGTTACACGACACAGCATACATGGCAGTTAACCCAATCACGGTTGACAACTTTACTTTCCTCTTTAATTGCACGCCGGTGAATCAGGCCTCGGAGTCTATGACGGTTCAAGCGTAAAGGCTTACTGAGAATTAGACATAATCTAATTATATGTAATGTTGGTTGGTGCCAGATGCTCAGTCTCTGGTTGGGCCCATCGGAGTCTAACTGTTGGTTTTCTTTTGCTCAAGCATTTAAGAGGTTCCCAGTTGTCGAGTCCTCACCGTTGTTTCATTTCTGTGGTAGTTTGGTTTGTTGTGTTCGCGGAGATGTTGCATTGATAGGTTAGGAGGCCATCATGCGGAATCAACAAATTATTTGTCTAAATCGCGTCGGACGAGAATTGTGGCCAAGTAAAATCGATGTAAGCTACCCCCCCCCGCCACCCAGTGGAATTTATTTCACTGGACGTTCCAAGGCGGTTCATCTGTCGCGGTTTATTTTTGTTATGGTTTGTCTTTGAGTGTTTGTATCGCTTATAATATTTTGTATTGGGTAGCCAATTGGCCATTTTGTAGGGAAAGTAACTGTCATTTTGGCTTTCCATTAATTGATGTTTCCATTAGGGTCTGTTGTTTCATATGTGTGTTACTTTCCGTTTGGTGTCTATGATGGGAGCTGTGGATTAATTGAATAAATTGCCTTCACACTTCTATTTTGCTGTGGTTCCTTCATGTTTTGTTTTGGTGATTCTTTCGCTAATCATAATGTGTTGTTACTTTGATAATTCTGATTCATGCCCCTTTTTGGTTGTTCATTTTTAGTTTCTCCTTCCAGTATAATGTTTTTCAGATTGGTGATTCTGATTTTTTCCCCTATTATGTATATTGCTCCTTTTTGTAAATAAAAATCAAAAATGAGCTCCTTTAAGAGCAATGAAAACATTCATAAGAAAGAAGATGGGTCATACTACGTAGTTCCGGCTAACAAAGCCTCATCAGTGACCCTGTAATGATCCGGCAAAGAAAGCCAGAGGAAACATACTGTAATTTTGCGAATTTCGAATAGGCAGTCGATTCAAAGACTGATATAAATCAAAATGGGGTCCAAATAATTAAAAACCTGTCTAGAATATGAGTCTAAACCAATATTTTATTTCTGATTTCTCAGAATATTCACGCTGATCTCAAAGGACCAAAAGTAAAATATAAACTGCACTATGGTTGATGTACGGGGAGACGTTTTACGGCCGCCTCACGGCACAACACCAGCTGCAGTGAAGGCAAATAAAAATCAAAATGAGTTCCTTTAAGAGCAATGAAAACATTCATAAGAAAGAAGATGGGTCATACTACGTTGTTTTAGATATTCTCTTGGAAAGAGTGCTGACTCGGTTTGCCTGTTGTCCGTTCTATTTACTGTCGACGCCCCATGTTTTGACTTTTTACCCTAGTGCTATTATGGGAATGATTTGGGATTTGATTGTATCAGCTCCTGATCGTTCCTCGTTTTAAATATTCTAAACCATTTAAGTCAAACTTCATAGGAATGTTGCCCAGGTGGCTGTAAGATATATGCTTTGCAATGCACAGGCCAAGCATATATGTTGCCGGGACAATGGAGTGTGAATATCCTATTTGTGGGTTTCTCCAGTTTTGGGCAAAATTAGAGGCTAATCTAAGAATCCTTTATATGATTCAAGTATATACACATTTTACAATAGCATGTATAGCATTCGCTGATAATATTGACTAAGAGGAGCAATCGTTTTTACCTGCCTGATTTTGGGACTTTCTATTAACTGAAAGGTAAGCCAATTAAGGCGTAACTATGCCAAATTTAATGACACACTCAGACGCCTTTCTGAAATTTAATCCTCATCAATGTGTCTCAGCCCAAACGTTCTGGAACCGAAACGGATTATGGACAATACCCAGCAAACACAGCACATCCCACTCCGAATACACATCGAGATACATGTCTCACCTGATAAGTCAGTCTTAGTTTTAGAAATAATATAATTTAATACGGCAAAAGTTGAAGATATAATATAGTTATGTACATCAGTACTTGAGTACTGACGTCAACAACGCGGTATCAACCTCAACACTAAGAAACCGAAATTGAGCAGCGCCCGGGCGGAGAAATCATAAAACTTCATTCATGCTCAATTCGCTCAGTGTGAATCTTTTTGCCTGCTAATGATATTTAAAATTCCAACAATCGATGGCATTATAAATATCATGAATTATGCAGGACAAAATACAATCATAAGGAAAATAGCAGGAAAACATTAATTGCTGATTTAAGTAGTAAAATTGCATGATTTGTTTCATTTTAATGCTTATAAGTGTTACAAATAATAATCTCACGCTCAGTTGAGTTGAGCATATTAAATATAACATCGGATCTTGGTTTTTGATGGAGTCCTACAGTTACGGATACTTCGTATCTAACTCAATATTCTAGAATACATCTCCGTCATATAAGGGCAGAGCAATGGAAGGATCGCGGGCTTTCCAGATCCTGAAAAAAATAAAAATAGAACTTTACTTACAGCTGAAACATAACTTTTAGACAGGGTAATATCAACATGGATGCATCGTCAGGGCGGGCGTTGCATTGCCGTTGATACATCATTTAAAATGAAAAATGATTCAAGAATAGCGACCATCTATATACTACTGCAATGAATAGACCCTGAATTGCCTACGAAATACCCACGAATGATAAGCGACAAAATCAAATGTAATTAATTAGCCATTACTTGGCCATCATGTACCATGCGTTTTTTTCGGGGGTGGGGGATGTCAACTTTACAATGACCATTAGAAGAGGATGCCATTGGCAAATAATAATTTTAAGTTTTTGATTAATTGCAATGGATATACACAATGGATATATGCAATTAAGGACCCATTTAGTATTCATGCCCAAGAATTTATAGTTTACCAGAAAATATATTGACAAACCATGCCCTTCATTTAAGTTCTTGACTGTACATTCATGGTAGGCAGAAAATTTTATAAGTATCACTAATATTGTAATGGTAAATTAAGGTGAGGGGGGGGGGTCAGTGACCATCGAAATATTGTCCATGCAAAAATGCATACACGTAAACAAATGAGGGCCATTATTTATAAAGTAATGGTGGTCATAAAAATAAAGGTGTTGCAGAAATCACACACATTGATTTACAAGATTATTGGTCATCGCAATTTGTTATACCCATTTAATTCAGCAACCAATTGGCCGTTATTTTAACAATTTCTCGCCAGAACCTTCGCTGCTCGCTCATACAAGCAGTGAATCAAGAGGAACCTTCAGACAGAAAGCCATATCCCTGGACCCTCTGAATGGCTGGGCATGCGCAGTTAAAATTTGTCATGACGGAATGCTCGAAGACACGAATTGGCGGGGCACAATTAATGATTGGTGCCTGAGATTTTCATCCCTGTCAGCTCTATAAATGTCATTTTTGATATGTTGCTTCTAATTTTGTGGAACCTTTACCTTACCACATTGAGATGAAATGACATCTCAAGTACTATCGCCCGTAGAAAACCACTAGGGTTTAAGGAGCAGTCTAAATTTCATCAATTGTCCTGGGTAGGCTTAGACCACATAAAGGTTAAAGATAAGGATAACGATAAGGAAGCTTTATTTAACGTCGCATATCCGAAACAAGTTACATAAACTCTGTAGAGCTTTTATTGCGACAAAGTATCATTTAACAAATGGTTTATCAGTACTAGAGTTTGGTCGGATTCTGCGTTGCATGGAGAATATTAACATGCAGCCTAAGGTTTGAAAAAAATACCTATGTTTCAGATGACCCTTAGAATAGTGTCGGTAGGTAGGATTTTTTTTACTTGTTTTTCTAAAATGAAACCCATGTGTTTAATGCAACAATTTAAAATAATTCCAGCTTTGTTTTTCTTTGTTATAATTATAGAAATATCAACGGTTTCAATACTATGTTTTCTCCAAAACTAAACTTAATTAATTTTAGGTCCATAAATCTATGGGTATTGGTTACCATATATAGTCAGAGACACTAAAATATCATTGCATGCTATCATTGTTTTGTATGCCTTTTTGTTTCCTCCGACCACAATTCTACTCTTTCGACAAACCCACATGTACTCCAATGCAGTGAACAATGGTGAATAGTAAACAAAGTAAAATATACAGAATTTAGGACAACGAGAAACACTTACAAATGAAGAGTGATTGCTTTCAGTATTTTCAAAATGATTGAAAACTGAGACCACTGTTGCTTGATATATCAGTTAAAATGTAACGAAAGGTCCTTTGCTTGTCTGCCAACAACTGACTTTGTTTTGAGTAACTTTAAACTTTTTCTGGGCTATTTTGGCATACAAATGTCATTATAAGGAATTTAACACCCCCGAATATTGATGATATTTACAAAATTGTCATCTTGGCCATTTGAAAACAAACAGTTTACGTCATGTTTTGTACGTCAAAACATGACCGAACACCCAAGACTACATTTGTAACATCACTAAATCATTACACAACTTTTTGTCCAAAGATCGGTACCTTAATTGATAAATACATTTCCTGCCAGTTCAAATCTCTCCAAGCTAGCAAAATGGAGCCAATTGACCGGATATAAAGCTAATGTTCAGAAATTGGCCGAAAATGTTGAAACAAATTTTGTCTTTGGGTGTTTGTGCCGCTTATATTATTTTAATTTGGATAGCGCATTTGCCATTTTGTTGGAAAGTAACTGTCCTTTTGGCCTTCCGCTATTGACGTTTCCATTAGGGTCTGTTGTTTCGTGTTTGTGTTTCTTTCCCTTTGGTGTCTTTGATGTGAGCTGTTGGTTAACTCTATCGATTCCTGATTATTGCGCCCACTTCTATTGAGCAGCCTTGCTTGGGAAGGTTCGGTCGAGTCACCTGAAACACAGGGCCACCAGTGTCACAGTGAAGGCAATTGTCACTGTTTCCTGCAATCCAACGGCAGAATCATCGGTTACTCTCTGTTTGATCTCGTTCAGAAGAAACAAAGAATATATATGTTTATTTCTCTAATATCATTGACATTTTTGCAGCTCCAATTCATGGTCTTAACACATCAGGAAAACACGCCTATATAATCTTGACCCCCTTGAACCCCACTGTTATATAGTAAAACTGGGGTGTACAGGGGTAAACCGTTTTTCCTTATATCTGCATAAAAGCAAAGATTCAGGGTACTCGATACGAGGACTGTTCAAATATAAATGCAACTAAGCACATACAAATGATTCCATGATAGATTTCGATGAAAAATTTATTTTGTCCCCTCAAAATATTCCCCTTTAACAGATATACAAACTTCCAGTCTTCTGATCCAATCATTGAGTGGATTTTGGTAGTTTTTTCGATGTATACTATGAAGGCACTGGAATATTGCAGAACCGAGGTTTTTGCGCTGTACAAATTTTCGACCAGAAAGGTATTTTTTCAGCCGCGGGAACAAAAAAAAGTCACACGGGGCAAGGTCATGGGAATACGGGGGTGATGGAGTTCAAAAACCTTTTCCTGCTTCAGATAGTCTTGCACAATGAACGCCTTGTGCGATGACAATCTGACATTGGCCAAACCAGTTGCGGGTCTTCGTTCTTTGAAATATTTCTTCAATTTTCGAAGAACTTTATTCTTGTAAAACTTCGCATTTACAGATTTGCCTTTAGGCACAGAAACCTGAATAGCATGGCCCTGATTTGAAAAGGATATGACATACATTAACTTCTTGACGCTCACGGTCCGCTTTGCAATGCATGGTCTTTTGCAATACTTTGTTGCCCATATTTTGTTCTGAATCTTTCGTTTTGGCTCAAAAAAGTGAACCCATGTCTCGGCACCTGTGACGACATTAGCGAAAGACCGTGCATTGTAATTTGGAAACTTTTTAAGCAGCTTCATGACGCACTGAACGCGTGTCTTTTTTTTTCCTATCTTTCAACAGATGGGCAATCCATCTGGCACAGATCTTTCCCATTTTCAAATCCCGTTTCAGAATTGTATGAGCTGCTCCTAATGAGATGCCAACCATACTAGCGATTTGCCTAGTGGTGTATCGTGCATCGGTAGCAACTATTCCTTTCACTCTAGCAACCATCTTGGCAGATGCTGCTCTTTTCGGCCGACGAACATGTGGTGCATCTTCTGTTGAGCCTAGCCCACAGCTGAATTTCTTACACCAACGAAAAACTGTCGGATTATGCCAATAAACCGAACATATTTCATCAAAAATGTCTTTGCACCGTACACCAAGAATACAAAGATTCTTAATATTGGACCGTATTCCAACGGCGTACTCTGACCTTCTTCCAACCATGTTTTGTATTAGTATACAAGAGTAGTCAGTGTTTATCGAACGATATACATGGCTAAAGTGGACGGATTTTAACAGGTTTGGTATCAATGTATAGGTAAAATGTTTTTCTACGCTGTGATATTTATTTCCAGGTGATTTTTGCATTAGTGCATGAGAAAACGTTCTACTTGCATTCATATTTGAACAGTCCTCGTAGAACCGCCTGGTCGAGGCGGTTCTATCGAGTGTCCACAATCTATGTTTTGAGCAGAAATAAGAAAAAGAATCACAATTTTTCATCTTGAAATTTCCATTTTTGCCTGAAAAATTGAAAATGTATTTTTATAGGCGTGTTTTCGTAATGAGTCAATCGAAATGATAGTCTTAGGTATCTCAGATATTGGCCAGACCCCGAGGTTATAAAACTTTTTTCATGCTCAACTCACTTGATCATTAAATGTGTCCAGCTCACAAATTTTAAATTGTTGGCATTTTAAAATTTGTGAGCAGGACAAATGACATTATCTGCTGTCTGAGAAAGAAAAATTGCTCAACTTATTAGTGTTTTAATTTTTATGAGCAGCACAAGTTTCATGCTCGGCTGAGTTGAGCATGAAAAAAGTTTATAACCTCGGGGCCAGGTTTAACTGACTCAGAATATGATGATTGATAGAAAGGCTTGTAAATAGCCAGTTCATACAATGTAATGTGATTGTTATAATTTATAGTAAATTGTACGAGGAATCTAGTTTGATGGCCATAAACTTGACGAATCAAGCTTTAATTACCAATAAATGCAGGAGAATTCCTGAAACAATGTAAGTAATGACCTTATGATAAACGATAATTTATGATAAACGCGATGATTTTGATTTTTAGATTGTAAATTTTCCTTTTTTGGATGGTGATATTCCTCGTGCGCCATCCTATGGCGTTTATATTTCGCAATTAATTCGATTTGTCAGAGTGTGTAGTCATGTAACTGACTTCAACATTCGTAATAAATTATTAAGGGCTAAACTTCTTAATCAGGGTTATCGGTACCATAAATTACGCAAAGCCTTTTCAAAATTTTATAGACCCGATTCTGATCTAATTTCAAAATTAATTATTGGACTTAAATCTCTTTTGCAACAAGGTCTATCGGAACCCGAATTTTATGGTGACTTAGTATATAAATTAAAAATATATATATATAACCGCAATGACTTCAGCACCCAATTTTGAAAAAGCATTCTTCGATATAAAAAGATTGGGTACACAATAAGTGTTATACGACAGACTGCATGCATGGTAGTTAACCCAATCACGGTTGACAACTTTGCTTCCTCTTTAATTGCACGCCGGTGGGTCAGGCCCCAGGCTCAATGATGGTTCCAACGTAAAGGCTTATTGAGAATTAGAGAGATCTAATTCAAGGTAATGTTGGTTGTAGCCTGATGGTCTGTCTCTGGTCGGGCCCATCGGAGTCTAACTGTTGGTTTTCTTTTGCTCCAGCATTTTAGTGGTTTCTTGCTGTCGAGTCCTCACCGTTGTCTGACCTCTATGGTTATTTGATTATTTGTGTTCACGGAGATGTTGCACTGATGAGTTAGGAGGCTTTCATGCAGACTGAACAAATTATTTGTCTAAATCGCGACGGAAGTAAGGGCGAGGATTGTGGCCACGTAAAATCGATTTAAGCCCCCCAGTGGAATTCGTTTCCGCTGACCGTTCCGAGGCGGTTCTTCTTTCGCGGTTTATTTCTGTTATGGTTTGTCTTTGCGTGTTTGTGTCGCTTATTTTATTTTGGATAGCCTATTGGACATTGTGTGGAAAAGTAACTGTCCTTTTGACTTTCCGCTGTTGGTGTTTCCAGTAGGGTCTGTTGTTTCATGTTTGTGCATCTTTCCCTTTGGTGTCTCTGATGGGAGCTGTGGGTTGATTGTATCGATTCCTGATCATTGTCTCCACTTCTATTTTACAAAATGGCAGATGCCATCACATTAAAGCCTAGTCATTATATTTATTTTAAATGATTAGATTTTTTAATATTTTAATGCCAATCAGATGCCATTGTCACAAAAAATGGTATACAGAATCAAATTAAGGCTTTTGGTGGCCATTAATTTGAAGAACAAGATTTTCAATTGTCATTATTGTTTCTGACTAGTCTGTAATGGTCATCAAATATGAAACTATGCAGTAATAATGGCCATCTTTAAATATTAATACTGTTTTATTGTGCCATTCATTGTGTTTGTGTGTATTCGGGTGTAAAGTCGCTTTCAACAATTTTCAGCCATATCACGGCGGTGTCTGGTTGCGACAGGGAGCTCAATGCTCACTTTTATAGTGCTGCCTCGCTGAAGTATCATGTCCCAGACACATTACATGGTACCATACCCAGTCACATTATCCTGACACTGAGTCGACCAGTCCTAGCTCTACCCCGTAAATCTGAGTGCCAATCGAGGAGTGCTGCCTTAAACTAGTTCAAATACGTTTATAACATTTCCCCATTGTCTTTCAAATTCAAAAAGTTTGTCTTTCTTAAGAGCTATTTCTTTTTCAATTTGCAATCTTTTTTTCATATCAATTTTAAAAGTTTGTAAATTTGGCATTGATCGATAGTATTTATTTAGAAATATATAATATTTAGCTATTAAAATTATGTAATTTTTAATATTTGATTTATCTGTATATTGCTCTTTTATACCGAAAGTTATTGTTCTTAAAGTCACATCTAATTCTATCCTATTAGCAAAGAGAAAATTTCTAAGCTGCATCCAAAAAACCTGCACATGCCTGCACTCCCAAAACAGATGATTGAGCGTTTCGATTTCCATGTTACAGAAATCGCACAGAGATGAACTTATTAACGTGCATTTATTCAAAAAGTTATTTGAGGGGATTATTCTTTTCAAATATTTGTATTGGAATTCTCTTAGTTTTGTATCAGATGTAGTGACAAAAGGCGTGATATATATGGTTTTCCAGTTCAATTCCTCATCTGAAAAGATGTTGCTCCATTTTTGTTCTGATTTGGTCATTTCAATGTTATCAAGCTGTAGTAAGACGTTATAGACAAATTTATTAGTTTGTTTAACACAGACAAGTTGATTTAACAATGTTGGCTTTAATGGAACATGACCATTTTCTTGTTTAAGTCGAGACTTCCAAATATTTGGTATACTCCGAACGAGACTTATATACTTAAGATAATCATGATTTGGTATTTTGTACAGTCCTAATTTTTCAAAGGTATGTAGTTTTCGTTCTGTATAATTGTAAATATATTTTATATATTTAATACCTAACCGAGACCGGTTTTTATAATAGATCGTTTTTTGTTTCCAGCTTTAATATTTGAATTATTCCATATTATTTCATTACTGTAATCAAGTATAACATCTTTATAGTTAACTTCGTTCCAGGCTAAAAGTATGTCTGTGAAAAAGTCATTTTTCTTAAAATTATTTAAAATTTCATTTTGATTAACATTGCATTCAAAATAAAGAGCACCGCCGAACTTTCTAAGCCTGTGTAAATATATCTCATTTAGAATGGTCTTATTGTAAGGGTCTAATATTCTTTTTATCCAGTTCACTTTCTGTGCTTGCATAAATTTTTGTATGTCAACCATTTTAAGTTCACCTTTACAATATTTTTGAATGAGCGTCTTAAGTTTAATTCTTTCTGGTTTATTGTTCCAGAGGAATGTATACATGTCTTTTTCTATAGCTTTGATCGTAGTATTAGGTGGATTCGGTAAAGACGATAAGGCATATATTAATTTTGGAAGTGCAAAAGTTTTTATTACCGTATATTTTCCCATTAATGTAAGTTTTCGATGCTGCCATTGTTTCAGTACATTTTGAAATTGCTTAATTTTTGGTTCAAGATTCAGTTTGAATAAGTCTTCCTTATTTGTACAAAAAGTCATCCCGAGCGCTTTAGCTTCAGTTGAGCTCCATGTGAAATGTTTTTTCTTCAGGTAAATTATGTTTGTATTCCTCGTAATTCCTATTCGTAACACTTGGCATTTCCTAGAATTTAGTTTCAGACTAGATATGTAGCTAAAATTTTCTAAAACATCAACCAGTGTTTCGAAAGATTTTTGTGAGCCATCTAATATGAAAGAGGCGTCATCAGCATAACATGATTGTTTTATCTCAGGGCCAGTTATAGTTATACCTTTTTATATTTTCATTTAATCTTATCTGATGTGTCAGAAACTCCATACAAAGTATAAATAAATATGGGGACAGGGGACAGTCTTGGCGAACTCCTCGCTTTATTTGGAAAAACTCTGATAGGAACCCATTATTAGAAACACAGCTTTTTGCATTGGAATAAAACAAATCGATCCATGAAATAAAATCATAACCGAAATTAAAATGTTTCAGGCAGTTTGTTAAGAATTCATGATCGACGCTATCAAATGCCTTTTCAAAATCTGAAAAGAAGATCATACCAGGCATATCTTGTTTCTCAGTATAGTTTAGTATTTCATATAAGATTCTAATATTTTCCCCAATAAAACGACCTTTAAGAAATCCTGTTTGAGAATTATGAATTAGTTTATGTATCACTCGTATCACTCTGTTTGCAATCGCTTTAGTTGCTATTTTATAATCGACATTCAATAGACTAATTGGTCGCCAGTTTTCAAGAAAAGATGTATCTTTTTCTGACTTTGGGATAAGGGAGATTATACTTTGGATTTGTAAGTCTGTAAGTTTACCAATTTGGTACGAGTGATTTATTGAGTCCAAATAGGATCGTTTAATATCTGCCCAGAATATTTTATAAAATTCTGTCTTTAGACCATCTGATCCAGGACTTTTCTTATTTTTCATTTCTTTAAGTGCTGTTGCACATTCCAGTTCTGTTAAGACACCTTCGCAGATACTTTTTTCATCTTCATTTATTTTTTCGATAGTATGGTCAAAAAAGTTATGTGTTGTCGATTTCAATATCTGTTTTGAGTATAATTTTTAATAATATGTTTTTTCCTCTTTCAATATTTCATCTTGGTAAGTGATAACTTTACCATTTACATTAAGTCTTGAAATTATTTTACTTTCTGCTCCCTTCTTTTCTAAACTTGCGAAAAATTTACTGTTCTTTTCTCCCTCTTCTATAACTTTGATCTTAAATATAACCTGTTTGAATTTCAATAAGCGTATTTAGTTCCGTTTTCTTAGCATCAATTTGTTGTTTTAATAAATCTATGTTATCGTTGTTGTTTGAATTATTCATCACATTTTCCAGGTTTTCAATTTCTTTTGTAAGTTTTTGTTCATTTGTATGCCTTTCTCTTTTCTTCATTGTACCATATCTTATTGTTTCGTTTCTAATCGTTCCTTTTATTAATTCCAATAAAGTGTTTTGGTTCGCATTTTTGTTAATGTTCGTTATTTCTTTTATACTATTTCTAATATTTTCTTGATATTGATTATCAAACAAGAAAGTATTGTTAAGTTTAAAGTATCCCGGGCCTCTTTGAATATTGTTTATATCAACTTTTAATTCAACTATACTATGATCGGATTTATAGCTAATTCTATTTTAACACGAAACAACACTGTTCACAAGGTTTTCTGATAAAAGAAAGTTGTCTAATCTGCAGAAAATAGGTGGTTTATTAGACGAATGCCACGTATATTGTTTTAAGGTTGGATGCGTGCTTCTCCAAATATCTATTAAATTATATTCCGATGCTATCATATTTAAGAGGTTTTTGCATGCTTTGTGAGTGTCTGACCGCCCATTCTTTTTATCCATTGTAATATTCAAAACAGTATTAAAATCTCCACCTATTATAAAGGATTTGTCTTCATTTTCTTTCAAGTAATTTTCTAATGTTTTGAAATAAAGTACATCATCTACATTTAGACCGTACACATTTAGAATTACAAGTTCTTTTCCGTTCATTTCCAGTTCCAAGGCTTGTAGTCTCCCCGTCATTATTTCTTTATATTTTAAACCACTACATGAAAGACTTGAGTTTATCAATATAGCTTCTCCTTCGCTATTATTTTTGGTCCCACTTAAACTAAGAAGTTGCCGCCCACTCGATTGCCCATGGATCATGTGTTCCCTCGCCTGAGTGTGTTTCCTGTAATAAGCATATCGCGAATTGTTTCTCCTTTAACCATGCAAATATCTGGCCCCGTTTATTTTTATTTCCCAATCCTCTTACATTATATGAACAAATTTTGTTTGTCATTTGAGAGAATATAAAAAAGGTCGTTCACGCAAAAGGCAGCAAGAAGAGAGAGTGAAAGGATACAGAAATTACAAGAAATAAATTGAAATACATAAGAGAAAAAAGGTAACATAATTATGATATTGCATTAAGGGAAGAGTAAGCGATCTTATATATGCATGTGCATATTGTTCCAGATTGCCAGAGGTATTTTCATGACACCGTTTTAACACCGTAAGTGGATGTTTCGTTTACCATCAAATCAAAACCCCACAAAAGTTCAATCATGCCACAACCTGACCCCTCCAGTGTTACGGTTATCATATAGTACGCCAAATGATGGCGCGATAAAAGACTGCTCCAGTGCTTCTCAATGGAGTATTCTTGGACATATTTAATATGGTTTGAAAACCGACATTATGAATATTATGTGTAAAGCTATTTCTAACATACAGTAAAACTGCGATAACTCGAAAACGGATAATGCGATTGCTATGGTTGATTCGAAATCGTTTTGGAGTTACTAGAAAATTCTTCCTATAGTTACACATATCCATGTGCTTTGGCAAATTTATTTATGTTTTTTTTTATTTTATCTTGAAAAGGTGTGTTGTGTATACTCATTAGATTCACATTGTATAGTCGATTCTAATGAGTATACACAACATACAATTATTTTGTTTTGTTAAAGGTAAAAATAGATCTTAAGGTAATCTATATTATGTCTTATATCCAGGCAGTATGTGTAACACTCAATAGTTACAGCTACCCCTGTCTCGAACCCGAATGTATTCGAGTTATTGGAGTTTGACGATACTTTAGTGCAGATAATAAAGACATAACGAAAAAGACAGTTTTGACCAACAGACATGTATGACAGTGTTTCAAAAATGATAAGTGACATATACCGGTTTCCTGTATCCTCATGCTGTCAATATAGATTTTTTAAGCCAATCAAAGTTATTAGTCTTCAGAATAGTGCCTGTAATATGTTTCGGAGTATAAATGAAAGGTTATTTGTGCATATCCATGTAAGCCCAACGCTCCATATAGAAAAGGTGGGTCCTAACGGACGAATAGTATGAGAGTAATGTGTGCACATCCACGCAAAATCTCACCCTCTCCCTAGAAGGTGGGACTCACCGTGGTCATACTCACATAAAACCTTCTAAAGCGGTTTTGCCTCTACGACTGTTTCTTGGGCTTAATATACGCTATGCAAATATTTAATATGTAATAAACATCATTAGACAAAATACTGTTAGTAGTTATGTGTAATTGTATGTTACCATAAGCCCAATGCAACCGATTCCTGTAGCAATCTCCTACCGAAAACGAAAGATGTAAGAGTTTGCTACTATCGGCGAAACATTCTTATTTCGTTATTTCTGTTCTATGCCTTGCTAGCTTTTCAAGGCATTTGTCACAGAAATTCAAAGATTCAGATAACTTTATCATTAATATCTATAAGGGCATCTTTTAATATTGGGCTAACCAGCATCAAAGTACGGTAAGGCCTCTCTATTCCGACATTCAAGCTAGTACCATTCTTAACGACTTTGGTATGTCGCGGCCCGGGATCGAACCCGTGACCTCCCGTTCCCCGGAGCGGACACTCTACCAACTGAGCTATCGGTGCGGTAGCCATTTATTGTACTTTAATGGGATTTTAATGTCTTTAACTGTTTTAAAGGGATTTCTATGGTAGATTATCAAATTATGAACATTGAACTAAAACATCAATGGCAAATATTTACATCACGAATAATTTTTAAACAATGAATAATGGCCATCTTAAAATAGTTATACGATTTATTGTGCCATTATTCATTGTTATTTCATGGGATTTTAATGTCTTGTCTTTCTAGTTGTTGTTTTCTTGCAATATCATTTGAATTTGACTGGTCCATCGAAAGATATTTAAACACGAGGCCGCCGCAGAGGTACTCATATTTTTTTGCAGCAAAAATATAAGTATGTTTACCATTTTAAATAATGGAAGTGTTAACGATGTGTTAAATAACGACGCCGTTAGTTTTTAACAACTGGTCTCTGATCTAAGATGATTTAAGTGCAAATCCAAGTCATCATCGTAGACAAATCTACATACATGTTAATAGAATGCATGGCTTCTGGTTCGGACAAAACCTGATCAGCGCCCTTCTGAAGTGATTTAGACAATTCCTGAAAAAAAAGAGAACGTAATTTCAAGCAAACGTAATTTCCAGCGAGCAACCCAACGTGTTTGAAAAGCCATATTAACGTTATTGTGATGTAAAGACGTTGCTACGACATTGCTTTAACGTAACACATCCCGCTTTCATGCGCTCACTAATTTTAACCAATTGAGGTTTAATAACGAATAACATATAAAAAGTCCTATTAAAGGTGAACTTCAATGGTCCCAATTCACTATGGACTATCAAACCTAGATCTTAACAAGGAACTGAGGGGTTACCCCCAGAAAAACTGGGGTTTACCGAGGTAAACCTTATTTTACTTGTTTCGGCTCTAAATATAGATTTTGAGTACTTGTTAGAGCCGTTACGATGAAGCTAAAATAGAGAATGTTGTTACTCGTTAGAACCGCCTCAATAAGGCGGTTCTAACGAGTACAAACAATTTATACTTTGAACAGAGGTAACAAAATGTATCAAAATTATTCATCTTAAAATTATCGATTTTCGGCGATAAAGGTAAGATTGATTTACAATCAATGGAATATTCCAGATGAAAAAAGTGTTATTTTTATATCTGCTCGTTAGAACCGACTCACTGAGGTGGATCTCAGGTCTACTGATAATGCTGGTATGTTTTAGAGCATTTAATTGATTGATTTGAGGTTTAACGTCCCCGCACCACTTTACCTGGGCAGGCTTAGATCATCTAAGCGGTTTACAAGTACTCGGATGCGGGTCGGTATCAGCTCTGCGTGGGAGCATCTTGCAGCCAACATATTTCTTCAAGCCTACATGGGCGGGGGCCTAGCAGAAATAAGAACAATTTTTTATGTTCCTCAAATTCCCAGTGTTACTACATGCATATACATGTAAATGAAGGGTTTGAGGGCTTTCCATTGCCTAGACTGGTTATTGCGATAGTGGAGAGACTGAATTAGGCCTGCTGTATTTACCATATGACGTCGCGTCTGAGAGTGTAATAACGCCATGTAATATTTTCGATAATCCACTAGTGCATTAAATATGCAAATTAGCTAGATACGTTCCGTAACGTTACAGGTACGAGGTCCTTAACGACTTCGCGTTTACTAACGGCGGAATATCGACAATTTTGTAAACAATCGTGAATAAAATTCGTTTTTAATGTCATATGATAAATAGAATTTTGCATTCGTGCTCATGTATCATTGAATTTATTAAACTCGTTGAGGAAAAGGGATAAAATGCTCGGCAAAGCCTCGCATATAATCCCTTTTTCCTCAACTCGTTTAATAAATTCAATAATACATGGAC
The DNA here is from genome assembly GCA_963580285.1 of Lucinisca nassula. Classification (NCBI taxonomy): domain Eukaryota; kingdom Metazoa; phylum Mollusca; class Bivalvia; order Lucinida; family Lucinidae; genus Lucinisca; species Lucinisca nassula. The sequence goes on along the minus strand of OY757027.1, from coordinate 29,741,791 downwards.
ACTCATGTAAGATCCTCTATTTAGGTAACTGTATTTGTATGTATTATGTCTGCTAGTTTGTACACTATTCAAAGAAGTGTTCACTTGTGTCTTTTAATTTTGGATGGCCATATGGCCATTTTGTGGGAAAGTAACTGTCCTTATGGCTTTCCTTTGTTTAGGTTTCCATTATGGTCTGGTCGCTTAATGTTTGTATTTCTTTCCCTTTGGTGTCTTTTATGGGTGGAGTAAGTTAATTGAATCAATTCCTGATCTTTGTTTTACTTCTACTTTTCAATAAGGTGCACACATACAGATGTACACACTGTGCAATTCTTGTTTGAGTCTTCATGAAGTAAGCTTTCATATGATTTTTGATGCAACATATTTACCAAAACTAAAACAACTAATTAAACCTCCCTAATGAAGTGGTCCGACTTATTTTTGGTTGCGTTTCTTCTTCATCATCATCATCATGATCTTCTTCTTCTTCTTTTTTCTATTTCTTCTTCTTCTTCTTCTACTTCTATATAGATATTAATATTCAGCCTCCCGAACGAGACGCATGAGTTTTGTTGCGTTCCTTCCTCTTCAAATTTTGTCCGGACAGGTTCTCAGTAACCGCTCAATGAAAGTCCAATGCTCCAAAGGGTCGACTCTTTGGTTCAGTGGTTTGAACATTGGACTTTCATCCGAGCAGCCTTGGTTCAAATCCCAACATAGGCGGGGATCGTTTTTTAAGCTACGTTTATTCCATTTGTTACGTCTTTCATGTCGTAAAAATCTTCTTGTTCTGTATGAGAGATACCAACCGGGGAGTCTCAAGGGGTGCGCCAGGGCCATGACCCTACCGCCACTCCATAAAAAGCCATTTACCTTAGAAGCAATTAAGAAACCTATCCCTCGACCATAAATATATATACTCTTGTTCCTAATCAGTGATACTTACCTGGGGATCCCGAGCTTTGGTGCCCCCCCCCCCCACTTCATAAAAGGTCTAATATCTCAGATAAGTTTCAAATACCTACCCCTAAACCATTAACGTTTTGTTCATTATGATAAGAGGCATTCAGTGACACCTGACGTGTGGGTCCTCCGAGTTGCGCGGAGGCAATGTGCCACCCATTTACTTCATAAAAAGCCATCATACCTCAGAAATCGCTCAGATCCCCACCCCTAAACCATATATATACCCGTTCCCTATCCAAAGACACATTCAATGACACAAACCTAGTACGCAAGTTAATATATCGAAATATTGAAACACAACGTGTGTTTCTCTCCTACAATTTGAAACCAGTACAAGTAAATATGTTATTTTCTGTAGCAAAGTGTGCAGACCCAGATCAGCCTGCTTCTTAGGTTTTTTTGGTTTAATTTGAGGTTTAACGTCCCCGTCAACACTGTAAAGGTCATTTTGGAGACGTTGCTTCCAATTTTGTGGGACTTTTACCCGACATTGAGATGAAATGACATCTCAAGCCCTGTCGCCCAATGAAACCAAAAGGGCTTATAAGCATGGACGGTCCGCCTCGCACCGCGGTTCCTGGACAGGCTTAGATCCTCTAAGCGGTTTACCAGTACTAGTGTGCGGGTTGGATTCAGCTCTGCGTGGAAGCATCGTGCAGCCCATATATTTCTTCAAGCCCCTATGGGCGGGGGCCCCCTGCTTCTTAGGATAAGTCTGATCCGGGGTTACAGTGTTTGCTCAGACTACATTTCGACAGTTGCAGTGACCGAAAACACAGAAACTATCCACATTTAACAAAATGTAAGAAAACATACATTGATTTCAGTTGTAATATATTTGTAAAAATAAGTGAATAAATAATGTGTGTAAATAAGCAAATATGGCTTCTTCACAAATTTAATACACTCTGTTATGATATTATGTTTTTGGTTGTTAATTTGTAGTTACGTTTGTCCATCCCGATTATTTTTGCCATGTTAACGATTCTGATTCTTTCCCGCATGATGTATGCTGCTTCTTTTTGCTTAGGTTTGGATATTATCAGTTACCCCCTATATATAGCGCATTGTAACACATTGACCTGATAAAGATATGCTATCTCAGGACAAGTGAGCTTTATCACGTCAACGTGCACTTTTTGAATGAACCGGACAACCGGAAAAATGCCCAAAATGTTATTATTACTAGAAAAATCGGAAAAATTTCATTACAAATTATCAAAAGAAAAATAACGGCTAGATGATACTAATATATAATGATCGATTATATTCCGCACCGGAATGTTGGGATGCACTCAGGACAATCGGTAAGTGATCGTAAATTACCAATTTAAAGAGTTTACAAGGTATAAACCGATAAATAGAATACCAAATTCGTGTCATTTGATATCAATTTTATCAGGCTTGGCTTCGAGAACGCATGTAGAATCGCTCGGCAAGCCTCGCGATTCTACAAGCGTTCTCGAAGCCTTGCCTGATAAACTTGATATCAAAGCACACTCACCTGGTATTCTCTATTTCTGAGTCACCACATGTTTGGGAAAGAGCTGCTTACTCGGCTTACCTGTTGTCCATTTGGTTTACTGTCGTCGCCCCATATTTCTTTCCCTAGTGATATTATGTGAAGATTTGTGATCTGATCATGTCAGTTCCTGATCGATTTCCTTTTTTAATTCTCTTATTTTCAGTTGCAAACTTAAAATTCAAACTTTAAGTATATTTATTTTATAAATCATTTAAATTCCAGTTTCCATATGTGTATGTGGATGTAATAACGTACTAAATTTACTGTTCTGTTTAAAAGGCCTGTAAAAATCATATTAACTAATCTAAATGAAGTTTTTGAATTAAATAGTAATTTTTCACATTTTAGAAATACTTCAAATGTAAATTGAAGTTTGAATTTCGACATCAAATTTCTCATTTCGATCCTAACTTATGAACAACGTACACAGTTATCAAAGGGCATGACAAAACTGTATTATGGAAAATATTGTAGTTTATAATTATCTTTAAAAAATGTTTAAAGCCACTATGACAAGACAGACTATTGCATTGTGGGTTAAAATCAAACAAAAGTCAAAGGGTTGTTCTTAGAGGAAAATAGATTTGTATCAAATATAAATGAGCATAACTATAAAATTGATGGGAATGTTTACATACGGTATTCAATAAAATGACCATCTTAAAAGTTTGTGTCTCTGCTTTCACCCTGCTTCATACTAAGAATTGTTGAGTTATTTGCAATTGCTCCAGAAAGCCGGTGCTTGAGGGCGTGGCCGGTGTTGCCCAATGAACAGGCTGAATAAAACAGAGTCATCTATTTTCCTTTATATGGTGTATTCTTTGCTACCAAAATATCTAACTATTCAGAACTTATCTATTGTTACTGCAGCTGGTGTTGGCAGTCTGATGGCCGCAAAATGTCTCTCCGTACATCATCATAGTGCAAATAATATTTTCTGGTCATGTGGGATAATTGAGTTCAATTAGACTCATTTTGAAAATAGAGTTCTGTTTAAGCCAGTGCTAGGGTGGGTGGCCGGTGTACTGGTCATTGACAGACTCCTTAAAACCGAGTCTGCTGTTTCCGTTTATTTGGTGTATTCTTTGCTTCCAGGGGATTAAACTATTCAGAACTTATTGATCTTCACTGCAGCTGGCGTCGTGCCGTGTGTATCGTAAAAATGCGTCCCATACGTCATCATAGTGATGATTGAATTTTCTGGTCATTCAGGATCAGCGTAAAGGCTTACTGGGAATTAGGGGAAAATGACTAAATCGCGACGGAGGTGGGGCGAGTATTGTGGTCGCGTGGTGTCGATTGATGCCCCAACCAGTCGGGTTCGTTTCACTGACCGTTCCAATGCGGTTTTTTTCTGCCACGGTTTGTTTTTTGTTGTGGTTTGTCTTTGGGTGTTTGTATCGCTAATATTATTTTGTTTTGAATAACCAATTGGGCATTTTGTGGGAAGGTAACTGTCCTTTTTGGCTTTCCACGATTGATGTTTCTATTAGGGTCTGTTGTTTCATGTTTGTGTTTCGTCCCTTTGGTGTCTCTGATGGGAGCTGTGGGTAAATTGTATCGATTCCCGATCATTGCCTTCACTTCCATTTTGCACTTTTCAGGACTAGTCATGAACAGACTTAATAAAACCGAGTCTGCTATTTTTCCTTTATTTGGTGTATTCTTTGCTTCATCAGGATATAACTATTCAGAACGTATTTCTCTTCACTGCAGCTGGTTTTGTGTCGTGTGGCGGCCATAAAAGATTCCCCCGTATAACATATAAGTGCAGATTATATTTTCTGGTCATTTGGGATAATTTTGAAAATAGAGTTCCGCTAAAGCCGTTGCTAGTGTGCGCGGCCGTTTATTTTTGTTATGGTTTCTCTTTCGGTGTTCTTGTCGCTTATATTATTTTATTTTGGATAGCCTATTGGCCATTTTGTGGGAAAGTAGCTGTCCTTTTTCCGCCGTTGATGTTTCCATTTGGGTTTGTTGTTTCATGTTTGTGTTTCTTTGCCTTTAGTGTCTCAAATCGGAGCTGTGGGCCAAATTTATCGATTCCTGATCAGTGCATCCACTTCTACTTTGTAATAACATTTTCATTATATTTGGGACTGTTGTCAGTTTCTTGCGAAAAAATGTGCACTGAGCCCAGGAAAAGTGTAGATAGGTAAACAGACCTGCTCCAAAATTACTTAAAATAGTGTTGTCTTGGCCGTTAAACTTCATTACAAACAAGCAATTCCCTAACATATTGGCTGTGCATTTCAAGTTGACTTTAATTCCATGCCTGGAGAGCTCTCTCGGCGCCATTAATTGTTGAAGGCCTCTTCTTGGCGTCTGATATTTGTCGTTTTTCTCCTTGTCCTATAGTCTGACTTTCAAGTATGCCATCTTCATAATAATCCTCTAAGTGTGAGTTTATATCCTCTGAAGATAAATAAACAGTAATTTGACTGACTTTCGGTTTAAACACAACAGCTTTAAATTGATTCGAGAAATATATGCGAAATTGCAAGGAAAAATCGTGTTTTTATTTTCAGTTGCAGACCAGCCGTTCTGCAACTTACTGTTCGCAGCTTGGATGGTTACAATAACTTTTAAATTTTATTTTATATCTGCGCATGTGTGTTTAATTGTTGCTTCCAACCAACAAATAAGGTCATGAAGAGACGTGTAGTCAGTTTAAAGACACCTTTGGAATTGTGTTCATTTTGTAATGCCGCAGCCCAGTTATTCTGTTCCCTCACCTGATATATTGTCTCCGTGCTATCTTGTTCCCAAGGGACAAGATACAACGTTGTCTCCTGGGACAAGATACCACATACACACACACACACACTTTGGGATATTTTGTCTCCGGGGACATGATACCGTGCCTACGGTAGCTTGTGCCCGGAGACAAGATATCGTAGCTACCATTTTGTTTCATCTACCTTTGTTTGTCTTTACTATTTTTGCCTGTTCCATTGTTATCTTTTTCTTCTGGCTATAGGCCATGACATGTTTCTATTATTTCTATCATACAGAAGATAACAGTTTGTCTTAAAATGAATTTACATTGTTTTCCTAGTACGCATTGGAGTGTGGCTGTTAGGCTGTATACTCAGGAGACAGGGTGCCATACTATATCGCGTTTAGCATCCACTCTTGTTCATTCCCATTTTTCTGTCTATGCTACCTTTATCCTTCCAATTATAAGTGATGCTTGCATTGGTGTTGCCCATTTTCAAGAAAGGGGACAAACCCTGTGATTAAAGGCTATTTCTTGATATATGTCCACTAGATGAAGCTGTATGCCAAAACATAAACGCAATGGCCTTCTGGTTCCTTATAGATTTTCCCTATGCATGTGTATGTGAAACACGTGTTCCCAGGGCAGCGTCACATTTGGCCCTTGGGCTATAATCTGAACAATTTTGGTGGAGGTCTATATGCTGAAGCTATATACAAACAACAAAGGAGTTTGCCTTCTGGTTTCAGAAAAGAATATTATTCAAGCCTGACCCTAAAATGGTGAAAGGTGACGGAAAGACGTTTTAGGTTGAGGGGGTAATAAGGACGTATTTGAGGGTAGAAGGAAATGCTCGTTTTCACTAGTTTCAGAATGCTAAGTTTCCATTTTTTGATGGCTTTATGCTGAACATACTCTCGTTTACACCATCGATTAGCAAATTTATTCAAGGCAGCAGCGATTTCATCTCTGCATTTATTGAAATCAATTTTAGAAGCAATCGACATTTCGGTCCATTAGAAATTATATTTCGTATCCTTGAATCAGGAATAAGTTTTAAATTGCCAGTAAAAATATGACCAGTAGCAAGATAGCTATACACGGATTTTTTTTTACAATCCCATGCATCAGGAGTGTTTGTGTCATTATCAAGATTAGAAACAAGTTTATTAAAATTTAAAATGATAGTTATGACAGATGTATTGTATTTATAGCAAATTTGGGTGTTTCAGAACTTTGAAAATAAGCAGGAATGGACTAAATCACCGAACTGTCCCGGAAGATACTAGGTAAATCTATAAAATCCAACCCCGAATTATTGAATGATAATTTGATGTGATGACGTTTGTGATAAATGTCAGAATTGATGGAAGGACGAAGAGCATGCTGAATATAACTTCTACTTAAAAGAGAAGCATCGTATAACTGATGAGAACTATTGTAGAATTTATTTGCCTCGGTGTCCAGAATACGTAATACAGAAATAGATAAAGAACTTAGAAATGCAAGCATTGGGAGGCGTCCATGATTCAATAATATGTTAAACAGTCACTTCAGCCTGGTACTGTTTTTAAGCAGATAATTTACGTTGAACTTTATAGTTGCCATGTTTTCTGGTGCCGTGCGATCTAGTTTTGCGCTTTCGGAAGTCCAGAAGCGAGAAAATATCAAACTCGGGCAATTTTAGAAATTTTACCCTCATGATAAATGTTGTCATTAAAGCCCTATGGAAAAGGTGCCTGTGATAATTTAATCCATTTTAATTCGGTTTTATGTCAGTTAATAATTTTAAACCTAGCCGTGTAATTTACATCATATTTATTTTGTTCCCGCTGGCTGTATAGAAATATCATTTGCAGAATGACCTGTACGTTCAAAATGACGGTAAAAGAAAGTGTCCGTTTTTAGGCTTACTCACTCTACGATATTGTTCGTTACTCTGGTTCTAAACATGCGGTTAGTTTGCCCGACCTATTGCATTTTACAATTTGCAGTATGTCAGGTTATCATGGACATTCAGTATTGTTAAAGTCGTTCTGATTCAATATTCAAGACGGTCACCATGGCACACTTCTAGAAAATATTCAAACTAGTCCGCATAAAAAATATATAATATGTTATGTGAACCTTGATGTTAAAATAGTGTCATTACTATAACACATCCGTTCGCTAAAATGGCGCCTGTCTTACATGTATCACCAGCGTGCGCTAAAATGGCGCCTGTTACATATATCTCAGGAATAAACACATTTTCAGATTCAAATGTTTGATTTTGTTTTCTTATGTCTTGTCCGATTATAAATTGAGAGTGATCGTTAGAACTGCCCCAAATATATCGTACAACCTTTATTGTAAGGGTTCGCTAGTCCCGCCTCATCGAGTACCCACAACCAATGTTTTCGAGCAAAAATAAGGAAAATATTTAGTACCCCGGAAACCCGTTTTCTCTGTATGACGTGGGGTTTAGAGGGATCTTAATTTCACAGACTTGTTAACCTGATTGTTTGGTGCAGAAACAAATAATATGTTGCAGTAACTGTGTGAATAAATAGAGGATCTTTCATGAGTGCCCATGTATTATTTAATTTATTAAACGAGTTGAGGAAAATGAATAAAATGCGAGGCTTGAGGAAAAAGGATAACTAGGTTCGCATTTTATCCCTTTTCCTCAACTCGTTTAATAAATTCAATAATACATGAGCACGAATGCAACATTCTATTTAGCATATGACATTTAAAACTCATTTTATTCACGAGTGTTTACAAAAATGTCAATATTCCGCCATTAGTAAACACTACGTCGTAAATGACGTCGTACATGTAACGTTACGGGAAGTATCTACCTAATTTGCAAGTTTAATCCACTAGTGGATTATCGACAATATTACATGGCGTTATTACACTCTCAGACGCGACGTCATACCATAAATGCTTAAAAGTCACTGAAAGGGTCCTTAATCTGGCATAGATGTGTATTCGTAATGATTTTCTTAACACATGTCTCCAGTATACGAACCGGCAGGTTCACGTTTTCCAAGATCGCCATCCTTTGTCAGGTTTCCGTCATCAGATCTTTTTTGACCGAGAATATTACGACGCATATATTCCGGCATGTGTTTCTTTGTAGATGGTTCTATCTCGTGTGCAAACAACTGAGACAGTTTTGATGCATTCAGGCCCTCAACAGTTGCAAGAAACGTAACTGAAATAAGGACATTACGATAATACATCCGTGTGATATAGTGCATTTTTCAAACCTAAAAAAAAGTATTTTTTTCTGATGCAAATTGGTGATATTTTTTCTTTTTTTTACTCCAAACAAAGGTTTTTGGTGCTCGTAAGAACCGCCTCATTGAGGCGGTTCTAACGAGTAGCCACAACCTATGTCTTTGAGCAGAAATAAGGAAAATAATATTTACCTCCGTAAAACCCATTTTTCTCTATATAACGTGGGGTTTAGGGGGTTCTTTAATTAGTTTATACAAATTTATTTTAGTTCGATTGCGATGAAAGCAGTTTATTGAATCGCTCTCGAACACTCATTCCGGGTGTTTTCACGCGCGCGGGAGAGAAAGGCAGCAGCTTTTACACCACTGCTACCTATTTACACCTGGGTGGAGTGGGGCAGTGTCATTACGTGTGTTGCCCACGAACACACCTCGATACCGGTGTCCGGATTCGAACGCACAACCTCTCGATCATAAGTCGAACGCGTTAAGCACTGCGCTATCGAGGCGTTCTTTATTTCACGTTCTTGCTCACGTGATGTGTGCGACGAGAGCGGTCGGTTCTAAGCAATCTAAAAGGTAAACTTTTCTTAGAAGTAGAATAACTTAGGTAAACTTAGAATTAGAAAATTCTAATCCACTTGCGTATGTAACGCGCCGTTTGATTAGATAACGCCAAACATTGCGACAGTATATTCTGCGATATACTGTCGGAGATGTAACGCCGCTTTTCATTGGATAGCACTTGGTTTTACGCAGCTCACAGCACTTTCCCCTTTGAGCAAAACAGTGTCATTTGAAAAAAAAACTGAAAATGTACATTAGAATGGTGATTTATTTAAAACGGTCCTTTGGGGAAGTAAATCGTCGGTTTAACAGTCACAGACTCCTTTTCACCGCTCCGCTAACGCGTTGCCGTAAAACGAACTTTCCAACCGTAATACCCCCATGACAATTTTGAATACAGCTATTCCCTAAACATGATGTTGACAAGGGTATCCAATTTGTTTCCTTTGTTTGGTTTCTTTTTATGTTGACTTTATTACCAGGAAACGGCCGTAATGTCAACAATTGCCAAGTAAGTAAGTTAGTAAGTAAGTAAGTAAAATAGTAGTGAAGGCAATGATCAGGAATCGATACAATTAATCCACAGCTCCCATCAGAGACACCAAAGGAAAAGAAACACAAACATGAAACAGCAAACTATAATGGAAACATCAATAGCGGAAAGCCAAACGGACGGTTACTGTCCTACAAAATGGACAACTGGCTATCCAAAACAAAATAATATAAGCGATGCAAACACTCAAAGACAAACCACAACAAAAATAAACCGCGATAGAAGAACCGCCTTGGTAAGAAATAATAGTATTGACTTTATTTAGAGTGGATGCTCAGTTGGACAAGTCAAATCTTCCCTGAGGTCCTCTGTTAAATCAACATAATTGAGTCCCGTCAAGCGATTTTGGTACTTATCGCCTATGCGAGCAGCGAAGGTTTAGGCGAGCCTGCGCATCCGCGCAGTCTCGCCAGAACCTTCGCTGCTCGCTCATACAAGCAGTGAATCTAGAGGAACCTTCAGACAGAAAGCCATATCCCTGGCCCCTCTGAATGGCTGGGCATGCGCAGTTAAAATTTGTCATGACGGAATGCTCGAAGACACAAATTCGTTTGGCGGGGCTCATATATACAAACATACAAGAACTGAAACAAACATTCAACAAAATTCAACAATATTAAACACGGAATAAATATATACATGTATGATAGATATATTGCTTTAGTGACAGGTAGCTGTCCATCAAAGATATTTTACCCGAAATTGTGGAAGTGATGAGGCGGTTCTAATGTCTTCAGGCATCGAGGTCAATATCTTAAATCCCGAGTATGCAAGACTGTTTCTGAAATGTTCAATGTTTGGTTTAGGGATATTTATGTATAATGGATTTTCTGATGTTTACCTAAGTGTTCATTCATGTATTGTAGTAGCAAACTGAAAACAAGATGTGTTTGTGAAACACAAACATGTCCCCGGGCATGGTCATTTTTTAAAGTTGGTCACAGTTCAATGTCAAGGTCAAAGGTCAAGAGTTTTATTTGAGTGGGATGCCCTTGACACAAGGAACTTGCATACCAAATATGAAGGATCTATCTTAAACGGTTCAACAGTTATGAACAATAAAATAATCTTTAAAGTAGGTCATTGGTCAAGGCCACAGGTCAAAACAGTTCGCATGAAAGTAAAGCTATTGTCACTATGAACCCACAAGCCAAATATGAAGGTTCTATCTTAAACGGTTATAAAGTTATGAACAAAGGTCAAGGTCATGGTCAAATGTTTTTACATGAATGTAAAGCTCTAATCACAGGGAGTCTACATGCCAAATGTGAAGGCTCTATCCGAAACGGTTCGAAAGTTATGATGAAACTGTTATTTTTTTTCTTTTAAGTAGGTCAAAGTTCAAGGTCGCAGGTCAAAATATTTTGTTGTATGAATGTAAAGCTCTTGTCACAAGAAACCTACATGCCAGATATGAAGGCTGTATCTCAGACGGTTCAAAACTTATTACTAATGTTATTTTTTTTCTTTTATGTAGGTCAAAGGCCAAGGTCACAGGTAAAATATTTTTGTGTGAATGCAAAGCTCTTGTCACAAGGAACCTATATGTAAAATATGAAGGCTCTATCTCAACGGTTCAAACGTTATGACCAAAATGTATTTTTTTTATTTAAGGTAGGTCAAAGGTCAAGCTCAGAGTCACACGTCAATTATTTTAATAAATTTAAAGCTTTGGTCACAAGGAACATACACAGTCATGCCAACTATAAAGGCTGTATCTCAAGCGGTTCAAAAGTTATGACCAATGTTATTTTCTACTTTTAATTAGAAGTAAAACAAAGATCAGGAATCGATAGGTCAAATGTCAAGGTCAAGGTAACAGGTCTATTTTTGCATGTACGGGAAGCTCATGTCACAAGAAACTTTCATGCCAAATATGAATGCTGTATCTCAAACGGTTCAAAAGTTATGACCAACGTTCAAGTTGTCCACGTACAAACAAACAAACCCCAACAAACAGTTTGTTTGATTTGAGGTTTAACGTCCCCGTCAACACTGTAAAGGTCATTTTGGAGACGTTGCTTCCAATTTTCTGGGACTTTTACCCGACGTTGAGATGAAATGACATCTCAAGCCCTGTCGCCGAATGAAACCAATATGGTTTATTAGCATGGACGGTCCGCCTCGCACCTCGGTTCCTGGACAGGCTTAGATCCTCTAAACGGTTTACCAGTACTCGTGCGCGGGCCAAAATCAGCTCTGCGTGGAAGCATAATGCAGCCCATATATTTCTTCAAGCCCCTATGGGCGGGGCCCCCCAACAAACAGACAATGCAAAAACAATAAGTCCCCGCTATCGCTACCGGGGACATAAAAAGGGAAAACTGATAGGATTGATCATTTATTTAGAGGATCTTACATGAGTGTTCATGTATTATTGAATTTATTAAACGAGTTGAGGAAAAGAGATAAAATGATAGGTTTTGCCGAGCATTTTATCCCTTTTCCTCAACGAGTTTAATGAATTCAATAATACAGGAGCACGAATGCAAGATTCTATTTATCATATGACATTTAAAACGCATTTTATTCACGATAGTTTTATAAAAAAGAATGTCACTAGTCCACCATTATAAAACGCGACGACATTAAGGACGTCTTACATGTAACGTTACGGGGCGTATCTAACTAATTTTCATATTTTAGCTACTAGTGGATTATCGAATTTATTACATGGCGTTTAACACTCTCAGACGCGACGTCATATGATAATACTTTGTACATAAGGATTGCTTTATGAGATTCTACTCTCTCAGGGAATAGCATCCAAATTAACTCTTCAAAGGATTCTGCAGATGGCGTTTCTATTTGCCTGTATAGTATTGAGCGAGCTGCTCGTTTTTGAAATTTTATTAGTGAGCTTGTGAGTTCTGAATTGGCATTTCCCCAGACTGAGCAACAGTTATCAATGTGAGGGAGGATGCATGCATTGTAGAAAATAGAAGGAAATCAATGATCAGTAAACGATACAATCAACCCACAGCTCCCATCAGAGACACCAAAGGGAAAGAAACACAAACATGAAACAACAGACCCTTACAGAAACATCAATAGCGGAAAGCCAAAAGGACAGTTACTTTCCCACAAAATGGCCAATAGGCTATCCAGAATAAAATAAGATTTGGAGTAGTATTTCCAAGTTTTTTTTATTGAAATTATGGACACAGGTGATTGGTATTGGTGAAAATTCTGGATATGGATATAAATTTCCTTTGTGTTGTGCCCTGGAAAACTTTGGAATCTCTTTGGAAGAGAGCAGACAGGCTTAGCTACACGCTGTCATTTTTGAGCAATTCTGGAGATTATGTGTGGCGTTGCTCCATACCGTGAAGACTAGATTAGACATAGCAGTTACTATTGTATACATAAATGTGTTATCTACATGTGTGACAAGAATTTTGACTTGTGTGTTACAAACTGCCAGAGTTACACAACTTCATTCACGATTGGTCATATTTTCCCGAAGGTGCCCTTGTCTATATTATCATAGGATAGTATATATTTCCTCTCAAAAAGCTTGAAACTGGCCCCCGTGGTTGTGTGTACTCATTACAATCGCCTCCGTGAGGCGATTCTAAGAAGTACACATAACATATTTTATAAAAAAGTCGAAAATATATTCTTTTGTCACAACCATTATTTTTATTGTTTTGGTTTTACGGCCTTTCAAGATTATTTCACTCATATCGAGCCGATCGTTAATCAGAGGTGGGCGAAAACCGGAGTACCCGGAGAAAAACCAACTGACCTTCCGTTGCAGGTCTTGGCGTCTCGAATGTGATCCGAACCAGGCTCTAACCACAGCAGTGAGAGACCTTATGATTAAGTGTCAGCGCTCTTCACCACTAGGTCACGGAGGCCCGTCTCACAGCCAATTTGCCTCATGGATTGGCAGTATAAGTAAGTCTCAATAGTTCGAGCTACATTTATATCGAAAAAATTGAATGGTCCCTAAGGTATTCGAGTTATCGATTTACAACTGTAGTAATAAAGCTGACTGAGTATCAAAGAGCATCATTACTCATTGGCCGTGGTCACGGGTCATCCAGATATCAAAACAAACTTTAAAATAAAAACAGAAAATGGCTGGGCATATTTAAGCCAAATTTCATAAATTTCATATGAAAAATGGAAGTGGAGGCAATGATCAGGAATCGATACAATCAACCCACAGCTCCCAACAGAGACACCAACGGGAAGGACACACAAAAATGAAACAACTGACCGTAATGGAAATACCAAAAGCGAAAAGCCAAACGGACAGTTACTTTCCCACAAAATGGCCAATAGGTTATCCAAATTAAATTAACACAAACAACACAAACACCCAAAGACAAACCATCACGAAGCCTTTTTGGAGTGGAGGAGGAACAAAAGTGTGTTCAAACGGCTAGGTCACATGGCCTAGACGGCTGTCATGGTAATAACACTTCAACAGCCTTCTTCAGAGAAAGCAAATGGCTCCACATACACTGAGCAATCCGTTGAGCGATTTAAGGCCATTGGACCTCTGGATCTAATTACTCAATACATCGCTTCATTTCTCAATCGTGTTTGTATGCTACTCAAGTTTGACACTTGGTAAAATATAATACTGACACAATATGGAACATTATGAGGTGTTTCCGTCTTGTATTTAACTTGTAATTTGGTGGAAAACGGTACCTAGTTTCTAAAGTAGGAAAAAGAAAGAAAGAAAGACAGAAAAAGAACGAAAATAGAAAAAAGAATCAATCAAAAAAGGAAAGAAAGGAAAGACAAACGAAAACAGATGTAGAGAAAGAGAGAGAGAGAGAGAGAGAGAGAGAGAGAGAGAGAGAGAGAGAGAGAGAGAGACAGACAGAGAGAGACTAAAGAAACAAAAAATGAAAACTGAAATCGTATCAAAGAATTCCCAAAAATGAAAACGGACAACGTACCAAAGAAAACCAAAAAATGAAAACGTACAACTTACCAAAGAAAACCAAAATATTAAAACGGACAACATACCAAAGAAAACCAAAAAATGAAAACGGACAACGTACCAAACATAATGAACAAAGTTGATCCAGCCATTTCCGTTGTTTCATAACTAAACAAAAGCCTTGTATGTTGAATAATACTTCGAGCCGGCCAGTAAGAAAACGGATCCTTCTTTTCTCCAGTTTCTTTCTTCAAATATAACGTACATACGCATTCAATCAATAGGGTTAGAAAATAACTTCTTGCAAGAAGCTTACCCCAATTTCATGTGCAACAAAGGCTTTGTCGAAGCTGCGCCTATACACAGGCCAAAACATAACTCTTTATTGTCGCCAGCGCGATGTTTACCTGGACCTTTTCTTTACACGCGGGCTCATCTGTTATTCTCGTTGACGTAATTACAGTCATTTAGTTTCGATTGATACTCCCATTTCAAATAATAAGCCACTCAAAGAGAAAGCCTGTCTTTAGCATTATCAGAACAGTGATGTGTCACCCGCCTATCGGGGCATGGAGAAATAGATATTCTTGCACACCAGACAAGGAAATCCGTGATTTTACCCTGGGATAGAAATTTATGTTCTGACCCTGGTGTTCCGACCCCAAATCGAATATAATCGCGTGTTTGATAAATGCACTGGTTGATTACAACCTCATGCGCGGCGTCGTCATGCGTGACGTCACTAAACATTCCTGTTGTGTCATCACAAAATGGCGGACGTCGGTAACCGAAGTGACAGCAGCATTATAAATTCGCAATAGAAATGGAAGGTATGCAAGAAAAAGAACCCTATATGGGTGTGAGGGGTGGATAGAAAATCCGTCCCTCGGGATCACTGTCCGGCATCACTCGGCAAGCCTCGTGATGCCGGACAGTGTCCCTCGGGACGGGTTTTTCCATCCACCCCTCACACCCATATAAGATTCTTATAGGGCTGCACTATGCTTCCACGCTGGATTGAAACTGACCAACCATGAGTTCTGGGCCCAGTTGTTCAAAGCATAGTTAGCTTAACGAGCTCGTTAGTGGTCATATTGTTAACTCTTCTAGCAAGTACAATATCGTAAATATTGGTATTTTTGCTGGAAAAATGTGAGGAGCTTTTGCGTCAGCAAAAGCTGCTCACATTTTTTCAGCAAAACTTTCAGCATATTTGCCATATTTAATGATCAAAGTTTTAACGATACGTTAACTAACGACGTCGTTAGTTTTGAACAACTGGCCCCTGGTAAACCGCTTAGAAGGACTACGCCTACCCAGGCAAAGTGGTGGTAGTCAGACCGTCCAGTGCATATTAGCCATATTGGTTTCGTTGGGCCACATGGCTTTAAATGTCATTTAATCCCAGCATAGGGCAGGCCTCGGTTTTCAACACCTTCCGAGGGACCTAGCGAATGTTAATGCATGAAAAACCATGTTTGATCGCTATTGTTGCATGAAAACAAAAAATCATTAAGCAAAATAAGTATAAAATGTAGTTTATAAGTCCTTTCTGTTTGCACTATTTAGTTCACCTTAAGTTTTCAACTGTATCTCGCGAACGAAGTTTCTACTGACTATACTCTCTTCAGGGCCTGACAGTAAACATTGAAAAGTGCCGCCATCTTGGCGGAAAACAGTTGACCATCTCGCTTAATTTTATTTTATTTGAAGTTCCTTATAAGCATGCAGATAATCCTCTCTTCATGAACCATATTATTGCTATGGCTTTTCATATCTTGGTAAGTTTTCTTCAATGGTCTTTATTTGCTGAATTCGATTTGAGCTGTGCAACACTTGGTGCTCGAACAGAGATCGAACCGGCTACCTCTCGAGGCCGATGCTTTATCATAGTCACTTACCCAAACAGCCGATCCGTATATCCACATATCTTCCTATCTATGCCTGCTTTAGACTCATATTCTAGACATGTGTTTAATTATTTGGACCCAATTTTGATTTATATCAGTCTTTGAATCGACTGCCTATTCGAAATTCGCAGAATTGCAGTATGTTCCCTCTGGCTTTCTTTGCCGGATCATTACAGGGTCACTGATGAGGCTTTATTAGCCGAAACTACGTAGTATGACCCATCTTCTTTCTTATGAATGTTTTCATTGCTCTTAAAGGATCTCATTTTAGATTTTTATTTGCCTTCACTGCAGCTGGTGTTGTGCCGTGTGGCGGCCGTAAAACGTCTCCCCGTACATCAACCATAGTGCAGTTTATATTTTACTTTTGGTCCTTTGAGATCAGCGTGAATATTCTGAGAAATCGGAAATGAATTATTGGTTTAGACTCATATTCTAGACATGTGTTTAATTATTTGGACCCAATTTTGATTTATATCAGTCTTTGAATCGACTGCCTATTCGAAATTCGCAGAATTGCAGTATGTTCCCTCTGGCTTTCTTTGCCGGATCAATACAGGGTCACTGATGAGGCTTTATTAGCCGAAACTACGTAGTATGACCCATCTTCTTTCTTATGAATGTTTTCATTGCTCTTAAAGGATCTCATTTTAGATTTTTATTTGCCTTCACTGCAGCTGGTGTTGTGCCGTGTGGCGGCCGTAAAACGCCTCCCCGTACATCAACCATAGTGCAGTTTATATTTTACTTTTGGTCCTTTGAGATCAGCGTGAATATTCTGAGAAATCGGAAATGAATTATTGGTTTAGACTCATATTCTAGACATGTGTTTAATTATTTGGACCCAATTTTGATTTATATCAGTCTTTGAATCGACTGCCTATTCGAAATTCGCAGAATTGCAGTATGTTCCTTCTGGCTTTCTTTGCCGGATCATTACAGGGTCACTGATGAGGCTTTATTAGCCGAAACTACGTAGTATGACCCATCTTCTTTCTTATGAATGTTTTCATTGCTCTTAAAGGATCTCATTTTAGATTTTTATTTGCCTGCCACTCTATCTGTCTATCGTCCCCTGTAGGAATAGATAGATCTAGCCCATCTATTTCTTCAAGCCGGATGGGCGGGGGCCTAATGATAGATAGTTAGATAAAGTGACATGATGTTTCCACGCAGAGGATGAACCGGTCGCTCATGAGAACTGGTAAACCGCTTAGAGGATCTAAGCCTGCCTATAAAACATGATGGTTTCATTGGCCGACAAGGCTTGAGATGTCATTTCATCTAGTCCCACGAAATTTAAGCACTGTCTCATAAATGACTTGTACAGTGCTGACAGGGACGTTAAAACTTAAACCACAAATCAAACAAACAAAATTTATTTTCCTAATCTACCCTTCCATCCATCTATTTCTTCAAGCCCTGATGGGCGGGGGCCTAAAGATAGATATTTTAATAAAGCGACATGATGCCTCATTTCTTGGTGCACGAACCGGCAACCTTTCTTTCTTCCATTTTGCCTTAATCCCAGAAGGGGACACAGACGGTGTACAGGTTTTCAGGATGAAAGCGATGTAATTACGGTAGGGGTCTAACCATCTTTTTCCTGCACAGGGGATGACTCTCTCTGCACAGGGAGCCTCCAGTTAACGTCCTGATCTGAAGGACAGTGGACGTAATGACATTCATCCCTGCAAATGATGCCAATGGAGCGTGTTCGGACTCCAACATTTTTTGGCCGCTGCGGGGGATCGGACCGGGGGCCTCTAGCATCAGAGGCAAGTGCACTAACCACTGAGATATCACGCTTTTGATCTCGTCTGATGATTTATCACTGACCCAAACAGCCCTACACTCTATCTGCCTGCCTACCATTTTAATGTTTTGGTTGTACGGCTCTTTCAATGGTATTTCTCTTATATCGTGCCAATTGATAATCAGAGATGGGCGAAAAACCAGAGTATCCCGTAGAAAATCTACCGGGCCATCCGTTGAAGAACTTGTCGTCTCACTTGTTAATTAAATGATTAAGAATCAACTAAAAAGACAAACAATGAGGTGGTTCTAACATGCACCCACAACAAACTATATTTAGACCAGAAATACATGTACCGTATAAATCCTTAGCCTTGTCCTGCTGAGCCCGGATATGTCTGATATTTCAAACAATGCAGATCCAGATCAGATCAGTTTATGAATTTGTTGCAATAATTTGCATCAATAGATCTGATTGGTTGATAATCAGTAGTGGGTGTGACATATTTAAATATTCAGCTGGATAAGGGTTAAAATTTGGACATCTTCAGGATTTGTTCTAATTCTCCTAAAATTTTAACAAATTTGTTATACGGTCCAACAAGGAGTACAAAAGGTGCAGACGGAATGGCAACCAGTGTCGACCCTGATCAGACTGCTCTGTTTCCTAAAGCCTATCTGTCCCAATACTTACGATTATTACAGTAAAATATCGCATTTTCATGTGGTAAATACTTTTTCTAGAAAAAAAATTGTATAATTATGACCCCTTTGAACCGAACTTTATATAGTAAAACCTTGATTTATAGGATATTTTTTTTATTTCTGCTCAGAAACATAGATTGTGGGTTCTCGCTTCCCATCACAAAAACACACCTATATAATTCTGACCCCATTGAACCCCACTTTTATAATATGAACTTAGGCACAACCTAGAAGTGGACATGAGCATTGTTATCGAAATAAAGGCACTGCCTTTTGAGCAAACACACTCATTTACACCTCTTATGTAGTTAATAGTGGTGTAGACCAGAAAAATATACTGATAGTGCTACCGTGGTAACTCAGTAGTTAGCTAGTTACTCCACTTACCTCGCCACAAAATGCAGCGTTCTTAGGATCGGGGCGTTAACTGGAGACCCCACCCACACACATACGCCCCTGCGCAGGGATAATCATCCCCTATGCAGGCTTATGATCCTTACCGTAATCTCATGATTACACGATGACCGTGAAGGCGTCCGTCCTGCAAATCTTAGGTAAATGTACATCTATCTATCTATCTATCTATCTATCTATCTATCTATCTATCTATCTATCTATCTATCTATCTATCTATCTATCTATCTATCTATCTATCTATCTATCTATCTATCTATCTATCTATCTATCTATCTATCTATCTATCTATCTATCTATCTATCTATCGGTATTCGTGGGGGAGTACTTTACATTTCTAGCAAAATAAGGGGAGTCAATGACACCATTCCTCTATGGTAGTTTCACTATTTTGGCAGTATTTTCTGTGTGCCCCAAACTGAGGTCATTTGCAATTTGTTGTCAGACCAAAACAATGGATTTTGAAAGAGGCAGTCGTGAGAAAGACAGTTTTCTCTGACCAAAGTCGAATACCATGCAGCAAGAATAGATGAAGGCCATCGCTCTTGACTTTAGCAAGGTGTTTGACAAAGTGCTACATCAATAACTTGATCACTGTCAAGTTCAGATACGACAAAATATAAAGCAACCTCTTTCAGTGGACCCGGAGCTTCCTGACCAATAGGGGCTAACCAGACCTGGTCAAAGGCTAGTTTTCCACGATTACCCAAGCCGTATCCGGTACCCCTCAAGGTGCCATGCTCGGACCATTGTTGTTCTGCCCATACATAAATGACCTGCCACAGCCTTTTTCTATGACAAGATCTAAAAAAGCAAACAGCAAACTGGCGTTTCTTTGTATGCCAAGAAGCATAACCGGCTGGACTGAAGATGTTAAAACATGATGGTAGAGAACAAGATTAGACTTATCTTGGATTATGCCACGTCAGTATGGGACCCGCATATAGTATCCAGCAGCTTGGGACGATGCATCGGTGAGCAGCTTGGTTTGTCAGAGATGGCTAAGATACAGCCAGCATTACCTCCCGAGTGATACAATACCTTTGCCCATCTATGCTTATAAACCCTATTGGTTTCATTGGGCGGCAGGGCTAGAAATGTCTTTTCATGTCAATGTCGGGTAAAAGTCCCACAAAATTGGAAGCAACGTCTCCAAAATGACCTTTACAGTGTTGACGGGGACGTTAACCCTCAAATCAAACAAATAAACAACCAATACCTTTGCCAGCAAACTGACAAGCGTTGACGGGCATGATCTACCTCTGGCCTAAGTGTACATCCATGCTTGCAGGTTCTCCGACCCGAAAGCAGCGAACAGAAGAGGATACTTCCTAGGGTATATGGACCGACATCTGTCAACTCTCCTTCATTACCACGAGCATCACACTTAAGGAGATAATGTTTGAGTTTTACGTCTCACCAACAGCTTAAGTCATACGGGGATTGGACCTCGGTTTAAAGACTCATCCGAAAGTCTGGAGAAGCCCGGGATCGATCCTGCGACCCCTGGTTAACAAGGCGAGTAGCATAACCACTACACCACGGAGGCTTCTATCAGACTTAAGGGCCAACGTCCACAGAATATTGTCACATCAGGGAACCTTGAGGGTTTCAAGAGGATCATGCGAGTCTTCCCTAAACTACATAAAACAGTTGTTCAAAGGTTTTAATTTATTCTGTTGTGAGCCAAAAGTGAAATTTATCTTGCATCACTGGGGAGTCTGACTGATATTAGCTTACAGCTGGGCAAGGCCTGCTGTCCTTGCAGCGGGTAGGGGTAGAGGGTGGAGGGGCGTTGTTATACATTTTATTCATTTTCCTCTTTCTCCCTATACCTCCGTCCCTTTCTTGTCATCTACTAACTTTTCTATCTTTTTTTTCTTGCCATTTACTAACTTTTCTATCTCTTTTGTCCCTTTCTCTGGGAGACGACACAAAATGAACGACCAGGGTTGACGTGTCGCTAATCCTGAAACAATTGTGCTAGCTTCACCGCCGCTTTGCGCATAGCCTTAGTATGACGATGCTCCAGTGTTGGCCATGTGTGCACTTCATGGAAAGAAAATTAGCTAGGGTGCCCCAAAGTTAGTATGAAGCATGAACACTTTAAAGCAACGTAAAGCGGCCACGGGTCGTTTCGCCCCTGTAGCATTTCGACCTGGATCGTTTTGCCCGTGGATCGTGAAGGTCGTGTGGGTCGTTTTGCCCATATTCTCATTTAGGCCCTATGGATAGAGGTAAGGTATGTTTTTGGTTTATAAAGGGGTCGAGGGTTGTGGGGAGTCGGTGTGCCCTCGTTATTCACTATCTTTTTTTCATGAGTTTTATATTGTAATTCCTTCTTTTGGTGCAGCTGGGCTTCTACGTTAGGTTTGGGCAAATGAGCTGCCAAAGTTTTGAGAAAGAGATGCGAGGTCACATTACATGTACACGTCTGTACAATATAATGTGATTTGATGGCTGTGAAAATGGCAATTTGTCGATGAAAAAGGGTGGTATTTTTTTCATTTCTGCTCAGCACGTAGATTGTGGGTTAGAAACATCTCGTTGTCTATATTTAAGAACATTAACAGAAATAAGAAAAATAATGTACACCTGAAAACCTGCTTTCCGCTGTCAAAATGGTTTAAGGGGGTCTTCATTGCATAAACTTGTCAACAAGATGATTTATTTATTTCCATCCCGTCCATTCGTCTGTCTACCCAAGCACCATTCCATTCAATCTATCTATCTATCTATCTATCTATCTATCTATCTATCTATCTATCTATCTATCTATCTATCTATCTATCTATCTATCTATCTATTTGTCTGTCGGTCGGTCGGTCGTCGATCTATCCATCTCATTCGACCGTTTATTAATCCACCCTGTTTGTCCCTCCCAATTGGGGCGAAACGACTCACGGGCGAAACGACTCATATTATAAGGGCGAATCGATCCACCCCTAAATAAGTGTGAAACAACTCGGGGCGAAACGAAGCACGGGCGAAACGATCCGGATTCCGTGAAGCACTGCCGTTATGCTTTGGGATTTGGTCTCATCATCACTTTATAAATCTGGGGCAGGTAGAAATCCGTAGGTAACCAGATAGCTAATTGTGTGTCTTACTATTCCCAGGGCTTTTTTTTTAACCTATTGTGAAAAGATGAATAGATCCGGTAAATGTTTCAGTAACATGCTCCGGTAACTCGTAGGTCAAAGCGAGGTGATGGATTTTACCGGCTTACCATTTCGGCTCAGTGTGGTACGTTTCAGTTTATTTATGCGCTTGACGTAATTTCGAAACTTTCCCCGCGGTCAAACTTCAGTTTTTGTGTTAACAAAAAGGAATTGTGTAAGCCAGGACAACAAATAAAATATGATCATTAAAATAAAAATCAAATATCTGTACGGAAATCGGCTGGTGGTCGACCCGGAAAAAGGCAGATGTTTTATGTGGAGTAAAAACAAGTTAACCAGACCGAGACGGTTGTCTCGCATAGTCTCGCCAAGATTTCACGTGTTTTGACCATGAAAAATTCTTTCTTAGGGTAGTCAAACGTTGTTATGACTACGCGTGTACGTCTTAGTCTGTAGTCGGACATCTTGCAGATGCCCAACAAGTCCGTATAATAAATCTGGGTTTAACTGGGGTAAACCTTATTAGCTCACCTGAACACAAAGTGCTCAAGGTGGGCTATTGTGATCGGTCTGTCTCCGTCGTCCGTCCGTGCGTGCGTCGTCAACTTTTGTTTTAAACGACTTCTTCTCCACAACTGCTGGACAGATTTTGAAATAATTTCACAGGAATATTCCTTGGGTGACCCTCTACCAAAATTGCTCAAATTAAAAATAGAAAACAAAAACCTTTAAATGACTTCTCCTCCTTAACCTGTGCATGTATTTTGTTATAATTTCACAGGAAGGTTCCTTTTGTGACTCTCTACTAAAGTTGCTCAAACCGTTCCGCTCGGATGAACAAGATGGCCGCCAGAGCTAAAAATAGAAAATCTTTAAACGACTTCTTCTCCTTAACCAGTGAATGGATTTCAAAATAATTTCACAGGAATGTTCCTTGGGTGACCTTCTACCAAAATTGCTAGAATCGTTCCTCTCAGGAGAACAAGATGGCCGCCAGAGTTAAAAAATAAAAAAAAAACCTTTAAACGACTTCTCCTCCTTAACCAGTGCATAGCTTTTGAAATAATTTCACGGGAATGTTCCTTGGGTGACCCTCTACCGAAATTGCTCAAATCGAACAAGATGGCCACCAGAGCTAAAAATAGAAAAACATTTAAACGACTTCTCCTCCTTAACCAGTGCATGGATTTAAAAAAAATTACAGAAAGGTTCCTTACGTGGCTATCTACTAAAATTCCTCAAACCGTTCCGCTCAAATGAACAAGATGGCCACCAGAGCTAAAAATAGAAAAACCTTTAAACGACTTCTTCTCCTTAACCAGTGAATGGATTTCAAAATAATTTCACAGAAATGTTCCTTGGGTGACCCTCTACCAAAACTGCTCAAATCGTTCCGCTCGGGTGAACAAGATGGCCACCAGAGCTAAAAATAGAAAAACATTTAAACGACTTCTCCTCCTTAACCAGTGCATGGATTTTGAATTAATTTCACAGGAAGGTTCCTTGGGTGAATCTCTACGAAAAGTGCTCAAACCGTTCTGCTCGGGTGAACAAAATGGCCACCAGAGCTAAAAAAAATAAAGAAAAAACTTTAAACGACATCTTCTCCTTAACCAGTGGGTGGATTTCAAAATTATTTCACAGGCATGTTCCTTGGGTGACCCTAAACCAAAATTGCTCGGATAAACAAAATGGCCACCAGAGCTAAAAATAGAAAAACCTTTAAATGATTTCTTCTCCTTAACCAGTGGATTGGTTTCAAAATAATTTTACAGGAATGTTCATTGGGTGATCTTCATCAAAATTTGCTCAAAATGTCCCGCTGTGATGAACATGATGGCCGCCAGAGCTAAAAAATAGAAAAATCTTTAAAAGTCTCCTCGTCTTTTACTACTGGATGGATTTTGAAATAATTGCACAATAATGATCCTTGATGGACCCTCTACCAAAATTGCTCAAACTGCTTTGCTCGGATGAAAAGATGGCCACCATGGCTAAAAATGTGAAAAAAAAAAACAAAACTTCAAACGACTTCTTGCCCTTAACCAGTGGATGGATTTCGATATAATTTCACAGGAATGCTTCATGGGTGACCCTCTATTAAACTTGTTCAAACAATTCTGCTGGGATGAAAAAGGTGTCCGCTAGAGCTAATAATAGATTAACTTTTAAATAACTTCTCCTGCTTAACCAGTGGATTGGTTTCGAATTAATTCCATCATAACACCTGTGTGACAGAGTGAATTTTTCATATCTCCAAAATGGCAACTTTTCTGATGCAAATCCATGACATTTTTCTTATCAATGCTCAAAACATACGTTGGTCTTTGTTAGAACTGCCTCATTTAGGCCATTCTAACGAGTACCCACAACCTATGTCTTTGAGTAGAAATAAGAAAAATAATGTATACCCCAATAAACCCCAGTTTTCTCTATATGGAGTGGGGTTTCATTTCACGGACTTGTTCACGTGATGTCACAGGAATGTTACTTGGGTGACACTCTTCCAAAATTGCTCAACCTGTTGTGCTTGGATGAACAAGATGGCTAAAATTACAAAATCTTCCTTGGGTCAACCAAAATTGCTCAACGCTCTAGTCAACTTATATTACCTACAATTTCATTTGTACAATATGGATCAGGTGAGCGATCCAGGGCCATCATGGCCCTCTTGTTTTTCCTATTTCTGCTCAAAATTATGGATTGTGGATACTCGTTAGAACCGCTTTAATTAGGCGGTTCTAACGAGTACCCACAATCTATAGTTTGAGTAGAGATAAAAAATATCAGAAATTTTTCATTTCAAAATATTTTCTTTTTCCGCAAAAAAAAAAAAAAAAAAATACAATGTATATGTATACGCGGGTTTTCGTAATGCAGAGGTGGTTCTTACATGTACCCCATATCTATATTTTTAGCAAAAATAAGAAAAATGATTTTTCATCATTTTTTTTATTTTTATTTTTTTTTTTTGTTTAGCTCACCTGATACGTAGTGACGAGGTGAGCTTTTGGGATCACTTTTTGTCCGTCCGTCGGTCGTCGTTCGTGCGTGCGTGCGTGCGTCCGTGCGTACATGCGTAAACATTTTCTTCAAACGACATCTCCTCCTAAACCAGTGAATGGATTTTTATATAATTTCACAGGAAAGTTCCGTGGATGACCCTCTCAAAATATCCTAAATCATTCCGCTCCGTTAAACAAAATGGCCGCCAGAGGTAAAAATAGAAAAACCTTTTAATGACACCTCCTCCTTGGCAAATGACCCGATTTGAAAATAATTTCACAGGAATGTTCCTAGAGGAACCTTCTTTCAAAATTGCCTAAATCGATCCGCTCTATTAAACAAAATGGCCGCCACAGCAAAAAATAGATAAACGTTTAAATGACATCTCCTCCTAGGCAAATGGTCCGATTTGAAAATAACGTCACAGAAAATTGACTAAATCGTTCTGCTCCGTTAAACAAAATGGCTGCCATAGCTAAAAATAGATTTTTTTAATAATATCTCCTCCTAGGCAAATGGCCCGATTGGAAAATAATTTCACAGGAATGTTCCTGGAGAGACCCTCTTTCAAAATTGCCCAAATCGTTCTGCTCCGTTAAACAAAATGGCCACCAGAGCTAAAAAAGAAAAACCCTTCAATGACATCTCCTCCTAGGCAAATGGCCAGTCTTGAAAATAATTTCACAGGAATGTTCCTTGAGTGACCTTCTTTCAAAATTGCCTAAATCGTTCCGCTCCGTCAAATTAAATGGCCACCAGAGCTAAAAATAGAAAAAAAAAACATTTAAATGACATCTCCTCCTAGGCAAATGGCCGATTTGAAAATAATATCACAGGAATGTTGCTTGAGTGACCCTCTTTCAAAATTGCCTAAATCGTTCCGCTCCATTAAACAAATGGCCACCAGAGCTAAAAATAAAAAAAAAAACTTTAAATGACATCTCCTCCTAGGGTATATGGTCCGGTTTTAAAAGAATTTCCCGTGAATGTTCCTTGAGTGACACTCTTTCAAATTGCCTAAATCGTTCCGCTCCATTAAACAAAATGGCCACCAGAGCTAAAATAGAAAAACTTTTCAATGGCATCTCCTCCTAGGCAAATGGCTCAATTTAAAAATAATTCCACAGGAATGTTCCTTGAGTGACCCTCTTTCAAAATTGTAAAATCGTTACGCTCCGTTAAATGGCCGCCTGAGCTAAAAATAGAAAAATAAAACATTTAAATAACATCTCCTCCTAGGCAAATGGCCTGATTTGAAAAGATTTCACAGGAATATTCCTTGAGTGACCCTCTTTCAAAATTGCCAAAATCTTTCTGCTCCGTTAAACAAAATGGCCACCCGAGCTAAAAATAGAAAACCCTTTAAATGACATCTCCTCCTAGGCAAATGACCTGATTTGAAAATGATTTCACAGGAATGTTCCTTGAGCGACCCTCTTTAAAAATTGCCTAAATGGTTTCGCTAAGTTAAACAAAATGGCCACCAGAGCTAAAAACAGAAAACCCTTTAAATGACATCTCCTCCTAAGCAAATTGCCTTATTTGAAATTAATTTCTCAGGAATGTTCCTTGAGTGACCCTCTTTCAAAATTGCCTAAATCGTTCCACTCCGTTAAACAAAATGGCCGCCAGAGCTAAAATAGAAAAAACCTTTAAATGACATTTCCTCCTAGGCAAATGACCCGATTTGAAAATAATTTCCCGTGAATGTTCCTTGAGTGATACTCTTTCAAAATTGCCTAAACTGTTCCGCTCTGTTAAACAAAATGGACACCAGAGCTAAAATAGAAAAACCTTCAACTTCCACGACAATGAAACATAGCTTCCAAAGATAAAAGTCTTTGGTCCACATCTCCTTAAAGCAGTGAATCCTTCATTTCCATAAGCTTTGAAACATATTGGATTCAAGTGAGCGATTCAGGGTCATCATGGCCCTCTTATTTTTTATTTGGCGGTAAAATGTACATTGTATTTGTATAGGCGTGTTTTCATGATGTTTTTATCACACTGATGCTGATGTGGTATAATCATTAAATTTTCTCTTTCTTTTCAGGTGCAGTGGCAGCAGTGTAATTTCAAGAACCAACAACGTGCATTTTCACCATATTCTCCCGACTGAAACTGTGTTAATGGCAATTATGATTGAAGATATTTTCAAAATAAAACAACATTAAAACAACATGACAGTGTCTTTATCAGCTCACTGCTGGTCTTTTTAATGAAAATACAGCTTCAGGTAGCGAGGATAATTTTTGGACAGTTTTTTCTTGTTTTTTTTTTCTCCTAACAGAAAAAACCTTATTCATCTCACTGATAGGTAATGCATCCAAGTGCCCACTTTTTTAAATTTTTAACTTGAAACAAGAAAAAATACCTCTCTTTTACCTTGTTACTTCTTATATGGACATATGTTAAGAACATGGAAGCTTCTTTGATCCAGTGTGGGGTGACAATGTTTCAAACTGATGGAATGTTCACTAGAAATGCTATTTAATTGGGAAAATTTGGCACAAGATCTGTTGTCGTAATTTAAATATGATTCAGTACTGCACCAGTGCTGTTTTTCAAACAATAGATATCTGCATTTTACTAGTGACTTAAATGTAGAAATCAGATATCTCTTTTAAAATACAGCTCGTTTTTTTCAGTACAGATAACACGTCAATAAAAGTCATCAAATGCAGAAAAATGCCAGTATTTTAAACATAGTAGTATTACTATAATTCATAATTTTGGGATACCTATATTTGAAATATTGATAATGTCATGTTTTTCAGTGTCTGTGACGAAGTTTTCTTTTTTCCTGAGCCGAAGTCTCCTAAATAGCTGATAGGCTGGTATGCTTCGTCGTCTGTCAATTTTTTTAAAGGACTTCCTCAAACTGCCCGGCTGATTTCAAATAAATTTCATGTGTTCATAACTCCAGATAAGGAGTACTAAGAATGGATTTGGGAAGTTCTCCATTAAAACATGTTACGGGTACTCATTCGAATTGCCTCATTGAGGTGATCCTTTGAAATACCACAACAGGTTTCTCGAAAACAAAAAAGAAAAGTATCCCTTTTTGACTGACCTATCTAACAGTAACCACATTTTCTGCTGGTCTTAAAATCTGTAACCAGGCGCCATCGCCAGGGTTCCCGTATGTTTTTTCTTGTGTTCCTGGATGAGGCAGGCAAAATCTGTCACAGGGTTACGCCAGTTTTTGTTTTGTTTCTTTGAATTGAGGTTTTATGTCTCCATGAACACTATTTATGTCAATTTAGAGACGTTGCTACCGATTTTGTGGGACATTTGTCTGACACGGTGATGAATATTCCTGGTGTATGAATGTCATTTGACGTGTCACCAGTAACAATTCTGATTCTGATTCTGAAATGACATCACAATCCCTGCCGCCCAAACAAACCTTAACCACATCGAGTTTATAAGCAGTGACATAATGCTTTATAGATAAACAAAAACTAACCAAAATGGTTAATATGCATGAACGGTCCGACCTGCACCACTAAATTACCCTGGGCAGGCTAAGACCCCGAAGCGGTTTATCAGTACTCATGCAGCCGGTTTCAGCTTTGCAAGCAGCCCGATGAATTTCTAGGATCACGTCAGTTTCTTGTCACCATACTTATGATTTAAATTGTCTCAAATGAGTGAAATATTCTTGACCGGGACCGAAAACAAAAATCTTCATACACTTAGTGTTCATGTTTGGCAGTCGACTCAGTGAGGTAGCTTTACGCTGCTGATGTTCATGTGACCATCACCGATTTGAACGAAACCCCAGATAACGGTTATTTATTACACTACTATTGTTGTGTTGTGTTAAGGCAAACAGTGTGGACACATCAGATGCTTCAGAAAGCGGAGTCTGCTGTGGCTTCAGAGGCCTGATCTGGATCTCATGCACAGGAATACTAGGGTTGAATGAAACAGATCATGTCCTGCCTACACTCAATCCCAAATCAAACAAAACCACCAATGTTGCCAGTGCTTTTATTGTGAATAAGTTAACAAATGTACATTAACTATTTTTAGATGACCTTGTCAAGTCTAAAAATAGACATTGCACAGTGTGTTTGCATCTTTGAACATGTTTTTGCTTTTTGATGTGTGACCCTCTCCGATTTACCCGGAGCGACAGGAAGTGATTAAATGTACGCCTATGACTTTCCCGTCTAATTCAGTAAATCGTGGTCGAGAACTTGTAGATACCTTGTGCGAAATTGCTGCCCCCGCCCCCTCACACTATCGGCAAATGGAAAATGGCGTCCATTTTTTTCTTACTTCGGTGGTCCTGGTAAGAGCATAATTCAAGCAACGTCTCCGTGTATTAACAGCACGTGAATTTCCTTGTTAACACATGGCTTTTCGCTGGTTAATGCATGGCTGTTAATATCGTGCGGCATTGATTTTTATGCAATAATGTCGAGAAAACGCCCAACAAAATTAGAAGCAACGTCTCCACAATAACCTAAATAGTGTTGACGGGGACGTTAAACCTCAATCGAACAAATAAATAAATTGAACAGTGATGATACAAGTCAGTGTTTATGTCTGTATAGACATAAGAGTCATTCAACGATCCTTGCATTAATAAACAACGCGCTTAGCAAATTCTTTTTTAGCGGCATGGCTTGAGAAGTCATTTCAAAATAGAAGTGAAGGCAATGGTGTCAATTCAATGTCGAGTAAAAGTCCGACAAATTCGGTAGCAACGTCTCCAAAATGACATAAACCGTGCTGACGACGTAAAACCTCAACATAAATACACAATACGAGCGTCAAGAGCATAGTTCGTGTAATTTAGTCGGCTTGTAGACGTAACGCGACGACTGGTTGGATAACATTAACATTTTGCGAAGATATATCCTGCGATGAACTGTCGGAGACCCATGCCATCAAGAAACGCAATTCATTGGTTGGCTGTATGCGTGTGCTGCTTACCGGTTTGAGGAAAAAGTACACATTCTCACCATATGCATTTAAAAAGGATAACTGTATTCAAAATTGTCAGTCTAGGGGGTATATTGTCGGTTTTTGTATGGTCGCAAGTTACGTTTTACGTTAAAATAATTTCCTGTCACGAAAACGCACCTATATAATTTTAAACCTCTTGAACCCCGCTTTTCTATAGAAAACTGGGATTTACGGGAATAAACCTTATTTTTCGTTTTTCTGATTTAAAATATAGATTGTGGGTACTCAATAGAACCGCCTCGACGAGGCGATTAAGGTTACAATGTATTTGTATAGGCGTGTTCTCGTAATGCGACCGTATAAACACCGATATAATACCTTACCAAAATGACAATTTTGAAGGCAGTTTTACCTAAGTGAGCCCTGAGTTAAAGTGATATTTTCATAGTGTTGAAATATAAATGATATTTTCACAGTGTGCAAAATAACATGACTGTGTTATTTCACAGTAGCAGCCCGGAGCTAAAAACAGAAAACCCTTTAAATGACATCTCCTCCTAAGCAAATTGCCTTATTTGAAATTAATTTCTCAGGAATGTTCCTTGAGTGACCCTCTTTCAAAATTGCCTAAATCGTTCCACTCCGTTAAACAAAATGGCCGCCAGAGCTAAAATAGAAAAAACCTTTAAATGACATTTCCTCCTAGGCAAATGACCCGATTTGAAAATAATTTCCCGTGAATGTTCCTTGAGTGATACTCTTTCAAAATTGCCTAAACTGTTCCGCTCTGTTAAACAAAATGGACACCAGAGCTAAAATAGAAAAACCTTCAACTTCCACGACAATGAAACATAGCTTCCAAAGATAAAAGTCTTTGGTCCACATCTCCTTAAAGCAGTGAATCCTTCATTTCCATAAGCTTTGAAACATATTGGATTCAAGTGAGCGATTCAGGGTCATCATGGCCCTCTTATTTTTTATTTGGCGGTAAAATGTACATTGTATTTGTATAGGCGTGTTTTCATGATGTTTTTATCACACTGATGCTGATGTGGTATAATCATTAAATTTTCTCTTTCTTTTCAGGTGCAGTGGCAGCAGTGTAATTTCAAGAACCAACAACGTGCATTTTCACCATATTCTCCCGACTGAAACTGTGTTAATGGCAATTATGATTGAAGATATTTTCAAAATAAAACAACATTAAAACAACATGACAGTGTCTTTATCAGCTCACTGCTGGTCTTTTTAATGAAAATACAGCTTCAGGTAGCGAGGATAATTTTTGGACAGTTTTTTCTTGTTTTTTTTTTCTCCTAACAGAAAAAACCTTATTCATCTCACTGATAGGTAATGCATCCAAGTGCCCACTTTTTTAAATTTTTAACTTGAAACAAGAAAAAATACCTCTCTTTTACCTTGTTACTTCTTATATGGACATATGTTAAGAACATGGAAGCTTCTTTGATCCAGTGTGGGGTGACAATGTTTCAAACTGATGGAATGTTCACTAGAAATGCTATTTAATTGGGAAAATTTGGCACAAGATCTGTTGTCGTAATTTAAATATGATTCAGTACTGCACCAGTGCTGTTTTTCAAACAATAGATATCTGCATTTTACTAGTGACTTAAATGTAGAAATCAGATATCTCTTTTAAAATACAGCTCGTTTTTTTCAGTACAGATAACACGTCAATAAAAGTCATCAAATGCAGAAAAATGCCAGTATTTTAAACATAGTAGTATTACTATAATTCATAATTTTGGGATACCTATATTTGAAATATTGATAATGTCATGTTTTTCAGTGTCTGTGACGAAGTTTTCTTTTTTCCTGAGCCGAAGTCTCCTAAATAGCTGATAGGCTGGTATGCTTCGTCGTCTGTCAAATTTTTTAAAGGACTTCCTCAAACTGCCCGGCTGATTTCAAATAAATTTCATGTGTTCATAACTCCAGATAAGGAGTACTAAGAATGGATTTGGGAAGTTCTCCATTAAAACATGTTACGGGTACTCATTCGAATTGCCTCATTGAGGTGATCCTTTGAAATACCACAACAGGTTTCTCGAAAACAAAAAAGAAAAGTATCCCTTTTTGACTGACCTATCTAACAGTAACCACATTTTCTGCTGGTCTTAAAATCTGTAACCAGGCGCCATCGCCAGGGTTCCCGTATGTTTTTTCTTGTGTTCCTGGATGAGGCAGGCAAAATCTGTCACAGGGTTACGCCAGTTTTTGTTTTGTTTCTTTGAATTGAGGTTTTATGTCTCCATGAACACTATTTATGTCAATTTAGAGACGTTGCTACCGATTTTGTGGGACATTTGTCTGACAGGGTGATGAATATTCCTGGTGTATGAATGTCATTTGACGTGTCACCAGTAACAATTCTGATTCTGATTCTGAAATGACATCACAATCCCTGCCGCCCAAACAAACCTTAACCACATCGAGTTTATAAGCAGTGACATAATGCTTTATAGATAAACAAAAACTAACCAAAATGGTTAATATGCATGAACGGTCCGACCTGCACCACTAAATTACCCTGGGCAGGCTAAGACCCCGAAGCGGTTTATCAGTACTCATGCAGCCGGTTTCAGCTTTGCGTGGTAGCATCAAGCAGCCCGATGAATTTCTAGGATCACGTCAGTTTCTTGTCACCATACTTATGATTTAAATTGTCTCAAATGAGTGAAATATTCTTGACCGGGACCGAAAACAAAAATCTTCATACACTTAGTGTTCATGTTTGGCAGTCGACTCAGTGAGGTAGCTTTACGCTGCTGATGTTCATGTGACCATCACCGATTTGAACGAAACCCCAGATAACGGTTATTTATTACACTACTATTGTTGTGTTGTGTTAAGGCAAACAGTGTGGACACATCAGATGCTTCAGAAAGCGGAGTCTGCTGTGGCTTCAGAGGCCTGATCTGGATCTCATGCACAGGAATACTAGGGTTGAATGAAACAGATCATGTCCTGCCTACACTCAATCCCAAATCAAACAAAACCACCAATGTTGCCAGTGCTTTTATTGTGAATAAGTTAACAAATGTACATTAACTATTTTTAGATGACCTTGTCAAGTCTAAAAATAGACAATGCACAGTGTGTTTGCATCTTTGAACATGTTTTTGCTTTTTGATGTGTGACCCTCTCCGATTTACCCGGAGCGACAGGAAGTGATTAAATGTACGCCTATGACTTTCCCGTCTAATTCAGTAAATCGTGGTCGAGAACTTGTAGATACCTTGTGCGAAATTGCTGCCCCCGCCCCCTCACACTATCGGCAAATGGAAAATGGCGTCCATTTTTTTCTTACTTCGGTGGTCCTGGTAAGAGCATAATTCAAGCAACGTCTCCGTGTATTAACAGCACGTGAATTTCCTTGTTAACACATGGCTTTTCGCTGGTTAATGCATGGCTGTTAATATCGTGCGGCATTGATTTTTATGCAATAATGTCGAGAAAACGCCCAACAAAATTAGAAGCAACGTCTCCACAATAACCTAAATAGTGTTGACGGGGACGTTAAACCTCAATCGAACAAATAAATAAATTGAACAGTGATGATACAAGTCAGTGTTTATGTCTGTATAGACATAAGAGTCATTCAACGATCCTTGCATTAATAAACAGCGCGCTTAGCAAATTCTTTTTTAGCGGCATGGCTTGAGAAGTCATTTCAAAATAGAAGTGAAGGCAATGGTGTCAATTCAATGTCGAGTAAAAGTCCGACAAATTCGGTAGCAACGTCTCCAAAATGACATAAACCGTGCTGACGACGTAAAACCTCAACATAAATACACAATACGAGCGTCAAGAGCATAGTTCGTGTAATTTAGTCGGCTTGTAGACGTAACGCGACGACTGGTTGGATAACATTAACATTTTGCGAAGATATATCCTGCGATGAACTGTCGGAGACCCATGCCATCAAGAAACGCAATTCATTGGTTGGCTGTATGCGTGTGCTGCTTACCGGTTTGAGGAAAAAGTACACATTCTCACCATATGCATTTAAAAAGGATAACTGTATTCAAAATTGTCAGTCTAGGGGGTATATTGTCGGTTTTTGTATGGTCGCAAGTTACGTTTTACGTTAAAATAATTTCCTGTCACGAAAACGCACCTATATAATTTTAAACCTCTTGAACCCCGCTTTTCTATAGAAAACTGGGATTTACGGGAATAAACCTTATTTTTCGTTTTTCTGATTTAAAATATAGATTGTGGGTACTCAATAGAACCGCCTCGACGAGGCGATTAAGGTTACAATGTATTTGTATAGGCGTGTTCTCGTAATGCGACCGTATAAACACCGATATAATACCTTACCAAAATTGACAATTTTGAAGGCAGTTTTACCTAAGTGAGCCCTGAGTTAAAGTGATATTTTCATAGTGTTGAAATATAAATGATATTTTCACAGTGTGCAAAATAACATGACTGTGTTATTTCACAGTAGCAGCCCGGAGCTAAAAACAGAAAACCCTTTAAATGACATCTCCTCCTAAGCAAATTGCCTTATTTGAAATTAATTTCTCAGGAATGTTCCTTGAGTGACCCTCTTTCAAAATTGCCTAAATCGTTCCACTCCGTTAAACAAAATGGCCGCCAGAGCTAAAATAGAAAAAACCTTTAAATGACATTTCCTCCTAGGCAAATGACCCGATTTGAAAATAATTTCCCGTGAATGTTCCTTGAGTGATACTCTTTCAAAATTGCCTAAACTGTTCCGCTCTGTTAAACAAAATGGACACCAGAGCTAAAATAGAAAAACCTTCAACTTCCACGACAATGAAACATAGCTTCCAAAGATAAAAGTCTTTGGTCCACATCTCCTTAAAGCAGTGAATCCTTCATTTCCATAAGCTTTGAAACATATTGGATTCAAGTGAGCGATTCAGGGTCATCATGGCCCTCTTATTTTTTATTTGGCGGTAAAATGTGCATTGTATTTGTATAGGCGTGTTTTCATGATGTTTTTATCACACTGATGCTGATGTGGTATTATCATTAAATTTTCTCTTTCTTTTCAGGTGCAGTGGCAGCAGTGTAATTTCAAGAACCAACAACGTGCATTTTCACCATATTCTCCCGACTGAAACTGTGTTAATGGCAATTATGATTGAAGATATTTTCAAAATAAAACAACATTAAAACAACATGACAGTGTCTTTATCAGCTCACTGCTGGTCTTTTTAATGAAAATACAGCTTCAGGTAGCGAGGATAATTTTTGGACAGTTTTTTCTTGTTTTTTTTTTTTCTCCTAACAGAAAAAACCTTATTCATCTCACTGATAGGTAATGCATCCAAGTGCCCACTTTTTTAAATTTTTAACTTGAAACAAGAAAAAATACCTCTCTTTTACCTTGTTACTTCTTATATGGACATATGTTAAGAACATGGAAGCTTCTTTGATCCAGTGTGGGGTGACAATGTTTCAAACTGATGGAATGTTCACTAGAAATGCTATTTAATTGGGAAAATTTGGCACAAGATCTGTTGTCGTAATTTAAATATGATTCAGTACTGCACCAGTGCTGTTTTTCAAACAATAGATATCTGCATTTTACTAGTGACTTAAATGTAGAAATCAGATATCTCTTTTAAAATACAGCTCGTTTTTTTCAGTACAGATAACACGTCAATAAAAGTCATCAAATGCAGAAAAATGCCAGTATTTTAAACATAGTAGTATTACTATAATTCATAATTTTGGGATACCTATATTTGAAATATTGATAATGTCATGTTTTTCAGTGTCTGTGACGAAGTTTTCTTTTTTCCTGAGCCGAAGTCTCCTAAATAGCTGATAGGCTGGTATGCTTCGTCGTCTGTCAAATTTTTTAAAGGACTTCCTCAAACTGCCCGGCTGATTTCAAATAAATTTCATGTGTTCATAACTCCAGATAAGGAGTACTAAGAATGGATTTGGGAAGTTCTCCATTAAAACATGTTACGGGTACTCATTCGAATTGCCTCATTGAGGTGATCCTTTGAAATACCACAACAGGTTTCTCGAAAACAAAAAAGAAAAGTATCCCTTTTTGACTGACCTATCTAACAGTAACCACATTTTCTGCTGGTCTTAAAATCTGTAACCAGGCGCCATCGCCAGGGTTCCCGTATGTTTTTTCTTGTGTTCCTGGATGAGGCAGGCAAAATCTGTCACAGGGTTACGCCAGTTTTTGTTTTGTTTCTTTGAATTGAGGTTTTATGTCTCCATGAACACTATTTATGTCAATTTAGAGACGTTGCTACCGATTTTGTGGGACATTTGTCTGACAGGGTGATGAATATTCCTGGTGTATGAATGTCATTTGACGTGTCACCAGTAACAATTCTGATTCTGATTCTGAAATGACATCACAATCCCTGCCGCCCAAACAAACCTTAACCACATCGAGTTTATAAGCAGTGACATAATGCTTTATAGATAAACAAAAACTAACCAAAATGGTTAATATGCATGAACGGTCCGACCTGCACCACTAAATTACCCTGGGCAGGCTAAGACCCCGAAGCGGTTTATCAGTACTCATGCAGCCGGTTTCAGCTTTGCGTGGTAGCATCAAGCAGCCCGATGAATTTCTAGGATCACGTCAGTTTCTTGTCACCATACTTATGATTTAAATTGTCTCAAATGAGTGAAATATTCTTGACCGGGACCGAAAACAAAAATCTCCATACACTTAGTGTTCATGTTTGGCAGTCGACTCAGTGAGGTAGCTTTACGCTGCTGATGTTCATGTGACCATCACCGATTTGAACGAAACCCCAGATAACGGTTATTTATTACACTACTATTGTTGTGTTGTGTTAAGGCAAACAGTGTGGACACATCAGATGCTTCAGAAAGCGGAGTCTGCTGTGGCTTCAGAGGCCTGATCTGGATCTCATGCACAGGAATACTAGGGTTGAATGAAACAGATCATGTCCTGCCTACACTCAATCCCAAATCAAACAAAACCACCAATGTTGCCAGTGCTTTTATTGTGAATAAGTTAACAAATGTACATTAACTATTTTTAGATGACCTTGTCAAGTCTAAAAATAGACATTGCACAGTGTGTTTGCATCTTTGAACATGTTTTTGCTTTTTGATGTGTGACCCTCTCCGATTTACCCGGAGCGACAGGAAGTGATTAAATGTACGCCTATGACTTTCCCGTCTAATTCAGTAAATCGTGGTCGAGAACTTGTAGATACCTTGTGCGAAATTGCTGCCCCCGCCCCCTCACACTATCGGCAAATGGAAAATGGCGTCCATTTTTTTCTTACTTCGGTGGTCCTGGTAAGAGCATAATTCAAGCAACGTCTCCGTGTATTAACAGCACGTGAATTTCCTTGTTAACACATGGCTTTTCGCTGGTTAATGCATGGCTGTTAATATCGTGCGGCATTGATTTTTATGCAATAATGTCGAGAAAACGCCCAACAAAATTAGAAGCAACGTCTCCACAATAACCTAAATAGTGTTGACGGGGACGTTAAACCTCAATCGAACAAATAAATAAATTGAACAGTGATGATACAAGTCAGTGTTTATGTCTGTATAGACATAAGAGTCATTCAACGATCCTTGCATTAATAAACAACGCGCTTAGCAAATTCTTTTTTAGCGGCATGGCTTGAGAAGTCATTTCAAAATAGAAGTGAAGGCAATGGTGTCAATTCAATGTCGAGTAAAAGTCCGACAAATTCGGTAGCAACGTCTCCAAAATGACATAAACCGTGCTGACGACGTAAAACCTCAACATAAATACACAATACGAGCGTCAAGAGCATAGTTCGTGTAATTTAGTCGGCTTGTAGACGTAACGCGACGACTGGTTGGATAACATTAACATTTTGCGAAGATATATCCTGCGATGAACTGTCGGAGACCCATGCCATCAAGAAACGCAATTCATTGGTTGGCTGTATGCGTGTGCTGCTTACCGGTTTGAGGAAAAAGTACACATTCTCACCATATGCATTTAAAAAGGATAACTGTATTCAAAATTGTCAGTCTAGGGGGTATATTGTCGGTTTTTGTATGGTCGCAAGTTACGTTTTACGTTAAAATAATTTCCTGTCACGAAAACGCACCTATATAATTTTAAACCTCTTGAACCCCGCTTTTCTTTAGAAAACTGGGATTTACGGGAATAAACCTTATTTTTCGTTTTTCTGATTTAAAATATAGATTGTGGGTACTCAATAGAACCGCCTCGACGAGGCGATTAAGGTTACAATGTATTTGTATAGGCGTGTTCTCGTAATGCGACCGTATAAACACCGATATAATACCTTACCAAAATGACAATTTTGAAGGCAGTTTTACCTAAGTGAGCCCTGAGTTAAAGTGATATTTTCATAGTGTTGAAATATAAATGATATTTTCACAGTGTGCAAAATAACATGACTGTGTTATTTCACAGTAGCAGCCCGGAGCTAAAAACAGAAAACCCTTTAAATGACATCTCCTCCTAAGCAAATTGCCTTATTTGAAATTAATTTCTCAGGAATGTTCCTTGAGTGACCCTCTTTCAAAATTGCCTAAATCGTTCCACTCCGTTAAACAAAATGGCCGCCAGAGCTAAAATAGAAAAAACCTTTAAATGACATTTCCTCCTAGGCAAATGACCCGATTTGAAAATAATTTCCCGTGAATGTTCCTTGAGTGATACTCTTTCAAAATTGCCTAAACTGTTCCGCTCTGTTAAACAAAATGGACACCAGAGCTAAAATAGAAAAACCTTCAACTTCCACGACAATGAAACATAGCTTCCAAAGATAAAAGTCTTTGGTCCACATCTCCTTAAAGCAGTGAATCCTTCATTTCCATAAGCTTTGAAACATATTGGATTCAAGTGAGCGATTCAGGGTCATCATGGCCCTCTTATTTTTTATTTGGCGGTAAAATGTACATTGTATTTGTATAGGCGTGTTTTCATGATGTTTTTATCACACTGATGCTGATGTGGTATAATCATTAAATTTTCTCTTTCTTTTCAGGTGCAGTGGCAGCAGTGTAATTTCAAGAACCAACAACGTGCATTTTCACCATATTCTCCCGACTGAAACTGTGTTAATGGCAATTATGATTGAAGATATTTTCAAAATAAAACAACATTAAAACAACATGACAGTGTCTTTATCAGCTCACTGCTGGTCTTTTTAATGAAAATACAGCTTCAGGTAGCGAGGATAATTTTTGGACAGTTTTTTCTTGTTTTTTTTTTCTCCTAACAGAAAAAACCTTATTCATCTCACTGATAGGTAATGCATCCAAGTGCCCACTTTTTTAAATTTTAACTTGAAACAAGAAAAAATACCTCTCTTTTACCTTGTTACTTCTTATATGGACATATGTTAAGAACATGGAAGCTTCTTTGATCCAGTGTGGGGTGACAATGTTTCAAACTGATGGAATGTTCACTAGAAATGCTATTTAATTGGGAAAATTTGGCACAAGATCTGTTGTCGTAATTTAAATATGATTCAGTACTGCACCAGTGCTGTTTTTCAAACAATAGATATCTGCATTTTACTAGTGACTTAAATGTAGAAATTAGATATCTCTTTTAAAATACAGCTCGTTTTTTTCAGTACAGATAACACGTCAATAAAAGTCATCAAATGCAGAAAAATGCCAGTATTTTAAACATAGTAGTATTACTATACTTCATAATTTTGGGATACCTATATTTGAAATATTGATAATGTCATGTTTTTCAGTGTCTGTGACGAAGTTTTCTTTTTTCCTGAGCCGAAGTCTCCTAAATAGCTGATAGGCTGGTATGCTTCGTCGTCTGTCAAATTTTTTAAAGGACTTCCTCAAACTGCCCGGCTGATTTCAAATAAATTTCATGTGTTCATAACTCCAGATAAGGAGTACTAAGAATGGATTTGGGAAGTTCTCCATTAAAACATGTTACGGGTACTCATTCGAATTGCCTCATTGAGGTGATCCTTTGAAATACCACAACAGGTTTCTCGAAAACAAAAAAGAAAAGTATCCCTTTTTGACTGACCTATCTAACAGTAACCACATTTTCTGCTGGTCTTAAAATCTGTAACCAGGCGCCATCGCCAGGGTTCCCGTATGTTTTTTTCTTGTGTTCCTGGATGAGGCAGGCAAAATCTGTCACAGGGTTACGCCAGTTTTTGTTTTGTTTCTTTGAATTGAGGTTTTATGTCTCCATGAACACTATTTATGTCAATTTAGAGACGTTGCTACCGATTTTGTGGGACATTTGTCTGACACGGTGATGAATATGCCTGGTGTATGAATGTCATTTGACGTGTCACCAGTAACAATTCTGATTCTGATTCTGAAATGACATCACAATCCCTGCCGCCCAAACAAACCTTAACCACATCGAGTTTATAAGCAGTGACATAATGCTTTATAGATAACTTTATAAAAAACTAACCAAAATGGTTAATATGCATGAACGGTCCGACCTGCACCACTAAATTACCCTGGGCAGGCTAAGACCCCGAAGCGGTTTATCAGTACTCATGCAGCCGGTTTCAGCTTTGCGTGGTAGCATCAAGCAGCCCGATGAATTTCTAGGATCACGTCAGTTTCTTGTCACCATACTTATGATTTAAATTGTCTCAAATGAGTGAAATATTCTTGACCGGGACCGAAAACAAAAATCTTCATACACTTAGTGTTCATGTTTGGCAGTCGACTCAGTGAGGTAGCTTTACGCTGCTGATGTTCATGTGACCATCACCGATTTGAACGAAACCCCAGATAACGGTTATTTATTACACTACTATTGTTGTGTTGTGTTAAGGCAAACAGTGTGGACACATCAGATGCTTCAGAAAGCGGAGTCTGCTGTGGCTTCAGAGGCCTGATCTGGATCTCAAGCACAGGAATACTAGGGTTGAATGAAACAGATCATGTCCTGCCTACACTCAATCCCAAATCAAACAAAACCACCAATGTTGCCAGTGCTTTTATTGTGAATAAGTTAACAAATTTACATAAACTATTTTTAGATGACCTTGTCAAGTCTAAAAATAGACATTGCACAGTGTGTTTGCATCTTTGCACATGTTTTTGCTTTTTGATGTGTGACCCTCTCCGATTTACCCGGAGCGACAGGAAGTGATTAAATGTACGCCTATGACTTTCCCGTCTAATTCAGTAAATCGTGGTCGAGAACTTGTAGATACCTTGTGCGAAATTGCTGCCCCCGCCCCCTCACACTATCGGCAAATGGAAAATGGCGTCCATTTTTTTCTTACTTCGGTGGTCCTGGTAAGAGCATAATTCAAGCAACGTCTCCGTGTATTAACAGCACGTGAATTTCCTTGTTAACACATGGCTTTTCGCTGGTTAATGCATGGCTGTTAATATCGTGCGGCATTGATTTTTATGCAATAATGTCGAGAAAACGCCCAACAAAATTAGAAGCAACGTCTCCACAATAACCTAAATAGTGTTGACGGGGACGTTAAACCTCAATCGAACAAATAAATAAATTGAACAGTGATGATACAAGTCAGTGTTTATGTCTGTATAGACATAAGAGTCATTCAACGATCCTTGCATTAATAAACAACGCGCTTAGCAAATTCTTTTTTAGCGGCATGGCTTGAGAAGTCATTTCAAAATAGAAGTGAAGGCAATGGTGTCAATTCAATGTCGAGTAAAAGTCCGACAAATTCGGTAGCAACGTCTCCAAAATGACATAAACCGTGCTGACGACGTAAAACCTCAACATAAATACACAATACGAGCGTCAAGAGCATAGTTCGTGTAATTTAGTCGGCTTGTAGACGTAACGCG
Source organism: Lucinisca nassula (assembly GCA_963580285.1). Lineage (NCBI taxonomy): Eukaryota > Metazoa > Mollusca > Bivalvia > Lucinida > Lucinidae > Lucinisca > Lucinisca nassula. Next base: position 29,699,706 of record OY757027.1, on the reverse strand, counting down.
ACGACTGGTTGGATAACATTAACATTTTGCGAAGATATATCCTGCGATGAACTGTCGGAGACCCATGCCATCAAGAAACGCAATTCATTGGTTGGCTGTATGCGTGTGCTGCTTACCGGTTTGAGGAAAAAGTACACATTCTCACCATATGCATTTAAAAAGGATAACTGTATTCAAAATTGTCAGTCTAGGGGGTATATTGTCGGTTTTTGTATGGTCGCAAGTTACGTTTTACGTTAAAATAATTTCCTGTCACGAAAACGCACCTATATAATTTTAAACCTCTTGAACCCCGCTTTTCTATAGAAAACTGGGATTTACGGGAATAAACCTTATTTTTCGTTTTTCTGATTTAAAATATAGATTGTGGGTACTCAATAGAACCGCCTCGACGAGGCGATTAAGGTTACAATGTATTTGTATAGGCGTGTTCTCGTAATGCGACCGTATAAACACCGATATAATACCTTACCAAAATGACAATTTTGAAGGCAGTTTTACCTAAGTGAGCCCTGAGTAAAAGTGATATTTTCATAGTGTTGAAATATAAATGATATTTTCACAGTGTGCAAAATAACATGACTGTGTTATTTCACAGTAGCAGCCAGGTTTATTTTTCTCACCAAAATTAATATATTATGTAATTCTGTAAAATACCTTGAAAAGCACTCTTTGTGCTGTAAAAATGCTGTATTCAAAATGGCGATCTGTTCATGTTTCGAAACTGACAGTTGTTACGTCATAGACAAGTCAGAATTGTGACGTAAGCTCCGATTGATCAATAACAGTAAGAGTCCTAAAATATTATAAAACTAAAAAGAAAATTTACCTTTTTTCAATAAATATCAAAAATAATTTATCTCGTGTGTTGCAAACATCAGAATGTTCACTCGTGCTTAGCACTCGTGAAAAGTCTGAGATTCTCAACACTCTCGATGAAATATTTTTGATGTTCACCTCATAAAAGTAAATATCCTCTATTTTTTACATCTCCAAAATGCCTACTTTTCTGATGAAAACCAGTGGTATTTTTCGTATTGATACTGCAAACATAGGTTGAGGGTGCTTGCTATTACAGCCTCAATGAGGTACCCACAAGTATCCACAACCGATGTCTTGCAGCACAAATAAGAAACATAATGAATACCTCTGTGAGCCCCAGTTTGCTCTGTATGAAGTGGGGTTTATGGGGATGTTCATTTCAAGGACGTGTCCACGTGATGAGGTCATTGAGACACTGTTTAGCCTGTTCATCCACACTGAATAATAAGTGTCTTAGTATTACCCTGACTCTTTGTGAATAGCACTGCGTTTATATAATCAGACATTGCGCATGTGCAGGCTGATCTAATATGAGCGAGTTGCACATGTTATTTTGCAGCATGTTGTCATCACAACTGTAACTGGGACGAAATTTGGAATAAACCTACGATAGTATAAACACATACGGACGAAAGAATGAACTACTCTCACACAAGTTGAGGCTGGCAAAGTCCTTTTTGCTTCAACTTTCTTTTGATCTGGCTTGATGCCATTTACATCCATATTGTTAAAAAAAAATCAACAAAAAACTCTCATGAGATAAAGTAAACACCTAACAAAAACCTAACCAAAAATAGTGCCTTAATAAAATTTACCTAATCCGGACATACTAAATTACATTTTCTTTTGATATACCATTCATGTTGTCATAAAAGAAAAACTAATTTACATGAAGTAAAACAGTAACAATAGAAACCTACCTTCTATTGTGTCTTCCTGTTCAGTTTCAATCTCGTTCAAGAATTTATCCTGCGAGCGGCAACAATTAAAAAGCTTATAATTTAGCCTGATAGAGATGTGATCGTATAATTTACTTTTACGAGTTGTGTTTAATAGATAGACAGAAGACAGTCATAAGTTACTATTTTATTAAGCAAGATACTTAATACAGAAAAAGAAGTTATTACTGCATGAGAACTGTACAACAGCAAGACTGCACAGAACAACAGCAAAACTCGTAATGATCCACTGAGAGACCGAGATAGGGAGGGGGTTTATATATATTTTGGGCATTCCAGCAGCATCCCTCTCACAAGCTCTTCCCAGACACTTTTGGACCAGGCACCAAATTATAAGAAGTTCGCGCCACTGTGAGTAAATCATTGCGCAATTTCAGAAGGCCGTATTCGTGAATGCATTGAGGATATTTACTTCTTTGAGGTGGATACCAAAAATATTTTATCGAGTCTATTGAAAACATCTATTTCACGAAAGAGTCCAGGCTGCTACTGTTAAAATAACAAGGTCATGTGAAAATATCTTTTGTATTTGTTTCAGATATGCAATGATTTCACTGCAAAGTGTAAAATAAACAGAGGATATTTATTTGTTTGAGGCGGATACCAAAAATATTCTCTTGTTTCTTTTTTATTCTATAGCAAACACAGGAAGTGTTTGCTTTACTGTAGAGAGGCTGGAACAACATACTCAGGCACCAAAATCTCGCTTGGAATCTAGTTCGAAGTTCTCTCGAGAAGTCGACCATCTTTACAGAGTTCATTACATATGCTTCTCAAAACCAAAAGGAGTCAACTCCAATTACAACAGAAACACGCGTCGAAATGTTTTTAAAAACTTCCTTTCAAAGACTGTTGCATCAAACGCTGAAGTTTGACAGCGGGAATTGTGTCTAAACTACGTCACGCGTAAAAATGAACTGAAACGTACGGCATTGAGACGAAACGGATAGCCCGTAAAACCCAGCACCGCGTTTGGTCCAACAAATTAGCGGAGCATTTATCGAAGCTTTTACCGAAGCTTCTAGCGTTTCTCCTCTGGCCAAGCTTTTAAAACTGTTCACAAATTATTACCTAAGGGTATACAATAAAGCCGTTGGAATAGCAAGAGATACAATGACCTATCTGGCTACCTGCGGATTTCTACCTTCCCAAGATGTACCCAAATGTTTAGTCACCCTATCTAATTATCATCCCATGAAGTGCACACACGACCAACAATGGATCATCAGCACCCTTAGACTGTTTGCAAAGCGGAGGTGAAGCTCAAACAATTATTATGGGTTTAACGACACGTCAACATTGATGGGTCATTTTGTGTCATCTCGAAAGGAAAGCGACAAAAAGAGATAGAAGAGGTAGTAGAGGATAAGAGATGAAGGGACAGGGGAGAAAGGTGAACATGAATAAAAGTGTAGAAACAGAAGAAATTACAACACCCACACCCCTCTACCCCTACCTGTTGCAAGGCTACAGGCCTTGCCTGTGAGCCAATTTCATTTGGAATCCCCAGTGATGCAAGATACACGACACCTTTGCCTCACAACAGAACAAATTAAAATTTTAACAGTTTTATTTAGTTGGAAACAAACTGGGCGATCCCTCTATAAGCCCACAAGGATCTCAGATGTGACAATTCTCTTTGGAAGCTGGTCCTTCAGTCTGATTTCCGTGGCTTTGAAGGGGGGCTGACAGGAGATGTGGTTCTATACCCCAGGAATAATCCGCTACTGTTAACTTAGCCCAGAGATAGATCATACCCAGCATTGACATTGATGTCAATGCTGGTGAGTTTGCCGGTCAAGGTGTTGCATTACTCAGGAGGTACTGCTGGTTGTATGTTATTACCTCTGACAATCCGAGCTGCTTGCCGTTGCACCGCTTTCAGCTGTTGGATACTATATGTGGGTCCCATACTGACGCGGTAAAATCAAGTATAAGTCTAGTCATATCCTTTAACATCTTCAGACTAGCTGGTTATATTCCTTCCAAAGAAACGTCAGGGTGTTATTTGCCTTTTTAATGTTACATCAAAATGAAGTTCCCATGACATGTTTCTGAAATAAAGGATGCCCAGGGACTTTCAAGTCTTTAAGATTGACAGTTCATGGCCATGTATCTTGAATATGCAAGTTGTTCCAATCTCCAGCCGGGTTTCTACGTTTTGTTAGCTTGACTAGCGCCAATTTGTTTGGGTTGGAAAGACTTTAGCCAGTCTGTATTACGTTATGGCATGACTGTAGTCTGTCAAGATCTCTCTGAAGAGCTGCAGTATCAGTTATGCTTGAGATCGTGTGATATAAAATGCAGCCATAACCATCGGGCGAGCTCCAGAGCTGACTGTCTGTGGCATTTATCTATGGACAGAACAACAAAGATTCTTGCATGCCAACTTCAGAAAATACTGCCAAACTGGTGCAAATACCATAGACAAAGGGTGTCAATGATTCCCTTTATTTTGCTTAGTGTTAGATGTAAGAAATGTAAAGTATGCCCACATGAATACCATCTGTACCTGTATTCAGGCAGTTTACCAAGGAATTGTTTGCGTGACTATAGCAGGTGCACAAACACTGGGTTTTCGCAGGACGAACGCCTTCGCTGTAATCATGAACTTACGGTAAGGATATGGGATGATTCTCCCGGCACAGGGGCCTCCAGTTAAAGTCCCGATCCGAAGGACAGTGCACTTTGTGGCATTTATCCCTACAGATTATGCCATTGGAACACGTTAATATACAAAGCTGTAACGTCGCTGCCGGGGGATTCGAACCGGGGGTGGGGCTGGGGTTAGGCGCTAGCATCGGAGGCAAGTGCACTGACCTACCACAATAACACTATCGGTATTTTTAATGTTCTACACTAGTGTAATTGAGTGTGTTTGCTCAAAAGGCAGTACCTTTATTTTTTAATTGCAAGTTTGCTTTACTGCAGAGACGCTGGACCAACATACTTAGGCACCAAAATTTTGTCTGGAATCTCGCTTAAATTACTCCCGAGAAGTCCACCATCTTTACAGAGTTCATGAGAAATAGAAATTCACATCAAAAATTGCTTCTCAAACCAAAAGTAGTCAAATTCCATTACAACAGAAACACAAAACGCGTCAAACTAGTTTTAAAAAGCTCTTTTTGAAGACCGTTGCATCAAATGTTGAACTGTGATCGCGGGTAAGTTTCGAAACTACGTCACTCGTTTAAATGAACTGTAACGGGCGGCATCGAGCCGAAAATGTTAGCCGGTAAAATCCAGCACCGCGTTTGGACCAACGAGTTACCGGAGCATTTACCGAAGCATTTTCAGGGGCTTCTCGGTAGGGCAGAAAGCGCTTTTCGTCTGGCCAAGCAATTAAAATTTTTCACAAAACTATTGCTTAGTGGTATAAAATAAAGCCCTGGGAGTAGTAAGGGACACAATGAGCTATTTGGCTACATGTGGATTTCAACCTTCACAATACTTACAGAGTAATGAAGAGCCCCATAGCATAACCCTAGTTGTTCAGGATACTTTAAAGTGTCCATGATGCAAACTAACTTTGAGTCAACCTATCTAATTGTCTTCCCATGAACTGCCCACCTGACCAACACTGGAGAATCGTCATACTAAGTCTATGTGCAAAGCGGCGGTGAAGCGCAAACACTTGTTTCGGGTTTAACGACACGTCAGCCCCGGTTGGTAATTTAGTGTCGTCTCCCAGAGAAAGGGCTAAAGAGATAGAAGAGGTAGTGGAGTGGAAGAGAGCGAGGGACAGGGGGAAAGGGGAAAATGAATAAAAAAGTAGAAACAGATCAAGAATCAACACTCCCCTCTACCCCTACCTGCTCCAAGTAGAACAGGCCTTGCACAGCTGTAAGTCAACATCAGTTGGACTCCCGTCATCTTTGTCTCAAAACAGAACAAATTAAAAACTTTGTGAAGTTTAGAAAACTCTTAAGATCCCTCTTGAAAAATAGAAGTCCTCAAGGACCCCTGAAGTGACAATTTTCTGTGGAAGTTGGCCCTTACTTCTGATGCCTGGCCGATGAAGGAGAGCTGACAGGAGATGATTGTTCATATACCAAAAGATTATCCTCTACTGTTCGCTTCTTTCGGATCGGAGAACCTGCAAGCATAGATATCCACTTAGCCCAGAGATAGATCATGCTCAGCATTGACGTTAATGTCGATGAGTTTGCCAGCAAAGGTGTTGTACCACTCGGGAGGTAATGCTGGTTGTGTGGTAGTCACCTCTGACAAACCGACATGCTCGCCGTGGCACCGCCTCGAGCTGCCGGATACTATATGTGAGCCCCATACCTATGTGGAATAATCCAGGATATGTCTAATCGTGGTCTCTGCCATCATCCTTTAACATCTTCAGACCAGGTGGTGATGTTCCTTCCCAAGAAACGCCAGTCTGCAATATGCCTTTTTACAGTTACATCAAAATGTGGCTCCCATGACATGTTTCTGAAATAAAGGATGCCCAGGTACTTTAATGTCCTTAAGATTGACAGTTCATGGCCATGTATCTTGAACATGTAAGTTGCTTCAAATTCCCAGCCAGGTTTCTCCGTTGTGTTACACTGACTGGCGCACATTTGGCTTGGGAATTTTGCCAGTCTCAATTCAATTATTGCCACTGCTGTAGTCTGTCAAGATCCCATCTGAAGAGCTGCAGTACCAGTTATGCTTGAGATCTTGTGATATGAAAGGCTGTCATTACTTGCGCCATCTTTGCCTCAAAACAGAACAAATTAAAAACTTTGTATAGTTTAGGAAACTTTTAAGATCCGTCTTGAAAAATAGAAGCCCTGAAGGATCCCTGAAGTGACACTGTTCTGTGGAAGTTGGCCCTTAAGTCTGACGCCTGGCCGACGAAGGAGAGCTGACAAAAGATGCGTGTCCATATACCAAAGGAGTATCCTCTACTATTCGCTGCTTTCGGACTGTAGAACCTGCAAGTACGGATGTCCACTTATCCCAGATATAGATCATGTCCCGCATAGATGTCAGTGCCGTTGAGTTTGCAAGCCAAGGTGTTGTATTCTTCGGAAGGTGATGCTGGTTGTGTGGTATTTACCTCTGACAAACCGAGCTGCTCGACGTGGCACCGCCTCGAGCTACTGGCTACTATATGAGAGCCATATACTTTTGTGGCATATTCCAGGATAAGTCCTGTTATGGTCTCTACCATCATAATTTAACATCTTCAGACCAGCTAGTATCTATCTTCCAAACAAACGCCATACTTCTGTTACGCCAGACTGCTGTTTGCCTTTTACATTTGCATCAAAATATGATTCCCATGGCATGCTTCTGAAATAAAGGATGGCCAGGTTATTTCTGGTCTTTAAGATTGACCGTTCATGGCTGTGTATATTGAACATGTAAATTGCTCCAAATCTACGACCAGGTTTCTGCGTTTTATTACCCTGACTGTCGCACATTTTGTTGGATTGAAAAGACTTTTGCCAGTCTGTATTCTATTATAGGCATTGCTGTAGTCTGTGAAAATACTTCTGAAGTGCTGCAGCATCAGTCATGCTTGAGATTGTGATATAAAAGGCTGTCATTAGCAAATAGGTTAACCCCAGAGCTAACTCTCTGTGGTATGCCATTTATGCATAGGCAGAACAACAAAGGTCTGAGCATGCCACCTTGAGGGACACCGGATACATCTGGGGCAATCGTGGAAATCAGGCCACTGAAAAGGTCTGATTACCCCTGTTGGTCAGGAAGCTCTGTGCCCACCGTAAGTGCTTTATATTTTGTCGTGACAGTGCTGAAGTCATTCATGTCGAACTTCATGCCACCAAGTTTGCTGTGTGTGTTACAAAAGGCCAAGACAAGCTTCCTACGCTATACTGGTTACCAAAACTTCATAAAAGACCTTAAAAACACGGTTCATTGCAAATTCTGGCTCTTGCACTACCACTGAACTTTCTAAATTATTAACTTCCTGTCTTACTGCTATTAAAACGCATGTGATTAAATATTGTGGTAAAGTCTTTGAAATATCAGGAAGAAATCTGTTTTGGTCTATAAAAATTCGAATGAGGTTTTAAATAAGTTGAAATCCAGACGTTGTCGTGCTTCAAGTCTGTCTACTTATGATTTTTCCACTCTTTACACTACACTTCCTCATAATCTTATAAAATAAAAGCTTAATGAATGGGCTTTTTACAGAGAAGATTCTCTCTATCTTACATGTAATGTCAGAAATGCATTTTTCACTTCTAAAGAGCATAAGAATTATACACTTTGGTCATGTCAGAAAGTGTGTGATGCCCTCACCTTTTCTTCTTGACAATATTTATATTAGATTCGGTACTAAGTTATTCAGACAAATTGTGGGTATTTCGATTGGTACGAATTGCGCACCTCTTGTGGCTGATCTGTTCTTGTATTTTATGAAAGAGAATTCATGTTGTCGCTTCCCATTGATAACCAATCTGAAATTATTGAAGCTTTTAGTTCTACTTCTAGATATTTAGAAAAGTTATTAAGTATTGACAATACTAATTTTGATGGTTTGATCAGTCAGATTTATCCCATAGAACTTCAGTTAAACAAGGCAAATTCCTCTGATACCGAGGCCCCCTTTTTGGATTTATATTTATCTATTGCAGATGGATTTGTTTCTTGCAAAATTTATGATAAACGTGATGATTTTGATTTCGAGATTGTAATTTTTCCTTTTCTGGACGGTGATGTTCCTCGTGCGACACCGTACGGGGTTTATATTTCGCAGTTAATTCGATTCGCTAGAGTGTCTAGTCATGTATCCGACTTCAACACTCGTAATAAATTATTAGCCGCCAAACTTCTTAATCAGGGGTATCGGTATCATAAACTACGTAAAGCCTTTTCTACGTTTTATAGACGTCCTTCTGATTTGGTTTCAAAATTCAATGTTGGACTTAAAACACTTCTGCAACAAGGCCTATCGGAACCCGAATTCTATTGTGACTTAGTATATAAATTTAGAAAAATACATGCCTGTAATGAATTAAGTATCCAATTTCGTAAAATCGTTCGTCGATATATAAAGATTGAGTACAACATAAATGTTATAAAACAGACTGCATGCATGGTGGTTAGCCCAGTCACGGTTGGCAACTTTGCTTCCCTCTTTGATTGCACACCGGTGGGTAGGGCTTAATATTATATGACGGTTCCAGCGTAAAAACATAAATGGAATTTTATTTTATTTTAGTATTCTTTATGTTGGTTGGCGCCTGATGCTCCGTCTTTGGTCGGGCCCCTCGGAGTCTAACTGTTGGTTTTCTTTTGCTCCAGCAATTCTGTTGTTGTATGCTGTCGAGATGTTACACTGATGAGTTAGGAAGCCTTCATGTGGACTAAACAAAATTAGTGTATACCGCGACAGAGGTAAGGGCGAGGATTATGGCCATGTAAACTCGATTTAAGCCACATCCACCCCCATCTGAATCCTTTTCACCGACCGTTCCAAGGCGGTTCTTCTGTGGCGGTTTATTTATGTTGTTGTTTGTTACCTACTGTGTGTATCACTTTGGATGGCCATTTGGCCATTTTGTGGGAAAGTAACTGTCCTTATGGCCTCCTTTGTTTAGGTTTCCATTATGGTCTGGTCGCTTCATTTTGTGTTTCTTTCCCTTTGGTGTCTTTGATGGGTGGAGTAAATTAATTGTATCGATTCCTGATCTTTGCTTTACTTCTACTTTGTCAAACACCTTATTAGAGTCAAGAGCGACGGTGTCTAGAGTTTTGGCCCCCCATCTATTCCTGCTACAAAGTCTTGGACTTTGGTCAGAATACGAATAAGCTGTCTTTCACACGACCTGCTCTTTCGAACTCCGTTGTTTAAATAGTCTGACAAAGAAGATGCAAATGACCTCCGTTGGGGAACACGTAGAAAATACTGCCAAAATAGTTAAATACTATAGCAGAATGGAGTCAATAACTTCTCCGATTTTGCTACGTACCTACGTACCTACCTACATACCTACCTACCTATCTATACATACCTATACATACCTACCTACCTACCTACCTACCTACCTACCTACCTATCTATCTATCATGATCCGATGGACGGTGCACTTTGCGGCATTCTTCCCTACAAATGATGCCAATGGAACATGTTCGGATACCAAACTTCATTGTCGCTGCCGGGAATCGAACCGGGGGTCTCTAGCATCAGAGGCAAAATAGAAGTGACGGCAATGATCAGGAATCGGTACATTTAACCCACAGCCTCAATCAGAGACACCAAGGGAAAGAAACACAAGCATGAAACAACTAGACCCTAATGGAAACATCAATAGCGGAAAGCCATAAGGACAGTTACTTTCCCATAAAATGGCCAACCGGCTATCCAAAGCAAAATATACAGTTTACAAAAAGTAGGGGATATTCGGGTTCCTTAGAACCCATCAGCCTAAACATAAGAAATAATCAAATATCGAGTATAACATGTCAATTGTCTATCATGTGTGCATATTCTATCGTTGAGCAGTACGATATTTATGCTCGAGTGGCGTAGCACATGGGCATCAATTGTACATAGGGCAGTATGTGAATTTTAACATTAGCGACAAACCTGTTTATTGATTCGAGATTTCGATAAAACTTTCTGTATCGACTGTTGAAGGGTTATATGAGACGATTTCATAAACAGATTCGTTATTAATACCATGATTCGGCTAACGGAGGCTCAAAGTTAGAGATTCGTTGGTATGCTCTAGACCGGAAGTACGGAGTTGCAGATGGCAAATGTTATGGATAAGTCACAGTCAATTGTCAGTCGGCTATGGGCACGCTATCGTAGGACAGGAGCAGTAGCGGATTGGAAACGAAGTGGACGCCCGAAGAGAACTAACGGACGCGATCACCGTCTTGTGTAATTCAAGCGTTACGCAACCGGAGACTAATGTCAACAGATCTTCAGCAATACCTGCGCCGTGTAAGATGGGTTAATGTCTCTAGACAGACGATCCGATATCGCCTTCACTCGAGTGACCTTAAGGCACGGCGTTCGTCAGTTGCACTGCCGTTGAAAGCTAGGCACCGTTGAGCACGTTTTGCGTGGTGTACAAAGCGCAAACGTTGGAACATTAATCAGTGCTCTCACATTATGTTCATTGTCGAATCCCGGTTAAGCTTGGACTTTCTTGATGGTCGTAGAAGAGTCAGGCGTCATAATAGTGAGCGTTATACAGACCCGGCTAGAGTTGCCAATGATCGATATGGAACAGGAGTGGGACCACCATGTCTGGAAAATCAAACATACATGTGTGCCAAGGCAGAGTTACAGGACGGAACTATCGCGACAACGTGTTGGCTTCTCGCTTGACACCATTTGCTCGACGCTACGGTCGTGGATTCATCTTTCAGGACGATAACTCTATCCGCAATCCGCCTCAACGGACCCTTGGTGAGCTTGGTGCAGCAATACAAGAAGAGTGGCGAAGGAATCCTCAAATTGGAAGTATGCAACGACGATGCTTCGCCTACTGCGACAATCGAGGCGGTCCAACACGTTATTGAGCGTTTGTGAAAAACGACGTTGACGCTTTGAGGATTGATCGCCGTGTCGTTACATAATGACGTGATCATTGGAATTAATGTGTGGTTCAATTTATGGATAATTGATAGTCATTTGAATTATATGCATCTTGGACAGGTAACGTTTTATTGATTTCCCCACATTAAGCCTGAAAGTAAAATATCCCCTACTTTTTGTGAGCAGTATAATATAAGCGATATACACACTCAAAGACAAGTCATAACAAAAATAAACCACGACAGAAGAACCGCCCTGGAATGGTCAGTGAAACGAATTCCACTGGGGTACTTAAATCGATTTCACGTGGACACAATCCTCGCAGTTGCTTCCGTCGCGATTTAGACAAACAATTTGTTCAGTCCGCATGGAGACCCCCCTAACTCATCAGTGCAACATCTCCGAGAACATAAAAATCAATCAACCACAAAGATGAAACAACGGTGACGACTCCTTAGCAAGAAACCACTGTAATGCTGAAGCAAAGGAAAACCAGAAGTTAGACTCCCATGGGCCCAACCAGAGACAGAGCACCAGGCACAAACCAACATTACATAAAATTAGATTCTCTCTAATTCTCAGTAAGCCCTTACGCTGGAACCGCCATAGAAGCTGAAGCCTGTCTAAGCGGCGTTCAATTAAAGAGGGAAACAAAGTTGTCAACCGTGATTGGGTTAACTACCATGCATGCAGTCTGTCGTATAACATTTATGTTGTACCCAATCTTTTTATATCGACGAATGAACTACAGCTGGGGCAATCGTGGTAATCAGGCCTTTGACAAGGTCTGGTTACCCTGTTGGTCCGAAAGCCCTGGATCCACTGTACGTGCTTTATATTTTGTCGTAACAGTGCTTAAGCCATTCATGTCGAACTTTGTCAAACACCTTGTTCGAGTCAAGTGCGACGGTGTCTATCTGTTGGCCCTAATCTATTCCTGCGGATAAGTGCACTGACCACTGAGCTATTTCTCGGGGTATTTTTTATGTTTTACACCACCCTTAACCACCTTAGGGGTATACATGAGTTATTTTGCTCAAAAGGCAGTGCCTTTATTTCATATTGATTGATAAGAACACTTACGGTAATTGGTCGATCGTATCTGACCATGCTTAGACGTCACAACTGTCAGTTTCATAGTATAAACAGATCGCCAGTTCGAATGCAGCATTTTAACAGTTGCATGAGTGCTTGTCAAGGTATATTGCATACTAATTTTATCGATAACTTATGACTTTAGTCGAGAAAAAGTTGTCCGGGTTGCTATGTAGAACTGTGAAAATATCATACAGTTTCTCAGTGTGAATATTTCGTTTTATTGGGGTTTTCAGATATGCATTGATTTCACTACAATGTATAAAAGAATAAGGAATATTTTTTCGATCGCCTATATTTGAAGCTAAATGCATGTTGCGTGTACATGTCTGTATGAAAATCGCCGCATCGAGGCAATTCAAATGCGTAGCGCAACATAATCGAGATAAAATGAGAAAACTCTCTGAATTATCCGACATATATTAATATCCGGAATTAGGGCGCACTATGATAACACAGCTTGCGGCATAATGTATTTTACACACCCTTGCGGCTGAGTGCATTTTTCACATCTCCAAACGGGCTACTATTCTGATAAAAATCCGTGATATTTTTTTCTTATTTACATGTATACATACTACAAACATATGTTGTAGGTGATCGTTAGATAGGCCTCATTGAGGCAGTTCTAACGAGCACCCACAAGCTTTGTCTAGGAGCAGAAACAAATACAAACTAGAAAATGTGTTTGTAAAACACTATGCCCCCTACCATATGCTTGTCACTAATAGACACATTATTTAAAAAAAAAAAAAAACATAATAAAAAAATGCCCCTGTCGTGCAAGAACTGTCATGTGGTACACTATTCATAAAATGTGCTCAAAATTTATGTAGAGTACCCATACTGTACACGAAATTTCATGAGCCTTGCTCAAGCGGTTCTCCAGATATTTTGTTCACAAAGTTTCCCTATAGCCACGACGCATAAGCCTGAAAAGGGGCATAATTATGTTATGTGTTTTCGGCTATTCGTCAAAAGTTAATCAAGTCATCTACACCTTAGATCCAAACTATATATCAAATATCATAAGCCTAGTTCGAGCAGTTCTCCAGATATTTTGTTCACACGGTTTCCCTATAGCCAATGCATAAGTCCGAAAAAGGGCGTTACTCTATTACATTTTTTCGGAATTTCGTCAGAAGTTAATCAGGTCATCTACACCTTATACGCAAACTGCTTACCAAATATCATGAACCTAGCTTAAGCAGTTCTCCAGATATTTTGTTCACAATGTTTCCCGATAGCCACAATGCATAAGTCCAAAAGGGGCATAACTCTGTTAAATATTTTCGGAATTCGTCAAAAGGTAATCCGGTCATCTACACCTTAGACCCAATGTATATACTAAATGTCATAAGCCTAGCTCAAGCCTAGCTCAAGCGGTTCTCCAGATATTTTGTTCACAATGTTTCCCCATAGCCACAATGCGTAAGTCCGAAAAGGGGCATGACTCTGCAAAGACAAGTCCGACGAATAAGAAAAAAATACGGGTTCGCTTAATTTTCATGCTCATTCCATATATAAAATTTCAAGATCCTAGCACAAACCATTCTTCTGTTTCACAGATGTATAAAGCGTAACGGACAGACGGACTGACGGACTGACAGACTGACAGACTGACGGGCAGGTTGGGGGCATAATAATGTATAGCTACGTAAACCCCAGTTTTCTCTGTATAAATTGGGGTAAATGCGGGTTGTTCATTTCAAGGACTTGTTCACGTGATAATGAGTTTTTAGGCAATCAGGAACATGTTCGAAGCAACCAGGGTAAACAAGTCATCAGTATTCGAGCCATTGATATTTCCCACTGAATATTCACGAAACCTTATATTTATAATTCCAATACTAGTATTGAATAACATGGCGCATACTTGACTATATGAAAGACACTTGAAACAAACCAAATAGTAAAAGGAGTCTTAGAAGTTTCTTCGGTCAACAATCACAGACAGAATCGAGTTTTAAGACCAAGTTCGCACAAAGAGCCGTGCCCTCTTTCATCTTCAAAGTTATTCCACCCTCATCCTAAGTGGAAATAAATTACTTTTAAAATGATCTTAAAATAACGTGGGAAAAGTAAACAAAAAGGGAAACGGCAGCACTTGAGATATTTTGCTATTTTCTGCAAGACAGCCGACTTTCATGAATTTGTCCCCGACCGACTACTAGGTTAGTGAAAAGAAGCCCAAAGCTCTGCGAAATGTGTTTGGTTTTGAGTTTAACGGCCAAGCCAACACATCTAAGGTGATATCGAGCCTGCCAGTTTACCCAACCAGCTTCCAGGGCAGGCTTTGAAACTAGCGCCTAACCACATTGTTTCGCCAGAAAACGACAACTGTCCTCATCACGCAAAAACTCCTACACAATTTTGTCCCCTTCAACCCAACTTTAATATGTTAAAATTGGGGTTTACATGGGCATACATTAGTTTCTTATTTCTGCTCGAAAACATAGCCTGTGGGTACCGACGAGGCGGTTTAACCGAGCACCCATAATCAATGTTTTGAGCAGAAATATGAAAAAAAATCCGGAAATTTACTGAAAGTTTTAATTTTTCAGGGTAACATTTACTGATATATTTGAATAGGCTTGTTTTCGTAATGACTTCAATCAGTGGAAGGAGGAGTTTTACCGTAGTAAAAGTTACATAAACGATCTTAATTTAGTTTCCATGTTTTATTGAATTTATTAAACAGGTTGAGGTAAGGGGATACAATACGAGGCTTTGCCGAGCATTTTCTCAATTTCCCTCAACGAGTTTAATAAACGATTGGTTTAGAGGATCCTACATGAGTGTCTATGTACTATTGAATTTATTAAACGAGTTTGGGAATAGGGCTAAAATGCGAGGCTAGGCCGAGCATTTTATCTTTTCCTCAACGAGTTTAATAAATTCGATAATACGTGCGCACGAATGCAATATGCTGTTTATCGTATGACTTTTAAAACGCATTTCATTCACATCTTTGACAAAATACCAATATTCTACCATTAGTAAACGCTGAGTCATAAAGGACGTCGTCCGCTCCCGCCAATCGGGGCTTGGAGAAATAGATTGGGCTGCACGATGCTTCCACGCAGAGCTGATACTGACCGCACCTGAGTACTGGTAATCCGCTTAGAACGTCTAAGCCTGCCCAGGAAAATAGCTGCAAATCGGCCCGTCCATGATTATAAACCCTATTGGATTCATTGGGCGGCAGGGATTGAGATGTCATTTCATCTCAATTTCGGGTAAAAGTCCCACAAAATTGGAAGCAACGTCTCCAAAATGACCTAAATAATGTTGACGGGGACGTTAATCCTCAAATCAAACAAACAAACAAAAAGACGTCGTATATGTAACGTTACAGGGCCTATCTAACTAAGTTGCATATTGGATTACCGGATTTATTACATGGCGTTATTACATTCTCAGGCGCGTCGTCATCTGACAATCGGCCCCGCCCATCGGGGCTTGAAGAAATAAATGGGCTGCATGATGCTTCCACGCAGAGCTGAAACCGATCCGCACACGAGTACTGGTAAACCACTTAGAGGATCTAATGCTGCCCAGGCAAAGCGGTGCGAGGGTTGGACCGTCCATGCTTATAAAACTTATTGGTTTAAGTGGGAGGCAGGGCTTTAGATGTCATTTCATCTCGATGTCGGGTAAAAGTCCCACAAAATTGGAAGCAACGTCTCCAAAATGACCTTTACAGTGTTGACGGGGACGTTACACCACAAATCAAACAAACAAACAAATCATCATATGATAAATTATCAATCGATCCGAAAAAGTTCGAATATCAGATATCGAACCCGCGACCTCCTGATCACCAGTCTGTAGCATATCCAACTGACCTACTGAGGCTAGTTATACGTAACTACTCTGAAAATGATTCCGAAATGGGGCTGTAAAAGGGAGATGGGTGCATTGAATATACCAATCTGGCACCCGTCTATTCTTTTTTTGCGCAGGCACACCGTTTTCGTGTCCGCCATAACTTCTACAGTTGATACTAGACATGGTTGTATACAAGCTTGAGAAGGCGCGTCGTGTTCAGTTACAATATGTTCTATAAAGACTGGTTGCAGAGAGTCCTTGAAATCTTGTGATCGCCTTAACTACAATAACCTATCGATGATACTCTGAAGGACGGTAAACGAGGTAAAATGGAGATTGTGTTAACTCGTCTGACAGTATGAGTTGATTGACACATTCTATCGACAAAAATGCCTATACTCGTTGAGATATATCTCGATATTTATCTCCTTTTTTATCATATGACGTCGCGGTTTGAGAATTTAATAACGCCATGCAATAAATTTCGCAATCCACCAGTGGATTAAATATGCAAATTAGTTAGATATGCCCCGTAACGTTACACGTTCGGCGACGTCTTGTTTAGTAATGGCTGAATATTGACATTTTTGTTGTAAAGCGTGAATAAAATGCATTTAAAATGTCATATTACAATCAGAATCTTGCACTCATGTATTATAAAATTTATATAACTCGTTCAGGAAAAGGGATAAAATGCTCTCATTTGATCCCCTTTTCTCAACATGTTTAATAAAATTAAATAATACGTGAACATTCATGCCTTATGGTCCCCTTTGTATGATCTTACACAAGGCTGTGCAAGGGTGTTATTTATAAGACCCACAATTCTTGTTGAACCATTTTAGTTACCTCACCCAAAAATATTTAAAAAAAAAAAATTATGATCTTAGACCCTATATAGTTAGAGAGTGTTGGAAGGGTTTTATAATAAGATAAGTGTCACATACAAGCACCGTACCTCCGACTATCTTTCCTATAGTGTTTTGTCTTAGAAACCTTATTATTTCACACCAGATAAGGGAATCCGTAGCATGAACATGAGGCTGGTCAAAGGGAATCAACATGTAACTACTCTCAAAATGATTCCAAAATGTGGCGGTAAAATTTATTATTAAGGGTGATGCGTGCATTTAATATACCAATCTGGCAACCGTCTATTATTTCGTGCGATGACACAACGTTTTCGTGTCCGCCATAACTGCTACTTTTGATACTAGGCATGGTCGTATACGTGCTTGAGAAGGCGCGTCGCATTCAGTTGAAAGGCTTATTGAAGAGAGCCCTTGAAATCTTGTGATCGCCTTAACTACAATACCCTATTCATAATACTCTGCAGGACTGTAAACTAGGTTGAGAAGGCACCACGTGTCTGAGTGCCATGGAGATTGTGTTAACTCTTCATAACAGAATGTGGTAATAGACATATATATTCAATCGACCAAAACAACTATACACTTTGAGATATATGTCGATATTTTCTCCTTTTTCATCATATGTCGTCGCGTTTGAGAATTTAATAACGCCATGTAATAAATACCCAATCCACCAATGGATTAAATATGCAAATTAGTTAGATACGCCCCGTAACGTTATACTTTCGGTGCCCTTAACGACGTCTTGTTTAGCAATGGCTGAATATTGGCATTTTTGTTTAAAAACGTGAATAAACCTTATTCTTTCACACCAGATAAGGACATTCGTAGAATTTACATGGAATAAAATGTTGTTCTTACCCTGGGGTTCATATATATTCACGTATTTGATATGCACTGGTTGAATACGACCTGATATGCACCGTCGTCACAGCACGTTATGCGACGTCACTCAAATCACACCATAGTCAGCACAATATGGCGGACGGCGGCAACCGAAATGACTAAATTATTAGACATTCACGCTCAGAAATGAAAGGTATCTAGCATGGGTGTGAGGGGTGGATAGAAAAATCTGTCCCTCTGAAGTCATGTCCGATAGCATGACCCTCACGACGGATTTTCCATCCACCCCTCAAATCCATGTAAAATGCTTATATTCTAACACAGCGCGCCTATAGAGACCACGACAAGTTACATTGATTAAATCTGCAACAAATCACTGGGCGGAAAATCTTGGCGGGTGACGTCATAAACAGCCGAGGTTTAATGATGTCACTCGCAGACAACGTTATTTGCTCGCATCAAAACATTAGGATAGAACATAAATGTGTGTGATACAGTCAATAATGTTGGCGGAATTTCTTCTTACAATAGTGAATGGCTAGGATAATTTAAGGAAAGTCGAAATAGATCAGCTCTAGTATATGGTTTGTTGAGTAATAAATCAGAATTAGCCGGACAATAGTCAGTGGGCATACACAAATATGTGTCGGCCCTAAAACGTATCCCTGTCCTTCATCTTGCCATGTATTTATTTACTAGCCCTTTACGGTTCTATTGTCGCATTTTACAAATATCGGAGGGTTTCTTCTGCGGCCTACTTGAGAAAACTAAGCTAGTTTTTTTTTTGTTAAGGAACATATGCACCATTCAATTGTTGGGCTTGGCAAGCAGTGTTGACACAAATCAGACGCCTCACAAAGTGACATCTGATCAGGCTCTGTTCTGCAACACGGTCTATCGGAACCCGAATTTTATGGTGACTTAGTGTATAAATTCAGAAAAAATATAACCGCTATGACTTCAGCACCCAATTTCGTAAAATCATTATTCGATATAAAAAGATTGGGTACAACATGGCTGTTATACGACAGACTGCATGCATGGTAGTTAACCCAATCACGGTTGGCAACTTTGCTTCCCTCTTTAATTGCACGCCGGCTTCAGATTCTATGACGGTCCTACGTAAAGGCTTATTGAGAATTAGAGAGATCTAATTCAAGGTAATGTTGGTTGGTGTCTGATGCTATGTGTCTGGTTGGGCCTATCGGAGTCTAACTGTTCGTTTTCTTTTGCTCCAGCATTTCAGTGGTTTCTTGCTGTCGAGTCCTCACCGTTGTCTCACTGTGGTTCTTTGATTATTTGTGTTCACGGAGATGTTGCACTGATGAGTTAGGAGGCCTTCATGCGGACTGAACAAATTATTTGTCTAAATCGCGACGGAAGTAAGGGCGAGGATTGTGGCCACGTAAAATCGATTTAAGCCCCCCAGTGGAAATCTTTCCACTGACCGTTCCAAGGCGGTTCTTCTGTGGCGGTTTATTTATGTTGTTGTTTGTTACTTACTGTGTGTATCACTTGTGTCGTTTTATTTTGGATGGCCATATGGCCATTTTGTGGGAAAGTAACTGTCCTTATGGCCTTCCTTTGTTTAGGTTTCCATTAAGGTCTGGTCGCTTCATGTTTGTGTTTCTTTCCCTTTGGTGTCTTTGATGGGTGGAGTAAGTTAATTGTATCGATTCCTGATCTTTGTTTTACTTCTACTCCACACTGTTGGCTTAAAGTACAGGAATTTAAGGACTGAACGAAACTGTAAACGTCCCCATTCAGAACCATTTTACTATATGAAAATGTTTTTCGAGGTGGAGGAGAAAGTACTTGTCTTGTCCCTCATCACTGGGTGAAAAAAGTTTACTGGGCAAACTTTTAAAGCTGATTAACTTTAACACCCTGTTTTTCTACAAAGAGCGAAACAGCGTCAGTCACCAACCCCGTAGAGAACCATGGTTACGACTGACGTCAATTGACGTCATTGAAAATCATGTGACTTGCGTTAATTGAAGTATGAACTAAATTGTTTTCTATAGGTTTACTTTAGTTTTGTTTTCTATAGGTTTGGTGTCTTTGATGGGTGGAGTAAGTTAATTGTATCGATTCCTGATCTTTGTTTTACTTCTTCTTTACACTGTAAATTTAGATATACATTGTATACGCGTGCTTTGTGATGATCCCAAAGTCATGATTTCTCTTGATCCGGCTCATTCAGTTTATGTAATCGAAATCATTCGCTCCCGCTTCTCAGCATACATACCTTCAACTGGAGATCTGAGTGGATGAAATTGTGCTCTTTAATAGTAAGTTTTTCTTAATAAATTTTAACTTGTACATGTATATTTGATTAATTAATAAGGCTTTTGCTAAACGAGAAGGCGACTGTACTGTTATGCTTTAAAAATGATAAAATAATAAAAAAAAAAATAAAAAAATGAAGATTGACTTGCGTTTCACCTTGTTACGTACAATGCTAATGGCAGGTCATCTTATTTAGGTTCATTTATGTACCTTTGTACAACAGACAAATGGGAGCTATTATATAAATGAAGGTAGTTTCGTTAATTATTTTTTAATGCATCGAAGTATGATGACGAGCAAAGTAGGTAATTACCTAATGAGTCCTTGCTTGTACACGCTAGAGAACCACTGTACATGTACCCGAAATATCAGTAGTCGCGTTCTGACCGAGTCAAAAAGAGCAGATACTGGATATTTTTTGCGGACCTGGATACAAATTAAAGGTATAGTAGTCGCAGAAAAAAACAGACTAGGCGGAGCTATCGTTTGCTCCTACCTTTGGAATGATCTATTAACAAAACGGCAAAGCAAGTCACACGCTTGTGTGAATTCAACTGTAATAACACAAACAGATCTGTGGCGTATTTGATCATTTGGTCCGCTTGCAGAAAACATGCGAAAGGTACTCTTCCGAATCTTCTAGTGGACGCAGCGAATTTGACATACATGTATATTGACAACACCCGAATAGCTCCGCCTAGTCAATCTTATCTGCGGCTACTATATGCACTTCTTTTTTTTTTCATTTATGGAAGGATTATTTACACTTTTTATTTGCCAATGAAGAGACGTGTGACTTAAGCGATAATCCGTGCATCGCGCGATTTATGCCAACATGTGATTTTATTTTATGCAAAAAGTGAAAAAAGCAGTTGTTTTCCTTTATTGAAATCGTCTGTAACCTATTTACACTTTAGAAAAAATGAACAAGAGTAGGGTAAAAATTGGGGGGTGGGAGCAGTCTAGTCCTCAAGACTAGATTCCACCCTCTGACGTCACATCCGGCGGCCATCTTGAATCACGTGACATCCGGTCGGCCATCTTGGATGACATACATCCGGCCACCATCTTGAACCGTCGTCACGTCCTGTCAACCATCTTGGATGACGTCATAACGCGCCACTTGTATCGCGGTCGAGTTTATCGCTTTTGAAAAAACCGCGTCATGTTTTTTTCGCGCGCTTTCGTATGGGTTAAGAATGCGTCAATCGATCGGTCTCTTTTATTCCCTTATACTATTTTTATCCTCGAATAGACTTTTTTGGACCGCGAGGACAAAGGCATAACATCAAATAACATCGTTTGCGGTGGCTGTGGAATGCGAAACCAGTTTAAACTGGTTCTCATTCCATTTATAGAACTCGTGTCTCGCCTTACTGTATAAGAGTGACTTTGGGTATCTGTTCAGAACATGTTTAAAATTCAACCTGTATACGATGTATTAATCGCAACGAGATTTACGTTAAACTTTATAAGCTACTTGTTTGCAGAATTTATCCACATAATGGCACAGGCGCAGTTGGACCTCGTTAATTTCAGTTTATCTAGACCAGAAATTTCAAGATTGTGTTGTCAAATGGATAAAAGAAAAATCGTTTGTTGGATTAATAGCGACCTTTCTTTGACCGTGAACAGGATAAACAGTTACACTCAAATAGAAATATAGGAAGAAAGAATGAAATCTTTACTCTCTTTGGAACATTTTGAGGCTCTGTGCGACTTGAAGCTCGGTGTTCATCTTTTGGACTCTTTTTTAAGAGGCAACCTGGAGGAAAAACTAATATGCTTCTGACAGTATTGTATTTGTTTCACCAATATGTGGCTAAAACTTTCATTCCCTTCTACAAACTGAAGTTCGAGTCCAGAGAAGCGGCCAATCGTTTAATAGAGTTATACGAAAATGACCCCGAGGCCTTTTGTTAGCTTTCGACGCCGCTCGTATATTTCATTTAGATCTTATACAAGTAATACAATAAACAATTTTTGAGGCCATATAAATATGAACATTATTACGGATCAGCGGTTATATGGCATGAAAATGTATCAAGATAGACATTTGAGATTTCAAAACTGGCCGAAACAGATTATACCAAACAAATACGCCTTGGCACAAGCAGGCTTTAACTATACGGGACAGAGCGATTTTACGCTTCGCTTTGCGTGCAGTCTTAAAGTCAGCCAATGGGAGAGGCAGGATAACCCATGTGATGAACACAAGCGACTTTCTTCGGGTTGTGTATACTTAAAGATGGTCGGTTTCGGAGAATCCAATCATGACAAAAAGTCAAGGGAGAACAGAAAGAAAATCACATTCGGAACACCTGTGACTTCTAAATCAGTGGAACGGCCGAAGGCCAGGTTTTGTTTTTCGGAAAAAGTTAAATGGAACTACTCACCACAGACTGCTCAAGCGACTTTTTGCTCCAACAACTGACATTATTTTATACCAAGGCAGTATAGGACAACATATTCGCGATGTCCCGCCAAATGTGTATCTGTTGCCATAAGGGACATTTGTCACAGACCAACCATAGTTGTATCATGTTAACTAATGAACAGACATTGCGGCGTTATTTTGCACTAGTCCTGCGAAATATAGACGAACAATATGTCGTTTAGCAATAGGAAAATGCTATCGACTGTAGTTGTTGTTATAACTTTCTCATAAGAAAAGTGAACAGTTCCTTTTGGAGGGACACCCAGTTAAAAACATCGCAGGGACGGCCAAAACTGTATCGGACGGCTTTGCGAATGATGCATTTGGAGAAGAGGTGTTGATACTTTGTATTGTAACCTTAGTTTATTCATGTTAATGTGTGTAAACTTTTAGCTTCAACATTTATAATCAGAATGACATATTTTCGTCATCAAAAAATATTGTGAACCTATTCCGGTATGCGTTCTTTTTGTAGTTATTCCACGTATATCAGCAATAATTATTGCGTTTCCCGTTCTGATACCTTAGTTGTTCATCATTGGTGCTCAACTATGGATAAAGAAAAGGATAAACATTTGGAAGAGTATTACTTTTATGCGATTAATACAGGTCCGCAGAAACTATTCAGAGTTTTGAAAAAGCAATATCCCGGAAAAATTAGTTTTCACTATATCAAAAAATGGTTGAACAATCAGGATGCCTATTCTTTTCAAAGACAAGTGCGCCGCAAGTTTAAAACGCCGAATGAGCGAGTGTCATCTATCGACGAGCAATTTCAGGCAGATCAGGCTGACGTGTCTAATATCAGTAAAGTCAACTCGGGAATAAATTACTTACTCTTCGTGATTGACGTCTTTTCCAAATACCTCTTGGTTAAACCGTTGAAAAATAAGATGGCAAAGTCCGTTATAGAAGTCATGGCATCCATTTTGCGAGTCCGAAAACCAACAAAATTACAGCCCGATAAAGGTTCAGAATTTGTTAATCGGTGGTTCAAAAACTTCATGGCTGACAATGACATATCCTTTTTACTACTCACAACGTTCCAGAGGCCAGTATAGTCGAACGGAGTCAGCGCACATTCAAGGCCGCTCTCTATAGATTTATGAGAAAGAAAAGAACTTATCGTTCATTGACCATCTTGATGAATTGGTTGCTAGCTATAACGCTAGTCCTCATAGAAGTTTGAATTATTTATCCCCTAAAGAAGTCAATGAAGACAACGAAGCCGACGCGTGGGCCAATTTGTATTTGAAAAAGCCGAAACTTAAAAGAAAACCGAAAATGATAAGCTATAAACCACCGATTAGATTCAAGAAGGGTCAGTTAGTGCGTGTCAGCTTACATAAAAGGCCATTCGTAAAATCCTACTATGACCAGTTCAGTACCGAAGTGTTTAATGTGGCTTCTGTAAAACTGATCCAAGGCTTCCCTATTTAAAAACTGCAGGATCTCAAGCAAAATACTATTCAAGGCCAGTTTTACAATTCTTTGCTTTTAGCAGTTAATATAGATGCGGATAGTCTATGGTTTAAAGAAAAGGTTTAAAGAAGCGGAGGCGTGGAGGAAAACTGCAATACTTTGTAAAATAGGACGGATTTCCAAACCAATTTAACAGCTGGGTAGACAGTGACTCTGTCATTGATAAAACTGAACAAGACGCGTGAACATGGAGCGGTACGTCTACATCCGAAGTGATCAAAGTAATCACTATTTTTCGGACAACAACGTCTATAAGTTTAAAGTTCACTTATCCACTCAATTATATTTGACCGGTGTTTGGAAGGTAGGACTCATGGAATTCGAAGCTCGTCGAGGAAATCTAGAATATTGAAGAAAGATGATGAAGCTGTCTATGTTTTTGCTACCATTTGTAAAGACAGCATTTTGGATGGTGCAGAAAAAACATTGCTGCGGAGATTACAGATGAATGAAAAGAATGGTTGGAGTTACATTTTTGACAAACTAATCTACCTTCCCGTCAAAAGAAAGGAAATAATTGAATTAAAAATTTATATAAAAGCCGTTGATGACGATTTTGCTACAATCTTAGAGGCTCTCGCGTATTTGACACTTCACTTTAAGCGCTATCCATTTTTCATGGACATTGATCCTGTCTAATTATACATGTAACTAAGCGACAGTATGGAAAGGTCTCAAGCATTCTCGCGCATTCATTTCCTGATTGCCCTCAGAAATGCAAGTGCACCAATCAGGTACCAGATGATCGAGAACATCACTCCAGGCAAAATTGGTGCCATAACGGAGGTCACATACCACGTGGTCAACGCCATTATTCCTACATTAGTAGTTGATAGACTATTTTAGACGATACCGATTGGCCTTAAGAATACTAGCTAGTAAAAGGACAGCCTTTAATGTGAAAAGACGAGTATTACTGCGACGTAATTCTAGTACCATTGTTCCCAGACTACTGAGCACATTTTATTTGTCAAGGACTATTCGTTACATAGCTCGTTCTCGAGAAGAATAAATATGCCAAAAGTTCAGGAATATAACAGCGGTCGAGGGGGAACACATATAAAGCAATGAGCATTATTTATTTCATCACAGTTTGTGCTTTAACGTTGTAATCTACGCTTCTTTCCTATATCGATGAAGAAAAAACTACAATAAATCTCTCAAAATTATACGTGCCCGATCCACAAAAATGGGTGAGGTTCTACAAGCATGTGGCTGAGGGTTAAATTAGATTGGATTCCGCCGATCAAATGAGAGGTGGTAGTAGAGTTTCTGGTCGGGCTCATCGGAGTCTAACTGTTGGTTTTCTTTTGCTCCAGCATTTCAGTGGTTTCTTGCTGAAGAGTCCTCACCGTTGTCTCACCTCTGTGGTTCTTTGATTTTTGTGTTCACGGAGATGTTGCACTGATGAGTTAGGAGGCCTTCATGCGGACTGAACAAATTATTTGTCTAAATCTTCCACTGACCGTTCCAAGGCGGCTCTTCTGTGGCGATTTATTTATGTTGTTGTTTGTTACTTACTGTGTGTATCACTTGTGTCTTTTAATTTTGGATGGCCATATGGCCATTTTGTGGGAAAGTAACTGTCCTTACGGCCTTCCTTTGTTTAGGTTTCCATTATGGTCTGGTCGCTTAACGTTTGTATTTCTTTCCCTTTGGTGTCTTTTATGGGTGGAGTAAGTTAATTGTATCAATTCCTGATCTTTGTTTTACTTCTACTTTTCACATTCCTTTATTGCGCCCATTGACAAGTACCTTAAACAGTACGAAGCTTCCATTTCGAAAGTACCACCTATGAAACTGGTATCCAGCACGGAAGAAATGGTAGATCAAGCCAAAAGTGAATTGAAAAGGGAGGGTAAAGATTAAAAAAAAAAGGTAGTACAGGCGATCAAGAGTCAGACACGATCAAAGCGTCAAACAGACAAGTCATTTAAGGGGGACAAACTTAAAAGTGACAAAATTAAAAGGTCACCGCATAGTGGTAAAGTGAAAAAAAGGAAGGAAGAAGGTAAGGCAACAAACCAGTAATAAGTTGATTCATCTCTCCTTAATCGATAAAAAGTAACTGGAAAACCAAAAAAAAAAAAAAAAAAAAAAAGCTCAGAATGTCTATAGTCAACAAAGATGAGTTTACGGAGGGTGTACCCAGCGAGTTATCCCTTTTCGATGTACCACCTACCCAAACAGCCGTGACAGATATTTACTTTCAAGAAATTCGACCATTAAGTCAGATGAGTCGAGATGGACCCATCGAGTTTAAAGTCAGCGGTCAAAATTCTCTTGGCTACTTTGATTTGGCTGGTTCACAGATATATGTCAAGCTCAAGGTCAAAAAAGCAGATGGTTCCAATTCGGGCGCAGAAGTCACCCTGCAAAATAAAGCCATTATTACTTGAAACTGCAATCCTTAACGGGCTGTGATGGAAACTTTGCTAAACTTTGGTCAAAACGCGAAGTCGTCGCAATTGCGATCACAACTCTTCATCAAAGACGATAACGACCATCCCGAAGACACAGACCCTGCTGGTGCCAACATGGGCTTGTACTCGCGAGCAAAACATATTGCATAATCTGCCTTTCTCGACCTGCAAGGACCCATTTTTCACGACTTGTTTACCATGTCAAGATATCTCATCAATCAAGTGGACGTGAAATTGAAACTTTACAGAAGCAGTCCTGCCTTTTGTTTAAGCTCTGGCGAGACTTCCCCTGATTATCAGATAGAGATCCACGACATCTACCTTCTGGTGAGGAAAGTTCGCGTAAACCCGTCTGTGATTTACGGTCATTCTGAAATAATGAAAACGACCAATGCAAAGTATCCCTTCGTAAGAGGAGAATGTCGGGTGCAAAGTATTCCAAGTGGTAGCACAGCGTTTCACTGGGAAAACCAAGGACAGAAACCCGGCCGTGGCGTCATAGGATTTGTCAAATCCAAAGCGGTGTCGAGTGACTATAAAAGTAATCCTTTCGACATCGAGAACTGCGCATTCGATCTATCTGCCTATATGCAGACGGCGTCCTATTTGGGAGCAACCCAATCAAGGTAGACTTCACAACCGCTACAGGTCCCACAGTGATGCGAGCTTTCACCGAGCTGTTTCAGACTACGGGTAAATGGAATCTCGATGCTGGAAACGACATTAACCCAGATGACTTTATAAGGGGAAATGCGCTGTTCGTGTTCCAGTTAGAGCCATACTTCAACAAAAGCGGGCAGTACATGACCTTGATGGAAACGGGAAACATCAGATTAGACGTACAATTCAAGACAGCATTGACAGGTATGTGGGTTTCACTGGCTGTACTGTTGATCGTCTTACATCTATGTTTTAGATTTTTCCCATGTAACATCTGAGTGAGATTTGAGATAGGCTCGTATATGTTCCTGCTCTTTTCAATTTTCATCACATTTCTATTGTTTGATTTGTTTTATTTTTATAAAAGTCGCTTGATACGTCCTGTTAAAACTCTAAGATTGTCTTCAAAATGATATATTCTCTTGTCTACATATGTACCTCACAGCAGTAAACGACTATGTCGTTTCTTTTCTTTTTCAGAAACTACGAGTTGCATCGTCTGCAGTCAGAGCCCTGGTTACTATGAAGTGCAAGAATACAAGGACGTCTTCACAGAATGAATACGTCACAACTTCGGTGTTGTATAGAGTGTGACTTTATCTTAAAAGGGCGGGTGTATGTTTGTGCGGCTGATCGTTTGCCGCGTAGGCTACCGTTACTACAGTGCGGTATTATAACCAACACTGATCCTCACGATCGACCAGGAAAGCATTTGTGTGTCATTTACTTCGATACAAATCGAAAGGGAGACTTCTTTTACAGTTTAGGACATTCACCGGATTATTACAATGCGTGGTTTGCTCCATATTTACGCAGACATACTGTACATGGTTCAGC
The DNA here is from genome assembly GCA_963580285.1 of Lucinisca nassula. Classification (NCBI taxonomy): domain Eukaryota; kingdom Metazoa; phylum Mollusca; class Bivalvia; order Lucinida; family Lucinidae; genus Lucinisca; species Lucinisca nassula. The sequence goes on along the minus strand of OY757027.1, from coordinate 29,671,627 downwards.
GATCAATTCGAGACGTGTACAAAGTGACTATTCAAACATTTGTGGTTCATATTGTTTATTGTTTCTTCGCCAACGATTCCAGCAGGTGCCTTTATATGACATTGTTCACGCATTTTCAAAAGATAATTTCTGCTAAAACGATGTGATCGTGTTTGACATGTTTTCCAAGTTATTCCCATACTGTATAAAAGACGAATGTGTATATAATCAATCATGCGAATCATTGTTCTCTGTAAATACGTTGTGATCTTTTTTTTGTTTTGCTTTGGTGGTGGTGCTAAAGTTGTGCGTGAGAGGAACCAATTATACGTGTTGTTTTCTTTGTTTGAATGTATGCTCCATTATTCTTTCATTAAATGCAAATAAAATTGCAGTTGTTCAATTGTGATTTGATTTGTGTTTCCTTACCCCTCCCAACCTAAGTCGTTGTCTCGTCGGTTATATAAATACATAGTCTTTTCACACTCATCAATCATTTGAAAGCTAACTGTTAAATGAATTACACTTCAGTTGAAACTTACATTATGGCTTCACAGGAAATGACTGCACTTCCGTTTGAAAGCCCATTTACGTGCATTATGGCGGGTGCGACCGGAACTGGAAAAACGACCCTCTTATTTGAGATTCTTCGGCATGGAACGCAGATGTTTAGTGCAGAATTAAAATGAGTCATTTATTGTTACGGTGAATATCAGAAACTTTACGACGAGATGAAATAACATCTACCTCATATTTGGTTCTGTGAGGGTCTTCCGTCAAAGTACGACCTCGAAGCCTGGGGTGCTGAGCAGCCAGAGATGAAAGTGCTTGTGTTGGACGACCTTCTCCAAAAGGCGGCAAAGAACCCAGATATTGTAGATTTGTTTTGTCAGTACAGTCACCATCTGAATTTTTCTACTTTTTTCTTGGTACAACATTTATTCGCGAATGGAATTCGAAGTGTGAGCTTAAACACTCACTGCTTCATTCTCTTTTTAAAAAACACCAGGGACCAGCTTCAGGTGCAGACGCTAGGGCGACAAGTGCTACCTGACCAAATGACATACTTTATGGATGCATTTAGAAAGGCCACCGTATCGAAGTATGGCTATCTACTCATCGACCTTTCGCCGCATTCCGACCCCAAATATAAGCTTCGCATTCGCATCCTGTCTGGTCAGTTAATAATTGTTTATCTTCCCGAGAAGAACACTATGAAGACATCATGCGTGATTTGATAATAAAGGACAGTTGTTTCTTACGTTTTTTGTTAGACACCAGTAATGAACAGCGAAAGGCTATGATAAAAACTATCACGCACAGACAGTTGAAGGCTGTGGTTCAAATAGCCTATAACATTCTTCAAGGAGCACGTGAGGTGTCAAGAAAAGGCTCGTTACCCATCGCTTCATTTACAAACAAAAACACGTGTTAGAAGAGCTGGGCTGCTTTTGAAACACCTGGATCATATTTTACCGCTGTTAAAATCCGAAGAGACTGACTTAAGATAATGGCTAATGTAATAAGCAGTTTCAATCGGCGTTTACACGTGAAGCTGACGGTGAGCTACCATCAAAAGGTACAAGTCCGTTCCCCTCTATGGGGGACATAACAGTTGACCCCAAAGGGGTCGCAAAACTGTTGGACAAGCTCAACATACATAAGGCATCTGGGCCTGACGGTCTGCATGCCAGGGTGCTTAAGGAATGTAGTGCTGAAATATCTCCCCTGCTGGCCTTTATTTTCAATGAATCACTTGCTCGGGGCACTGTACCAGATGACTGGCGACAAGCAAACGTAACCCCGGTCTTTAAGAAAGGAGAAAAATATGATGCTGCGAATTACAGACCGGTGTCGCTCACATGCATCTGTTGCAAAACCCTGGAGCATATATTAGTCAGCAACATTAACAAGCACCTAGCCTTTGAAAGCATTCTTGCTGACTGCCAGCATGGTTTCCGAAGTCGAAGGTCTTGTGAAACTCAATTAGTTCAGTTCTACCATGACATAGTGAGCAATCTGGATGGGGCCATTAATCGTGGCCACAAACAGACTGACCTGATTATCATGGATTTTGCAAAGGCCTTCGACAAGGTACCTCACAGGAGGCTATTGTACAAACTAGATCATTATGGGATTAGAGGATCCACACTTAAGTGGGTTAGCTCATGGCTCTCTGGACGCACTCAACAAGTTGTACTTGACGGCCAAGCGTCGGATCCAGTCCCTGTTTTGTCCGGTGTCCCACAAGGTTCGGTACTTGGACCGGTCCTTTTCTTGATATTTATTAATGATCTTCCTGATAATATCAGGTCATCTGTTCGTTTGTTTGCTGATGATTGTGTTTTGTATAGGAACATATATACTACTTCTGACTGTCTTATCTTACAAGATGACCTGGATAGCCTAGCACGTTGGGAGGCCGATTGGCAAATGAAGTTCAATGTGGCCAAATGTCATTCAATGAGGGTGTCACGGCACCCTCCAGACAAGCAGATTAAATTCAACTACTCATTACATCAGCATACTTTGGAACACGTCCAATCCGCAAAATATCTTGGTATCACCATTACTGATAATCTTGATTGGGGTCAACATATTTCTGAGATTACCTCTAAAGCAACTAGGACATTAGGGTTTCTTAGACGTAATTTGGCTTTTGCACCTAGGCAGACAAAGGGTGTTGCATACAAAACCTTGGTTAGACCTCAATTAGAGTATGCATCACCTGTTTGGCACCCCCATGTTAAAACTCAGGTTCAGCAGGTTGAGAAGGTTCAGAGAACGGCTGCCCGATGGACCTGCAGGCGATGGCGGAACAGAAGCAGTGTTGGTGATATGCTCGATGAGCTGGAGTGGCCATCCTTGGAGGCCCGTCGCGAGCAGTCCTCTTTAACCTTCTTTTATAAGATTCACTCTGACACAGTGTCTCTTAATAAAGATAAATACTTGACCCCTGTGACTACTTCAACTCAAACAAGGGCATCAAAACTAAACAACAGTCAATATCGTAGGTACCAGGCCTATAGTGATGCCCTGAAGAATTCTTTCTTCCCTAGAACTATTCCTCAGTGGAATAGTCTTCCCTCCTCTGTGGTAAATGCCAAAACTGCAGAGGAGTTCAAAGCCCGCATAGTGTAGATTGGGATCCAGAGGTGTGCGTTTTAGTACACCTCTGAAAGCAGATTGTAAATAGTTTTAAGAACTCATCCAGTGGGTGTGTTTTTTTTTTTTTTTTTTTTTTTTTTTTTGCTAAATTCTAAATTTAGCGCACCACCCAACTGAGGTAATGGCCAAGTTTGACCGACTCAGTATATGAAGATAGATAGATAGGCTAAAGAATACCTTCTCGTACCCAAACGCAAATACGAGAGTATGGTGAAATCTATAACGGAAATGGAAAAGGCACGAGCTGAAAAGTTTTGCCACATCAGGATGGTAGAGAAGATGTCAGTCAGATTCAAGCTGGTCAACGAGATTATAAAAAGTAGAAGTAAAACAAAGATCAGGAATCGATACAATTAACTTACTCTACCCATCAAAGACACCAAAGAGAAAGAAACATAAACATTAAGCGACCAGACCATAATGGAAACCCAAACAAAGGAAGGCCATAAGGACAGTTACTTTCCCACAAAATGGCCATATCGCCATCCAAAATAAAAAAGACACAAGTGATACACACAGCAAGTAACAAACAACAACACAAATAAACCGCCACAGAAGAACCGCCTTGGAACGGTTACACTGGGGGGCTAAAATTGATTTTACGTGGCCACAATCCTCGCGATTTAGACAAATAATTTGTTCAGTCCGCATGAAGGCCTCCTAACTCATCAGTGCAACATCTCCGTGAACACACATAATCAAAGAACCACAGATGTGTGACAACGGTGAGGACTCGACAGCAAGAAACCACTGAAATGCTGGAGCAAAAGAAAACCAACAGTTAGACACCGATGGGCCCAACCAGAGACAGAGCATCAGGCACCAACCAACATTACCTTGAATTAGATCTCTCTAATTCTCAATAAGCCTTTACGTTGGAACCGTCAAAGAATCTGAGACCTGACCCACCGGTGTGCAATTAAAGAGGGAAGCAAAGTTGCCAACCGTGATTGGGTTAACTACCACGCATGCAGTCTGTCGTATAACAGCCATGTTGTACCCAATCTTTTTATATCGAATAATGATTTTACGAAATTGGGTGCTGAAGTCATTGCGGTTATATATTTTTCTGAATTTATATACTAAGTCACCATTAAATTCGGGCTCCGATAGACCTTGTTGCAGAAGAGATTTAAGTCCAATATTGAATTTTTTAAATTAAATCAGAATGGCGTCTATAAAATTTTGAAAAGGCTTTGCGTAGTTTATGGTACCGATAACCCTGATTAAGAAGTTTAGCCGTTAATAATTTATTACGAGTGTTGAAGTCAGTAACATGACTTCACACTCTTGCAAATCGAATTAATTGCGAGATATAAACGCCATATGATGGCGCACGAGGAACATCACCATCCAAAAAAAAGGAAAATTTACAATCTCAAAATCAATGTCAACGCGTTTATCATAAATTTTGCACGAAAGAAACCCATCTACAATAGATAGATGTAAATCCAAAAACGGGGCCTCGGTTTCAGAAGAATTTGCCCTATTTAACTGAAGTTCTGGGGGGGGGTAAATCTGACTGATCAAACCATCGAAATAGGTATTATCAATATTTAATAAATCATCTAAATATCTAGAAGTGGAGCTAAAAGCTTCAATAATTTCAGATTGGTTATCAATGGAAAGCGACATCATGAAGTCTCTTTCATAACAATACAAGAACAGATCAGTTACAAGAGGTGCGCAATTCGTACCCATCGAAATACCCACAATTTGTCTAAATAACTTAGTACCAAATCTAATATAAATATTGTCAAGTAGAAAGGTGAGGGCATCACACCCTTTCTGACATGACCAAAGTGTATAATTCTTATGCTCTTTAGAAGTGAAAAATGCATTTCTGACATTACATGCAAGATAGAGAGAATCATCTCTGTGAAAAGCCCATTCAATTAAATCATTAAGCTTTTCTTTTATAAGATTATGAGGAAGTGTAGTGTCGAGAGTGAAAAAATCGTAAGTAGACAGACTTGAAGCACGGAAATGTCTGGATTTCAATTTATTTAAAGTAGAAGTAAAACAAAGATCAGGAATTGATACAATTAAATTACTCCATCCATAAAAGACACCAAAGGGAAAGAAATATAAACATTAAGCGACCAGACCATAATGGAAACCTAAACAAAGGAAGGCCATATGGACAGTTACTTTCCCACAAAACCTCATTCGAATTTTTTTATAGACCAAAACAGATTTCTTCCTCTTCTTTCAAAGACTTTATCACAATATTTAGTCACACGCGTTTTAATCGCAGTAAGACAAGGTGTTAATAATTTAGAAAGTTCAGTGGTAGTGCAAGAGCTAGAAGTTGCGATAAACCGTGCTTTGTAAGGTCTTTAATGAAGTTTTGGTAACCAGTATAGCGTAGGAAGCTTGTCTTGGCCTTCGGTAACACACACAGCAAACTTGGTGGCTGAATGACAAATATGTTTATATACTATAGCACTCTCTTCAGCTAAAGGCTGAAGTTCATAGGCCTTAGTACCACCAAGCTCCTGCTTAAGCATGTTAACATAGTGGAGCCGTCACCACGTCAGGAAGGTGGTAAAGACGTCAGTCGGATCCAATCTGTTAACGACAGCCATTAAAAAGATACGCGTGAGGACAGACGGGCTGGAAGTTAGATCAAGCTTATCGAAATTGAATCAGACAATTTGAATCAACAAAAACCTCTTCCACGACTCTATGTGAAACGCCCATTATCAAAAATGATTTTTTACCAAGGGGACACATTGAAACCAAAACTTAAACGGAAGAAGGCTAATGAAAAGACTAGGTGTATTAACTATACTATTTGAAATTACGTTACTTTTTTACCATCAATTTTCATGTTTATTAAAGAATAATACCTATACCTTGTGTTGCTGTGTGTCCTTTTTCGCCATATCAGATGAGCCTACACAGGAAAAGTAGCGCGAGTCGGACCGTTCATGCATATAAACCCTATATTTGCTTTATTGGGCGGCAGGGCTCGAGTTGTCAATGTAAGGTAAACGTTCGACAAAATTGGCAGCAACGTCATCAAAATGACCAATAAAGTGTTAATGGGGACATTAACCCTCATATCAAACAAATAAAAACCATAGCAGATTGCAGAACGGGGATAAGGCAAAACACCAATTTTTTCATTTGTATATAATATTCATTTTGAAAATACAAAAACACGAAATTCAGTTTTAAGAAAATACAATTTTCAATCCAACTACTTTCGCTACAGCTTGATGTGAACACAAGATTCGGATATATCGTTGTTGTGAAAATGTTGCACGAACATGTTAGAAATGTTTATAAAATGAGCTTTGCAACCCATTACGATACATGTTCTCATTGGAGACATTGACACTTTTTCTATTGAAAATTATATATTTTTTTCCTGTTTTGGATCCATACATAGGTTGAGGGTACTCGTAAGAACAATTTTATTGGCGATTTTAGCGAGTATCTACAACCTGAATCTTGGAGCAGAAGAAAGGGAAAAAATAGATACCCATGTAAACCCCACTTTTTATTATAAAGTTGAGTTTACAGTGACATTTCTTATGCAGACATGTTTACGTGATCTCGTAGGATGAAGTATGTAACGTAAAACGGTTTAACATTGTCAGTTTGTAAAAATATGTTTTTCTTGTTGTTGTCAAATGACTAGATCTACATATGTACAAACTATCTTGGAAATTCAAAGTCGAATGGCAGTAGTAAGTTGCGTTAACCAGAGTGCATGGTGGCTTAACTCAGTGATATGAAACCATGAAGTCACCGTCATCTTGGTGCTATCTGCTTAAACCTAACTGTTTTTTTTTCTCTAAATAGCTAATAGGGTTATTGGTTATAGAAGGTTTCCACGAAAAGAATTTCTTGAATAAAGTCACAAAGAAGATCAAAAGCTCAAAACTTAATTTTGTGATTGTTTGATTTTATAATGGCCATATGCAAAACTTTCTATTGGATTGATGAAGTAAGTTTTATCGTCGACAGCTGAGAGTCCAGTTTTTGAAATAGTTTCACAAAATATCTGATGACTGTGACTTCTATTAGAGTTCATGTGGCATTGTTTCTGAGTCTCATTAAAAAGGGTTGCCTTGTAGTCTTCAAAGCGAAGGTCTTTTTTCACAGAGACCTTGGAAATACCCTTCAGCCTCTTTGAGTCTTTCCCGCCGCAGACAAAACTTTAAATTTTGCTACATATCCCAACAAATGCGGAAATGGGCGTGTCATTGGTCTCATCTTTCATTTTACCCAGGACCTTTTTATTTTTTAAGGCTGAACAACGGATGACTTTCTGGATATTCCGAAAAGTCGAACAGCTCTTCGTCTTCTTTAAGGTCAGCGTTTATATTTACCGTCTGACAGTGCATACAAAGTTGTCGGTGTCGCTCATCTGCAACTGGACATTCGAACCGTACTTCTTCTTCAAGTAATTGTAAAAGAAGTCGTACATGGCCAGTTTGCTCAAGTCTAAGATACACATTCCACTACAGCTGGGTTTGTACAACTAGACTTTGGCGCGCTACATTTCTACAGCAACCAAATCCTCGTTAAAAACCTTGGTTGTCTTGGTAGTGGGCTTGACAGAGAGTTTTGCCAAACGTTTGCGGATATGGACGAGCTCAATGTTCTTTTGCTTGCGAACATTTTCCATCGTCTTACCAAACACGGAAACGTTCATCAGTTTATAGAAGTTTTTCTGAAAGGTGGATGTGGCCTCATTTCCGTGTTGAAGTCGGTGTAGGGCTTCATCCACGCTTCTTGACTGAATTCTAGGACTCTGTAAACGTTTTTTTTATTTCTAAGCCGAGCCGTATATACAGCTGAAGGTTTCTGTAATGGACGACGTACTTGTCCTTGTCCTCCAAGGTGACCATCAGTTTTTCTACCTTGGCCCTGGGTGGCAAAGGGTAGTCGTCTATCTTCCCGTGCAACTTTTTCCACAGCCCGGCAGCATAAGGCGACAGTTCTTCGTCCTGCACGTGCTTTTTCACGGATGCAACGGGGTAGTCATTGTGTAGCTCACGTAAGTGATCTCCATATTTGATAGAGCATTCCACAATGTACCCTTTATCGCCGCCTCCTGGCACAGACAGGATGTCAAACAGGTGTATATCCAGTTCTGAGAGAAAGCGGAATGAGCCCGTGGGCAGCTTTTGGATCAAAGAGAATTCGTATAAAGTATTCATATCGAGATAAAAGAGATATGACGTAGGTTCGGATGGATCGTAGTTTTTAACAAAGTATTGTTGGCTCGTGCGTAGCGGTTGGCGATATAACTAATACCACCTCGAATCCCCGATTCGAAGAACAAGATTTGATCAATGTCTGTCATCAGTTCCAGAGACATTCCCGTCATTCTGAGGCATGGTATTCAGGCTAGTCCCGGGGAGTGTAGAAGTGGCACGGATCCAGTTCATATTGGTACATGCACACGCGTCGAAAGGCTTCAAACACGTCACAGAGGAGTAAGACGTCTGTTTTAAGGTATAAATCGTGGTACTCCCCGAGTGGCTTGAGTTGGAACTTTTCGAACACATTCTGCGCATGCGCATATCATCTTCAGAAATGCCTTCCCGCTTGATCTGGGAATAAAACGCTTCTCTGGGAGGCAGGTTCCTCTCCGCGAATCTCGACTCATCGTCCATGTAATCGTAAGGATAAACACCTTTCCGCAAGAGTAATTCTGCCTGTTGTCTACAAGAAAATTTTGTTAAAAAATGTGGAAAGGCATCTATCCCGTCTTTGGCGAGGTCGGTAACCAAAGTTTCCAAAGAAGATGGGAGAAACTGGAAACTGTCGATAAAGCGTAATTTTCCCAAACAAAAGCTGACGTATCTCTCTGACGTTTCAGCGATACAAGTCAACTCAGTGTTTTAAAATTTACCCAGACTTTCGCATAAAATGTGAGCGGGGAAGTTGCGCATGTTTTGCAGAATGACAGACACGAAATCCACTTGTTTGCAATTCAAGTTGCAACGATTATGAGCCATTCCTAAAAAAGCCCGTGTCACATGGTTATTGTGGTGGACAGGACGCTCATACGTTTTATCGTACAGAGAAAAAGACTTTTTGCAAAGACAACAGGAAGATGCAGCATTTGCAGTTTTTTCTTCTTCTTCTATTAGTGACATAGGTACAACATTTTTAGAATATGTCCTATTTCTTCTTCTTCTCTTATGATAGCTTCGATGAATTTGTGAGAAGCATCATAACCCCTTTATACAACAGTAGGCTTCGTATATTTAGATTCTACGCAGACCACTTTGTAGCCAAACCCGCATACGTCCAATTTAGTGGTAGGAGTGGTATAAGAACATGCTGGGTCCTGAAAACAGGAATGAATTTTGCGGTTTAAAGTTTCAAAATCGGCTATCATGATGACAGGGACCTTAAAGGTTTTACCAAAATCTTTGAATTCCAGAATGTTATCCTGGCCCTCTATTGGCAAGACTACCTTTTGTGCCCCGTGGACGGAGCAGTATCGCAAATGGTCCCGCAGGAGTTGTTCTCGTCCGAAACAATGTAGACATTAAGAACAGAAAAACAGCTGTGCCTTATGAGACTTTGTTCTGTATAAGAATCCGTTCAAGTCTCGAATGAGACAATAATGGGATTTCTTACCTTGTTTCAAAAGTAATAAGATGACATGACGAAGCCTATCAGTATGTGTTGTGATTCGTAAGGGCAGAATGTCTTTGTCTTTGTAGGCGAAGACATTAAAAGAAATACCGCCACTCTGTGCCTCAAACCTATTTAAGTGAGACAGAGAGACGGGGTAGTCGATGCCCGACATGTTGAGTTCGTGTTCAAAGGAAAGATAATGTTCTGGTTTCTGACTGACAGAATGAAGAGTTGCGAGGATGCACCAGACGAAGCATTTATCATCCATGTTTTGAATATTTAATATGGAACGATTACATGCTGAAGATTTTGGGAGGGAAACGTAGGTAGAACCAGCTAAAGGGGCATAAATAACAGAATGGATTTCAAGGCGAATGACTCTTTTGAGGTACCATCCTGAACCTTCCCTTACTCCCGAAAATGTTTTGAAGCGCCTCGTTCAAATCGTGCTCATTCCAGGTCTCTTCCGACAGGGCCATATAGGTGCGACTGCGGTAAAAAGGTTGAGCAGTGGCCACAGCATCTCGACCATCGTCCCTCCCCATTTCCACCTGGACGCATAGATTCCATTTGATTCCCCGCGTAGTTGTAGTGCGTTAGAAGAGATATTCACGAATTTGTTCCCTTATATTTCCTAAAAATGTCAGCAAATCTCTGTTCTCATCACTGCCACGCGGGTAGAGATATTTGTGGTGCACACCATTTCTTAAAGCGCTTTCGTCCAATGATCGACTACTCACGGTGGACGTTTTGGGAGATGACTGATAAAGGTTTTTGTTACCGGACGGATGAGAAATGTCACGAAAACGGCCTTTTTTGCTTCTTGAGGTTCTTCACCATCACTTTCGGACTCTCGATGACTTCTTTTTATGTTTAGTATGTCACCAACCCAGCCGAATTTGAAGGAATTACTGAAACAAATACGAACAATCTTGTATAAAATTAAGTGTCAAGCAGTCATTTTTAGAGAAAAAGATCGAACGCGCAGATTCACTATAATGTGTTTCTACAGTTAATCCACCAACTGAAACCTAAAATAATTTTGCTGTCAAATTCATGTGAGATAATACATAATCTATATCAAACATACTTCATTGGTAGTGACATATCGGATGGAAACATTGCTTTCATTAATGCTCACTTTAAAGTGTATGAATTTAAGCAAGACGTGTAAAAAATCTTAAAAGTCACCATTTTGAGTTATAAAATGTTAGTGAACGAAAACGATGTTATTTTGTTTGTTTGATTTGAGGTTTATCGTCCCCGTCAACACTGTGCAGGTCATTTTGGAGACGTTGCTTCCAATTTGGTGGGACTTTTACCCGACATTGAGATGAAATGACATCTCAATCCATGCTGCCCAATGAAACCAATAGGGTTTATAGCATGGACGGGCCGACTCACAGCAATTTTCCTGGGTAGGCTTGGACCTCCTAAGCATGGTGCAGCCCAATCTATTTCTCCAAGCCCCGATGGGTGGAGGCGGGGAAAACGATATGAAAAGTTACCTTTGAGTGTACTGCAAGAACAGGATAAAGAGGCTCTAGGTTATGCATACCAGGTATTCCTGAATGAGAAAGAAGAAACCAAATCATTTGAACTGATGTGTCACCTCGGCGATGCTATTCTTATTGGTAAATAACGTTTTGCAAGGTCATCTAGCAAATTAAGAAAACAATTTTGAAATATTCAAATCGTTTAACTCGCATTTAAGGACAATTTTCACAAACTAACTAGGGGTCAACTGCTATGGCTACACAAACCAGTGCTAGGCGTAGAATCAAGTTTTTGTTAAAGCTTACACTTGTAAATTAGACTGATCTCAAATATGTCATGTTGTATATCGGTACATCTGCACTGAGGGTATTTTATGTTTCAATAGGCTACCGAGTAGAGCATAAAAAGATGTGTACTATCATGGATTTTCCTAAATCAGTAATGCAAATAGTCTATTTTCTGTACTCATTTGATAGTTCTTAGTGTAAATGAAGCGATTTGATCTTTCGCATAAACAAATGGTAGGTCTGATTTGTATGCTCGGTGTGCGTTTGACATTAACGATCCAATAAACATATATGATTCATTTAATTAAACCATATACTTTTCAGAGTGTGTACGGGAATTTTCAGATTTCTACTTCGAGACATAGGTCGTGGGTATGCGTTAGAATCACATCAGGAAGACGCTTCTATATAACGAGCACCCACAACCTATGATATGAGTTTAAAATCCTTAACAGTTGCTATGAGTTCATCATGAAAACATGCCTTTATGATTATGACCCCCTTGAACCCCCCTTTTATATTGTATAACTGGGGTTTGCGGGTTATACATTACTTTTCTTATTTCAACCCCAAAATATATGTTTTGGGTATTCGGCAGATACGCCTCATCGAAGTGGTTCTAACGAGTACCCACAATCTATGTTTTGTACAGAAATAGGAAAAATATCGCAATGTTCACCTTAAATTGTTCATTTTAGACACTAAAATGTTCAATGTATTCGAATAGGTGTGTTTTCGTTATGTAAAAGAAGAAAACAATGGGGCTGTTCTAACGAGCACCCGCAACCTATGTTATGAAATTGAAAATAAAATGAAGCCGTTCTAACGAGCACTCACAACCAAAGCTTTGATTTGTTTGTTTGTTTGATTTGAGGTTTAAAGTTCCCGTCAACAATTTTGTGTGACATTTACCCGACATTGAGATGAAATGACATCTCACACCCTGCCGCCATATGAAACCAATAGGGCCGACTCGCACCGCTTTGCCTGGGCTAACTGGTTTACCAGTACTCATGTGCGGGTCGGTTTCAGCTCTGCGTGGAAGCATCATGCAGCCCATATATTTCTTCAAGCCCCGATGGGCGGGAGCCAACCAAGACTATGACTTTATCATATAGGTCAATAGAATATTCCATCTCATGAGCTGCAGAGTGGTTTATTTCTAATTATAGGGGTTAAAGCGGTTCTATCTGACGAGCACCCATAAGCCATGTTATTAGTTTAAAGAAAGCAATAAAGCGGCTCTAACAAGCACCCACAGTCTATGTTACAAACTAAAACAAGAAAACAGTGAGGCGGTTCTAACGCGCACCCACAACTTATATTATGAGTTTAATGTTTAGGCGGTTTAACGTGCTTTCACAACCTATGTCTTGGAGCAGAAACAAGCACATTAATGAAAACCCCTAAACGGGCGTTTCTAACGAGCACCCACGATCTATGTTATGACTTTAACAATAAGATAACAATATGAGGCGTTACGAACGTGCGTCAACAAACTATGCTATGAGTTTAAAGAATATATGACAATGAAATTGTCCACCTCATGAGCTGAGGAATAAACAATGTGTCAAGTTTGTTTTGGTAGCGGTAAGTTTTACAAAAAAAAGTGTACTTTCTTTGATTAAAGAGTGTAGGCTCAGATCAGACGCTGCATACAATAGTGTCTGATCTGGGTCTACACTGTTTGCCAATGTCCTTAAAAGGATCACCAGACATATATTGGTTCAATAAGGAAAAAAATCAGATATTTTCATCGGAAAGCTAAGTTCAGGTCCTGATAACAGGAAAATTCCTTATATCCCATCAACAAGTTGTTTTGTCAGTACAACAAAATAAAATACATTTTACTTACTGTAAATATGGTGCGCATTTGATTTATTCCGTATTTATAAACTGTGTTATGTTTTCTTGTGGAACTGTATCCTTCTGTGCTTGGTTTTTGTAAGAGAGAAACGACAAAAAGCTGCCTGTATTTATATGACATGAGCCCAGCGAGCTAGAAATAGTTATTATGCATAGCAACACCATCTCCGTACATTCCTAACCCACCGAAGCCCACCGTGAGTAATAAAAATCTTAGACCTTGGTAAAAAGAAATTTAGCCGTGTCACGTTTATATTACTTCTTCTCTTCCGAAAATATTTCCTATATGATTTTGTTTCTTTGATTTGAGGTTTAACGTCCCCGTCAACACTGCATAGGTCATTTCGGAGACGTTGCTTCCAATTTTGTTGGACTTTTAGCCGACATTGAGATGAAATAACATCTCAAGCCCTCATGCAGGGTTTATAAGAATGGACGGTCGGAAACGTACCACTTTTCCTGGGCACGCTTATATCCTCTAAGCGGTTTACCAGTACTCGTGTCTGAGTGGAAGCATCACGTTGCCCATCGATGTCCTCAAAACCCGATGGGCGAGGGTGGGGCGTAAAGTTATTATAAGAACATATTAAGCTGTTTGCTGAAACATGGAAGCTTGCTTGTTTGTACAAGCGAGGTGTAGCATTTCAAATATTATGAATGAAAGTCGTTGATACTATAAAGCTTTTTTGCTGTTTATCAATGAGATAGAAAAATACTTTGACCCCATACGATGCTTATTGTTAGTTTAGAAAGCAAGTTCAACTCCGATAAATCAATGTTATTTTAACGTGTTTAACAGGTCTGCTATCAGAAGAAGGGATTCATGGGGCTTTTGCTCGACAATTTTTTTCTCCAATTCTAAAATATATAGAAAATTTGAGTACAAAAGAGTGAGCATTTAAAGATAAAAAACACTGGTATTTTTTCCATTTCTGTAAACAAACATATATTGTGGGTACTCGTTAGAACTGTCTTGATCTAATGAGCACCTTACAATACATTTTGATAAGAAATGGGGAAAATTGTGTATACCTATGTAAACCAAAGTTTAACTTTTTAAAAGTGGGGTTTACTGGGAGATTTGAATATATATCTGTATAGTTCGAGCTCGTCCGTTTGTTGGAGCCTCACCGTTTTCGAGGATGAGTCTCATGGGTCCGAATCTTATTAATATTCGTGAATGGGATATTGCAGTTGCTGGTGGGCTATACAATTTTATAAGCCTATCAAAAAGTGCCTTAATTCGACCGTCAAATAGGGAGGTGAGATAGAACGAAAACCAGTTAAAACAGGTCTCCAGCATTCCGATGCCACCGCGGTCGATGACATTCGGATAATGTAGCCTTTATTGTCCGCGCGGCGCCAGAAAGTTTAGTGGATTATACAAGTAGTATATGGGAAAAGAAGAGACGGATCGAATGACGCATTCTTAACCCACACGAAAGCGCGCGAAAAAAAAATGGCGCGGTCTTTTCAAAAGCGATAAACTCGACCGCGATACAAGTGGCGCGTTATGACGTCATCCAAGATGGCTGACAGGACGTGGCGACGGTTCAAGACGGTGGCCGGATGTACGTCATCCAAGATGGCCGACCGGATGTCACGTGATTCAATATGGCCGCCGGATGTGACGTCATAGGGTGGAATCTAGTCCTGAGGACTAGATTGCCCCCCCCCCATTTTACCCTACTAACAAGTGGACGCTTACAATGTGGCAAAGTTCTAAACTATCAGGTAGTACATTTTGGAAGTTTCTTCAGGTTTTCTTAGTGTACACACATTAATAAATGTTGCGTGCACTGGCCCAGTGATTGGGACATCACTGTTCGCAATTGTCGAGTTTGGTAAAAGGAGAACAGTACGCATAAGGCGTGTATTTTCTATATTGAATTTGCCTTCAAACCAAAACCGGCATATCTCTTTTGAGAGAGCTAGGGATTAACTACCCCTATCACAGGTTCTGGTGTATGAATGTCATGTGACGTGTCAAAAGTAGCAATTCTGATTCTGAGACAGAATGATTCGCGTTATCCGAAGATTTTACTGTCATGTTCTGACTGATGTGGAAATTAGCTTATTTTAACATACTTTCCTCTAATTTTAACATCCAGGATGTAGAAATTTATGAAGTTTTCACACTTAGTAATAGAATTTGCTTGACTATTTCAACGATTTCTGTTCAGCTAATAAGACACATGAACATTTCTATATAAAATGTTATTTTACCTTAACAGTTTCAGCCCCGATATTACATCTCCTGGTTTATATGTGTCATTAACATTTTTTAAGAGCAAGCATAACTTCGGCACTCGGTGTTTTACAAACTCGGTGGTGGGTTTTAAAAACAGGTTATGTTTATTGTGTTGTTGTGAAATCGTTTGGCTTCCAGCAAAGGCTCATCTATTCATCTCCATATACTGAGTCGGTCAAATTTTGCCATTATCTCAGTTAGGTGGTGTGCTAAATTTAGAATTTACCATAAAATCACTGGATAAGTCTTTAAAACTATATACAATCTGTTTACAGAGGAACACTAAAACGCATAACTCTGAATCCCAGTCTATAACATTCGGGCTTCGAACTCCTCTCTAGTTTTGGCATCTTCCACAAAGGAGGGAAGACTTCTGAGAAAAAAGTTCTAGGGAAGGAGGAATTCTTCAGGGCATCAATATAGGCCAGGTACCTACGATCTGGGCTCTTGTTTAATTTCGATGCCCGTGTTTGAGTAGAACCAGTAATAGGAGTCAAGTATTTGTCTACGCCCAAGGGCGTAGAGTATCTAGTGATGACTTTTGCTCCGGAAGCAGTTAAGAAAAGGTCACGACTGGTTGAATGAGTTCCTGTTGACTGGTCATCATAGTTATTTGTCACAATAATTAAAACCCCGGTAATTACCTGAACGCTGCCTTACGTTTATCACATGTGCATACATGAGTGCTCTCACGCTTGCAAAATAAACATATATTTGTGTTTAACATGCTGTTGACTTTGCCTTCATAATACATATCTACTTTGTTTCATGTTTTGTTAGACGACAAGCTGGAAGGATTTTGAGAAGGTTAATCTAGAATGCGAAATGAAAAGTTAACCTAAAATGCGAAATGAAAAGGTTAACCTAGAATGCGAAATGAAAGAAACCGTTAATATAGGCATGTAGTATAAGTAGTTGTAAATAATAGTGAAATATCGGTAATTTGGTTTTTGTGGCACATTTGGAAGTCCTTATGTGTGATCTGTGACTGTTATACACTTATATATTAACTGGCACATAATAACAACATACACGTGGTAAGTTTTGTCATTTTACTTTCCAGTCCAGTACTACACAAATTAGTGTGTGCTGAGCGTATACTCAAGTTTTTGTAAAAGCTAATACTTGTTAACTTTAACAGGAGACACTGTTGTCACGTGACCCCCGGTGAGTGGGAAGTTGAACTTGCACACAGTCCAATTCAGCTTCACACACACACACACCCAAAAGCAGCGTGCGTCAAGCTAGATGAGGGTGGTCTAAGGTCTCAGTATACATAAACACGTATGTATTTACAACAACACGATGTTAAACAAGAACATAACAAAATAAAAACATGCCCACTCTCACACACATGAAGTTCAGGCCGGTATCACTTGCTTTAAGGAGCACTGAAACGCGTAAAAAAATCAGTTAAACCTGCATTTATTTAGACACTTCTTCATAATAATGAAGCCACGTCCTTTGGCGTCACTTATACAGGCCATAATATCTCAGGATCTGAGGTAATGTCCCAGGAATAAGCGGAGGTAACAGGGTCGTCTAAAGCGACGTTCTGTCGCAGGGCGTCGATAATATCTGAAAATAACGAACACTAGATAATAATCTGTGCACACTGCAGCTTCCTCCTTTATGTGTGATGCCATGCCCGTGCAAGTGGGAGTTTATGTTGCATTCATCAAATCATTATGGTTTGACCTTTGGCAAACAACGAAGATGAATGCCACTCCTCATTCCACGGTCATAGTGCGTACACAGATTACTAGGAGTGCCGCAAGCGAGCGTTATATCAATGTATATTCGACGTCAGCGGCCATGACTTCAATAAATTGACGTCACGACGTTGCGATCGAATACACATGGTGGGACTGACATTGCCTCGTCCGTGCACCACAGCTTACCACGTGTAAGACAAACGCTTACCACACTTCAGACAAACCTTTACATATACAAAAATGTTATAAAATACGGAAACATTTTACTTCTTAAAGATCGAAACCATCTCTTAGAACGCCGTTCCGCAAAGTAAATAAGCGCTACCACAGATATAATGTTTTCCAACAAAACGCATAGCTATAAACGTCTGTGCAAAAAGTTTACATTGTTCCATACTTCTATCCAGAGCCCGGACCGCGCCTACACGTTGTCACTGTATCAGTGCGTTAGGCCGTTCTAACGAGTACCCACAATCCGCATACCAAAGCGTGCATCAACGTCATATTAACATTACAGCGACAACGAGTCGCTCGAGGGTACTCCAGTCGAGTACATCGCCTCAAACGACGAGTACAGGGTACCCACTCGTATTGACAACCAGCGGTTATGCTGGGTACTAATCACTTTGCCAACCGATGACGAGTAAAGGGTATAATTTTGTCAACCATCAGCGAGTACAGTGGCCTACTGGCTGGACCGGCGAGCACAAGAAACTCCCTGAAAACAATAACTGGAAAATTCGCTTGAAGCCATACGATTGTTAAAACATATCACGTAAAGACGCACGTGGTGTTTGATCAGAGTCCACATAATACAATTTATAATGACAATATTCCTTTGTAACCTATCGTTGCATCTAATCTGAGTCTGAAGGGCAAAAATGTACAATATCACCATTACTGCATAATTCAATATAGCGTCTGGTCAGGACCCTCAATGCAATATAACGCACAATAACGAATGATGTGTGTGACCCTAAACTGCGCTTGATCCGTATCTACATTAATTATATTGCTAAATATGCGTGGGTGCATGTGAGCGTGCGTGCGTGTATGCCCTGCGTGCGTGCTCTTGAACAAACGCAGTCAAACGGTATAGAAATCGTCACGCGGTTGTCTGCCCCTACCATGTGTGGTACAGAAATCTTCATAATTATCTACCCGTACAATGAACGGCGGGCTATGTAAGCAACAGATCCAGCGCTTGCTGCCCATTTCCGATCTGCACAACACAGAGACCATCCTTGTAGGCGGTACAATGAGAAAATGGCAATATAAACATAAAAGGAATATTTACAAGAATGAGAAGCGCTGAATCTGAAAAATCAAAGATGAAAGAAAAATATTTTAAGCCCTGTTGTTAGCCTTTTATTGACTCTCTGCAACATCGGCCCTAGATATATTGTTCCACTGCCGATGTTGGGAGGTCCGAAACTTATATAGGGATGTGTCAGGCCACATAGTTCGATCATGCGATGGCCATACAAGATAAACTCACACAACCGGTTTGCATGTTCGACCCATCGCCTGTATGGATTATTGCACAGGCCAACCGACAGCGAATCACAAAGGGGTCAAGAGGGTTAGTTGGCCAGAAGATGCACCCTTTTAACAAAACTGTGTCTGTTATTGCAGACGTAACTTCTATTATTAACACACAGTATGTTTTGTGCAGGTACGAAACCGTCCAAAACCCAAAGAAACCTAATTTTCTCAAAAACGTATGATAAGGCCATTTTCTTGACAAAGCCTAACAACCATAGTATATAAAATAGAAATTTGTTGGGGATCTGAACCGTTTCTCATATATTAGGTATTTTATTAAATGGAGGAAGTGGGACATGGCCCCGGCACACATATGGAGACCCTGAGGCTGGTACCTCTGAATGCGCCTTATCATACGGAACAAAATTATATATGACTTAGGGGTGGGGACTTGAAAGTTTTCTGAGGTATTAGGTCTTTAATGAAGTGGATGGGTGGGGTATTGCCCCGGTGCATCCTGGGGTACCTACAGGTCGGTGTCACTGAAAGCCTTTTATCATAAGAAACAAGAGTTTATGTGATTAAGGGGTGGGGATCTGAATGGTTTCTCACATATTTGTCCTTTTGTGAAGTGGAGTGGTGGGGCATGGCCCCGGCGCAACCCTTCGGACAACCTGGATGGCGTCTCTAAATGCGTCTCATCATAAGGAACAAAACTATTCATATAGTTTAGTGGTAGGGATCTAAAAGGTTCCTGAGATATTATGTCTATCCTGAAGTGTAGGGACGTTAAATGGGGGGGTCCTCTATGCAAGGAGAACCAAACCATCTGCAGGTTATAGCTCTCTACCGTAATTACGTGATTACTGCATAGGCTTTCATTGTGCAAACGGGGGTGGGTAAGGTATGTTTGGGTGAGGCTGGGGTCAACTGATATTGGCTCCTAGGTAGACAGGGCCTGCTGTTCTTGAGCAGGTAAGGGTAGAGGGAAAATGTTATTTTGCTGTTTCTAAACTACCATTCATTTTCCTCTATGTCCCTCACTTTACTATTTCTTCTCTTTTCTCCCTTTCTCCTGGAGAAGACACAAAATGATCCAAAAGGGGTGACAAGTCGTAAAACCCAAAACAATCAATCAATCATCCAGCTAACCAGAAGTGTGTGTAATAAATACCTGCGAGAAATGGTCAAATGTAGTTATTTATACTAAACAGAAGTGGCGGCAATGATCAGGCATCGAAACAATTAACCCACAGCTCCCATCCGAGACACCAATGGGAAAGAAACGCCAACATGAAACAACAGACCCTAATGGAAACATCAATAGCAGAAAGCCAAAAGGACAGTTCTTTCCGACAAAATGGCCAATAGGCTATCCAAAATAAAAAATATAAGTGACACAAACACCCAAAGACAAGCCATAACAAAAATAAACCGCGACAGAAGAACCGCATTGGAACGGTCAGCGGAAACGAATTCCACTGGGGGTTTAAATCGATTTTACGTGGCCATAATCCTCGCCCCACCTCGTCGCGATTAAGACAAATAATTTGTATAGTCCGCATGAAAAACCTGCATTGTATTGTTTCAGATTGTGTTACATTCAATAATCTGCTTACCTTATGGAAGTTTTTTTTTTTTTTTTTTTTTTTTGTTTTGGTTTTACGGCCCTTTCAAGATTATTTCACTCATATCGAGCCGATCGTTAATCAGAGGTGGGCGAAAACCGGAGTACCCGGAGAAAAACTCCTTATGGAAGTAACGCTGACAAAAAAACGTTCCTCCACACAACGACTGCACCCAGTCATTACTTGACTTATGGGAACAAATTACATATTTAGACACCCGACTGCTGGTACAGCGAGTCCGACTATTGAAAGCTGGAGTAAAACGTTGAGTATTACTTCGCCAATAATAAACAGAAATATGTCAAACATTCTAATTCTTCTCTTACCCACATTCTGCAATGTTTGATGACATAATATTTTTTTTTTTTTTTGTTTACTTTAGAACAGCAAACTTTTGCATCTAAACACATCTCGGACATAAAATTATGTCGGCTGCGCTGAAATTGACCAAATACGCAGCAAGATTTTAATTGCGAAGGCCCGTTTTCAATCAGAGTGGACAAGATAACCGCAGTAATAATTCCAAATAAAAATATCATCATGAAGGTAGACACTTTGTAAAGTATTTACTCATTTTTTAAGATCCCGATACAAGAAAATTGTCTCAAGTTCGCCCTTTTTGACTGTGTCAGAACGCAACTACTGAGACTTTTGAGTAATGAAGTTCTCTAAGATGTTGTGACCTAGTGTTGTTTACACTTCAATTAACGGTAAATAAAGTTATCTTTATTATTAGTAGCCAAGATAAAATTGATTAGGTGGAGCTTTCGTTTGCTTCAGCCTTTGGAATGTTCTGTTCAAAAATGGTAAACCAAATCACCGGATAGTGAGAATTCAACTGTAACACAAGCAAATTTGTGTTGTATATGGCAATTTTGTCCGCTTACAGAAAGCATGCAAAAAACACTACCGAGTCCTCTAGTGAACTCTGCGAATTTGACATGAGACTCTTGACCTCTATTACCACAACTTCACACCCCACTGAATGCATATATTTATTTTCGCCGTTTTCCAATGAGGTTTATATTGTTTATCAATACAAAAAGGCCTGTACATTTCACGAGATGCCGAAAATTCACGAGCGATAGCATTGACTTATTTATTCTTTGCATATAGGCCAGTCTTATGTCAAATTGCACCATCTATATATATTGACAACACTTGAATAGCTCCGCTTAGGCAATCTTATCTGCGACTGCTACAGACCAGCTACCGCTAAAACCCCATTTTTTGGGTTTCTCGGAGAAAACGACTAACGCGAAATCGGCTATTTTCTCCGGGAAACCGCGAAAAAAAAAAAAAAAAAAAAAAAAGAAAATGAGCGAGAAGAAAATTCGCGGAGATTCTCGGCGAAAAGTTGACCGATTGCTTTCATTGAAAATGAATTACCCGCGTTTTCGCGGAGAACAAAATAAACAACTGGGCTTACGTGAAAGTAAAAGTCAAATTTTCGGCTAATGATTATTTCTTCGTTTGTTTGGCGTTGTTTTTGTAAACGAAGGCAGATGGTTGTCATTGTTTAATCATAATCAAATATTCTTTCATGTTACACAATAACAGTTTAGTAATTTATTTCTCCAATGTATAATCCCTTTTTAAAAGTCTCAAGACAATTTGTATTCACATCACGAAAACACGCCTATTTATTTGTTACCCCCTTAAACCCCACTTTTAACTGGGGTTTACAGGGGGTATTCATTATTTATCTAATTTCTGCTCACATAGATTGTGTGTACTCGTTAGAACCGCCTCGCCGAGTCGTTTTAAAGAGTTCCCCCAATCTTGAGCAGAAATATGAAAAAATGACAGAATTTCTATCCGAAAATTTTCCGCTTTAAATGGTAAAATGTTCAATATATTTGAATAGGCGAGTGTTCAAAATGAGTCGTACATGTAGGTTATTAACATCATAATTATCTGTGTCATTCACCAACGCAGAGGTGAAACCGACCCGCACAGGAGTACTGGTAAACCGCTTAGAGGATCTAAGCCTGCCCAGGCAAAGTGGTGTGAGTCGGACCATCCATGCCTATAAACTCTAATAGTTTCATTGGATGGCAGGGCTTGAGATGTCATTTCATCTCAGTGTCGGGTAAAATTCCCACACAATTGGAAGCAAAGTCTCCAAAATGACCTTTATAATGTTGATGGGGACGTTAAACCTCAAATCAAACAAAAACAAACCAAAAGCTCAGATTCGCCTCAATTATTTATGATTACAAAATGTCAAATTGGAACAGCAAGCGGTGCTTTGAAAGCAATGTTAGTGACCAGTTTACGAGGAACACAATAATTCCGTCACAGGCTAGGTCTATGACGCGGACAAATAGGACAAAATAACCAAACACCTTCACGTTTATCGCGCCATGTTTCATGCAGACGCGGGAAAAAGGAACTGCTACTTGGTCGGGCCCCTCGGAGTCTAACTATTGGTTTTCTTATGCTCCAGAAATTCTGTTGTTGTATGCTGTCGAGTCCTCGACCTTGTTTTATCTCTGTAGTTTTTTTATTTGTATGTTCTCGGAGATGTTACACCGATGAGTTAGGAAGCCTTTATGCGGACCTAACAAAATTAGTGTATACCGCGACAGAGGTAAGGGCGAGGATTATGGCCATGTAAAATCGATTTAAGCCCCCCAGTGGAATTCTTTCCACTGACCGTTCCAAGGCGGTTCTTCTGTGGCGGTTTATTTATGTTGTTGTTTGTTACTTACTGTGTGTATCACTTGTGTCTTTTTATTTTGGATGGTAATTTTGCCATTTTGTTGGAAAGTAACTGTCCTTATGACCTTTTTTGTTTAGGTTTCTATTATGGTCTGGTCGCTTCATGTTTGTTTGTCTTTCCCTTTGGTGTCTTTGATGGGTGGAATAAGTTAATAGTATCGATTTCTGATCTTTGTTTTACTCACCCCATTTACACTCCATATTTTCCAGTTCTGTGGTGTATTCCTTGCTTCCATAGAATAACCCTTTCTAGAACATATTTGCATTCGTGCACGTTTATGAACACTTATTATTTGCGCTACCAAGTCTCCTTCCACGACCCCTCACCCACCCCTAACTAATTAATACTCCCAGTTGGAGCAAACAGGTGGTGCATCAACATGTTAATAAAGCCCATGCAATGAAGAACCCACTATTTCCCACTTTACATGCATACTGGAGTTTACAAGGTACATGTATACATTTTATCTTAATCTGTTCCTAGACGTCCCATGTAGAGTATGGGTACTTGCTACCAACTACCTCAATAAGACGATTCTAATGAAGTTACGTAAGGAGTAAAATAGGAATATTATCACATATTTTAATCAGGAAATAACCGTTTTAGGTACGAATGATTGCATATGGGTGTGTTATCGTGATGTGTACTAAAATATAAACAGTAAACATACAGATACCTATATAGGGATTGATCATGAAATCTTTCCTATGGTAATTCTCTCCCTTCCGCTGATTAAAGAAGGACAGTTGTCTGTTTGTGGCGAAATAATGTGCACTGTACTGGGTAACCGCTTATGTATAATATGTTCGAGAAAGAGTGCCAAGGAAAAGTTTGGATAGGTAAATTGTCCGGCTCAAAAATGACCAAAAATTGTGTTGACTGGACCGTTAAACTAAAAAACAAACAATCAAAAAAAATCTTCTACCTATAGTAAAGAGTCACGAGCGAACCCCGAATACTTTCATGTACAGGTGCTCCAATTAGAGCGCCGTTTGACCCTTTGAGTCCGCCAAAGAAAAATGTGGAAGCTCCGTTTGTTTGTTTGATTCGAGAATTAACGTCCCCTTCGACACTATTTAGGTCATTTTGGAGACGTTGCCTCCAATTGTTTGGGACTCTAACACGACACTTAGCTGAAGTGACTTCTCAAGCCCTGCCACTCAATGAACCCAACAGGGTTGATATGCATGGGCGGTCCAACTCGCACCACTTGGCCTGGGCAGGCATAGATCTCCTAATTGGTTTACCAGTGCTCATGTGCAGCGGGTTAGCTCCTTCTGGAAGCATCATGAAGCCCAGTATGTCTGATAGAAAATGAGAGTGTATGCAATACGATATGTAAATATGCATTCAAGGAAACTCTGGATGTATGTACAGATCTACATGTACATGTAGGTATACGAGCAGGGAACACGTACCATACCATTACAACAGGACAGTCTCGTGCGAAGACAATTGGGAATGTGCTAAGTCAAGCTGGGCACGGTGCCCCCACTCCAGCCCCCGACTCCACACACACCATCCTACTATAGAAATAAAGAGAATTAGAAACTCTCTGAGGTCTAGAACCATTTTTGGCTATTAGCCCATTCAGTACCAGAAGCCCCTAAAGGAGAACCTTGGCAAACAGGGCAGGCCCATATCAGGCGTCTGATCAGGGCCTCCGCTGTTTACTCAAAGTTCACTCATATTCCAAATGAATTTTGAGGAAAACACAACCTGTCATCCCTAAATTTTAAAATGAACTGCTGCTACATGTATATATATGGAGGAAGATTCCATTTGGTACAAGAAAGGGTTAAACATTTTATAATCCACGAGAGTTTAGTTCACAATGAACTGTTCCAGCATCAGGCTGTCTAACCTTGCAAAAAAGGGGCGTTAGGTGTGAACCCACAAAGAACGGCAAACAGTGTAGAGCATGATGAGCCAACAATTATGAACCGTCTCATCTGAAGTTAATGTGCAAAAACCATTTATCCGGTCTTCAGGTTTGAACAAAGACAATGCATATTGTCATATGCTTCAAAGTTTGTGTACGAAATTTGAATGCATAAAAATACATGCACCTGAATATGTATGTATAGGCCGATTTCACGGAGAAACGCCGTGAACGTCTTCACCTGTACTAATTATCTTTCTCCGAGAAAAAGCGATTTTCGCCGAGAAATTTCGCGGCGTTTCGAGGAGAAATTAACCCCTTTGAAACGCGAAATTTCTTTCTTCTCGAAGCTGTGGAAAAATCGCACATAAACAAAAAAAAAATGCACAGAGTTTCCAAATCCACAGTGGAGAAAATCGTTGAAATGATAACGTCGCCTTCGTTCAGTCATATTGATGCGTTTATTCTGTTGTCACTTAATGATCATATGACGTGGCATGAGTTCACGTAATTAATAAATGAATGAAATTAATTTAACGTTTATTGAAGTATGAACTGTATCAGTGGCACGATGTTGTTCATAATTCGATGAAAGTTAAATAAATTACCTTTATTACTTATATCATCCATCATATGACAAAAAATCTTTCTTACGGGCTAAACTGAAAGAAGAAAACATTGCACACTCTTACCCTATTGACCACAAAACAGCGCCTTGGCACTATAATATCACCATCATCCAATCATTTTGAAGAGAACTATTGTTTATTCCGACGGCACTGACGTCGCGTGAGTCAATGTCTTGAAAATGCACTGAAAATGTAAATATTGAAGATTGAACAGCATTAGATGTAGTTTGGTTTGTTTGTTTTCTTTACAGTAAATGCACCGAGCATGCACATTGAAAATATCCAGAAAATTTCCATGGGATAACAATGACGTAAATACGTAATGCTAAGAACTCCCTTTCTTAGTATGCGATAATAATTGATATGATCCATCTGTCTGCTTGCGCGTATGTTTTGCATAAAATTATGATCGAACTACTCTTATTGAACGAATTTCAGATTTTCACAACGTCGTGTTAAGTTAGTTGGACCTATTGCAAGCTTGTTCATTGGCACGTCACGCTTTCGTGTGCATAGCACAACTTAAGGATCATGCATTCTAGTGTTTTGAAATTTTATATATGGATTCCTCGTGGAAAGAAAGGTGGCATGTATTTTTTTATCCGATATCTCAAACATTATTGTAGCTAGAGCCTTGATGTTTGATACTATGATTGGGTTTTAGCATGGGATTACCTGATTGAATGTTCGACCAATTTAATGTACATTTGTTGGAGTTATGGCTCATTGCAATGTCTGGCCATTTTATCTTGTTTTTAAATTTCATAAAAGGATTCCTGATGGAAAATAGGTGACACGTATTATTTTCTTAGCCTTATTATCTCAAATTTATACCACCAACTTCGAATAAGTCGAAAGGACTTATTGCTTCTGCTTAGTGGTCCATGCGTGCTGCTGTTACACTTTTTAGCTCACCTGGGCCGAAGGCTCCAGGGGAGCTTATAGTATAGTGGGTCCTCCGTCGTCCGTCCGTCGTCCGTCCACACATTTGAGCAGCTATATCTCTGTATCCTGCAGGCTGATCTCAATCATTTCTCACCTGTAGTATGCCTCTGGTGGGGCATTGATGACATAAACTTTTTTTTGAAATCGCTCTAAAACTTTGGTTCCTATGGCAACCACAAGGTCCCATAGACTTACTATGGGAAAATGCTTGTCATCACCGTAGCGCCTTCAGTTTTGATCGGATCTTTCTGAAACTTATATGTAAGGTGACTGGGGATAAAAACTCGGATGAGTTCGAAAACCGGCCAAGTCGGCCCATTTATCATAGAGTTACGTCCCTTTGATTGCTGAAAATGCCCATTTTCGACCTTGTCATCACCGTAGCCCCTTCAGTTTTGATCGGATCTTTCTGAAACTTATATGTTATGTGGCTGGGGATAAAACCTCGGATGAGTTCGAAAACCGGCCTAGTCCGCTGGTTTATCATAGAGTTACGTCCCTTTGATTGCTGAAAATGCCGATTTTTGACCTTGTCATCACCGTAGCCCCTTCAGTTTTGATCGGATCTTTCTGAAACTTATATGTAAGGTGGCTGTGGATAAAATCTCGGATAAGTTCGAAAACCGACCAAGTCGGCCCTTTTATCGTAGAGTAACGTCCCTTTGATTGCTGAAAATGCTGATTTTTGACCTTGTCATCACTGTAGCCCTTTCAGTTTTGATCGAATCTTTCTGAAACTTATATGTAAAGTGGCTGGGGATAAAATCTCGGATGAGTTCGAAAACCAGCCAAGTTGGTCCATTTATCACAGAGTAACGTCCCTTTGATTGCTGAAAATGCCGATTTTTGATCTTGTCATCACCGTAGCCCTTTGAGTTTTGATCGGATCTTTCTGAAACTTATATGCAAGGTGGCTGGGGATAAAGCCTCGGATGAGTTCGCATACCGGCAAAGGTGGCCTATTTATCATAGAGTTAGGTCCCTTTGATTGCTGAAAATGTTGATTTTTGACCTTGTCAACACCGTAGCCCCTTCGGTTTTGATCGGATCTTTCTGAAACTTATATGTAAGGTGGCTGGGGATAAAACCTCGGATGCATTCGAAAACCGGCCAAGTTGCCCCATTAACTATATAGTTATGTCCCTTTGATGGCTGAAAATGTCGATTTTTTACTTTGTCATCACCGTAGCCCCTTCAGTTTTAATCGAATTTTTCTGAAACCTATATGTAAGGTGACTGGAGATAAAACCTAGGATGAGTTTGAATATCGGCCAAGTTGGCCCATTTATCATTGATTTACGTCCCTTTGATTGCTGAAAATGCCGATTTTTGACCTTGTCATCACCATAGCCCCTTCAGTTTTGATCGGATCTTTCTGAAACTTATATGTAAGGTGGCTCGGGATAAAATCTTGGATGAGTTCGAAAACAGGCCAAGTCAGCCCATTTATCGTAGTGTTCTGTCCCTTTAATGGCTGAAAATGTTGATTTTTGACTTTGTCATTACCGTAGCCCCTTCAGTTTTGATCGGATTTTTCTGAAACTTATATGTAAGGTGGCTGGGGATGAAACCTCGGATGAGTTCGAAAACTGGCCAAGTCGGCTCATTTATTTTAGAGTAACATCCCTTTGATTACTAAAAATGCCAAATTTTGACCTTGTCATCACCGTAGCCCCTTCAGTTTTGATCGGATCTTTCTGAAACTTATACATGAGGTGGCTGGGAATAAAATCTTGGATGAGTTTGAATACTGGCCAAGTCTGATCGGATCTTTCTGAAACTTACATGTAAGGTGGCTGGGAATAAAACCTCAGGTGAGTTCGAATACCGGCCAAGTCGGCACATTTATCATAGAGTGACGTGCCTTTGATTGCTGAAAATGCCTATTTCGACATTGTTATCACTGCTGCCCCTTTAGTTTTGAACGGATCTTCATGAAACTTACAAACAAGGAAGTCAGGCAGAAAGCTTGGAGGAGTTTGAAAACTCTTGTTTTTGAACTTGTCATCACCATAGTCACTTCAGTTTAGATCGGATCTTCTTAGCAAGTCAGGAATAAAAGCTTGAATGAGTTTGAAAACCGGTGAGGTCAGCCTGTTTATCATAGAGTTAAATTCTACTTGATTTTCAGAAAATGCTTACCCTGTCATCACCATGTCCTCCAATAAAGCCTTCAGTAAAGGTTGGCACTTCCTTAAACTTTGAATCTGTTAGCTCAGGTGAGCGATACAGGACCAAGCTAGCTTGGTCCTCTTGTTTATATATAGCATAATTTCTGAACCTTGCTTACCGGGATTTTGATATTTCATATTTGGATTTCTCATGAAAGAATAGATGACAAGTTTTGTTTTTTTCCGATCGGGATTATGCCCTGGCTTATGGTCCTTTGAATATATATGAATGTAATCTTGTCAGCCATAATATCTGACAAACCGTTAGATCTAGAGTCTTTAAACCTGGTGAATAAAATGATAGTGATGTGTAGATGATTTTGTCTTAAATTCGAAGTGTTTTATGAGTTATGGTCCTTTATAATTTTGGCCATTTTTTACATTACGTTTTGATGCATAGCATAACTTTGAATCATGAATGCTAGGATTTTGAAATTTCATATATATATAGATTCCTCATAAGAATGTAGTTGAAATTTTATTTTTTTCATCAGGATTTATGCTCATTTCCAGAATTATGGTCCTTCCGAAAAAATGGATGGAAAATCGTAACCAATATATCTCAAAAACCATTGAAGCTAGAGTCTTTACACCAGGTGATAAGAATATCGGTGATAAGAAGATGACTTGATTAAATATTGAATAAGTTCTGAAAAATATTTCATCGTAGTTATGGCGTTTTGTTTAACTTTGGGCATGCAGAGCATGCCTTTTTTATGCATAGCATAATTTCTGAACCGGGAATGCTAGGGGTTTGAATTGAAATTTCATTATGGTTTCCTCATGACAAAAATGATGGCACGATTTTTATTTCATCAGGGCTATGCAACTTTACTGAGTTATGGCCCTTTGAAAAATTATGGTTGAAATATTATCAGCAAAATAACTCTAAAACAATTGAAGTTAAAGCCTTGACACCTGACGGATAGATTGGTAGTGATAATTAGATGACCTGATTGAAGTTCGAATAAATTCTGAAAACAAAATATGGTCCTTTGAAACTTTGGCAATTTTTACTTTACATGTACATGCTTTTTGATGCATAACACAACTTTCGAACAGAGCACGCCAGGGTTTTGAAATTACATATATAGATTCCTCATGTAAAATTAGCTGACGAAAGTTTTTTTTTACGTGTGTGTGTGTGTGTGTGTGTGTGTGTGTGTGTGTGTGTGTGTGTCATCAGGAATATGCCCTTATCAGAGCTATGACCCTTTGAAAAAGATATGAGTAAAATCTTGACAGCATAATATATCAATAAGCATTGAACCTAACGCCTTGAAACTTTATGAATATATTAGAAGTGATTGTTAGATGATCTAATTGACATATGGGTTATGGTCCTTAATTACTTTGGCCACTTTCAGCTATTTTGTGCATAGCATATCTTTTTAACTGCATGCAACATGTTTTAAATTGAAAAGTATGGACATTTCATGTTAAAGGTGGCGCATAGTTTGTTTTTCTCCACATGGTTATGTCCCTTTTCAGAGTTATGGCCTTTTGGAAAAAAAAATTGTATTAAATCTTGTCAGCAAAATATCTCACGACTACAGCCTTGAACCTTGGAAATTTAATATAGATTGACAGTGATGAGTACATGGCCTGATAAACGTTTGAATAAATTCTGAAAAAATACTTCATGAGTTATGTTCCTTTGTAATTTTTTTTTTTTGGACCAAGTCAGCAAAATATTTCACAATGTATATATGAGTCTCGAATCTTGGTGGATTGACGCAGGATGATGAGTAGATGACCTGATTAAAATCTAAAATTATATTATTTTTTTACTTGAGCTGAGTAGATGGCCTTGGTTACTTTTCAAAACGATCGGATTTTTGTCTTGAGCCCTGTGAAAATTTCAGCGTTTCTACTATGTAAGCAAGATATCTAAACACTATAAGGGACTAGCAGTGGTAATGTAAAGTGCCAAATTCTGATCTGGTTCTGCACTGATTGATTTGGCCTGTCTGTACCATACAAAGGTTCATTACAGAATGTCCGATTATACAATTTTGCTTCAAGCGTTCCAAACTATGCCTCCTAGAAATGTTTTTTTTTTACTTCAGAACTCAAACGAGTTAAACACGGGGCCAATATAAGTTCATATTTCGTGTGACTCAACCATGGAAGTGGCACCAGTAAGCACACCCACGTCGGTACCAACAGTCCACAAACGATTGGCGATACTGTGCTGGATTGTCTTGGTGACAGATATGCTGTTGGTGGGGACTGTCAGTTATCTGTTATATCAAAAAGTAAGTACGGTCGAAACTGAAAGCCTCAAACATTTTTGAGACATGACAATTTGTTCTAGTCAGTAGGATAGTTTTCAGTCATTGCTAATATCATAGCGCCTAGACAAGATATATAAAGGCATATTTTTCATCTTCTGTAAGCTATAAGTAAATGTACTGCGTGTACTAACTAGAAAACAGTTAATACTAAGGACATGTTTGGATATTTCCGCGATCATCTTACAATAATAGAATTGGTATTGTACTCATTTCGCCTCGATCAGATCAATTAAAAAAATATATTGGAATTCGAATCGTAAGTATTTAAGAGGTATGTCATTTGCTTGACATTGTTGCGACTAGGGTTTCATACCCGGCGTCAGTATATAGTAGAATTCTGTACAGATACGCTTTCGAAAGTGTTGTCAACGCAGCCGCACTCGTCTCGCGTTTGTATCGCGTGAGATACGCACTCGCAGTTCACGCATTTCAACTGCGAATTACATTTTAGCCAATGAATGTCCTCTATGAAAAACTCGATACTGCGCATAAATCGCGAATGTCGATCAGCCAATCAAACTTGCGTGTCGATAACGTAGATATAGACGCCTCTGCGTTTCAAAAGCACCCAATCAATACAGCGTAACTATTTCGCGCTTATCGCCATTTTTACTTTTTTTTTCTTCAAAGTTTGGTTTCAGATTTTTTTTTACATCTGATTAATTCCGAAAACAGAAATAGAATAAATGGAAACAGAGAAATAAATTAAGGGAATGGACAAGTAATTGATTCAGTTACAGCAAATATGTGAAATTTGCCTTGGGGTAAATTGTACAAAATTAAGGTACTGCGTTGTGACTGAAGTTAATTGTATGTATACAGGAAGCTGACTGCCAGAATTCAGGATGTATATTGATCAACAGTTTTATGACACCCAGGTGCACCTTCGAGCCATAAAGCTAGTTGTTTAAAACAACACCGCTTTATCTTCACTTATTAAAGATATCAAGACCAGAAATAAACTCCTTTCATTTACTCACTCATAGAAGTGTCTCATTTTTAATAAATTATTATTTTTTTTTGTAATTGAAATTTATTTATTTGTTTATTTATTTATTTATTTTCCATCAGGTTAACAAGTCACCCTCGAAACACAACTTCCCTGCCCTACATCATAGTGTAGATTATATTTTCTTGTCCTTTGGGATCATTGATTCCATTGTGGGATTTTGAAAATATCTGAGGGTCACTGATGAGGCCTAATTGGCCGAAAATAGCTAGACTGGCCCAGAAAACATGTACACTCCATATTTTTCACTTCTGTGGTGTATTCCTTGCTTCCAAATGATAACCATTTTATAGAACATATTTATGTAGAGAAAAAATGGGATTTACGCGGTATTCAAAAACACGCCCAAATAATTTCATCCCCTGATTTTAAATCGTAACATTGCGTCTTACAAGGTTTTGTATATTTTTTTTCATATTTTTGCTTAAAACATAGATTCCGGTTACTGGTTAGAAACGCCTCGTCAAAGCGGTTCTAATGAGTACCCTGAAGCATTGTTTTAGCAAAAAAATGAAAAACTGTATAATAGCACACAGAACATTTTTCTCGTCTCCAAAATGGCTTTATTTCTGAAGAATTGCCATCATGATATTTTTCTTATTCATACTACATACATAGGTTATATGTGCTCTTTAGAACAGCCTCATTGAGATGGTTCTAACGAGTACCCACACCGTATGTCGTGAAGAAGAAACAAGAAACATAATGTATATCCCAGTAAACCTGGGATTCTCTATGCATAAATTGGGGTTTACGGGATGTTCATTTCACAGACTTGTTCTTGTTATGATATAAGATTCTTGAGCTGAAAATTTCAATATATTTGAATAGGCGTGCTTCCGTGATTCCCGTCTACGCGCCCGCCCTAACTGCCACTTTTTCGAGGCGAGCTGTGCAGTCTGATGACAGCCCGTGATATGATACCAACATATGCGGGTTATTTTCGATATTTATTCAGGTGCAATATCCAAACTTTGCAAAATTGCAGTACGTTCCTCTGGCTTTCTTTGCCGGATCATTACAGGGTCACTGATAAGGCTTTATTAGCCGAAACTACGTAGTATGGCCATCTTCTTTCTTATGAATGTTTTCATTGCTCTTAAAGGAACTCATTTTTGATTTTTATTTGCCTTCACTGCAGCTGGTGTTGTGCCGTGTGTCGGCCGTAAAACGTCTCCCCGTACATCAACCATAGTAAAGTTTATATTTTACTTTTGGTCCTTTGAGATCATCGTGAATATTCTGAGAAATCAGAAATAAATTGTTGGTTTAGACTCATTCTATACAGGTTTTTAATTATTTGGACCTCATTTTGATTTATATCAGACTTTGATTTTGAGATTGTAAATTTTCCTTTTTTGGATGGTGAAGTTCCTCGTGCGCCATCCTATGGCGTTTATATTTCGCAATTAATTCGATTTGCTAGAGTGTGTAGTCATGTAACTGACTTCAACACTCGTAATAAATTATTAACGGCTAAACTCCTTAATCAGGGTTATCGGTACCATAAACTACGCAAAGCCTTTTCAAAATTTTATAGACTCCATTCTGATTTAAATTCAAAATTCAATATTGGACTTAAATCTCTTCTGCAACAAGGTCTATCGGAACCCGAATTTTATGGTGACTTAGTATATAAATTCAGAAAAATATATAACCGCAATGACTTCAGCACCCAATTTCGTAAAATCATTCTTCGATATAAAAAGATTGGGTACAACATGGATATTATACGACAGACTGCATGCATGGTAGTTAACCCAATCACGGTTGGCAACTTTGCTTCCCTCTTTAATTGCACGCCGGTGGGTCAGGCCTCAGATTCTATGACGGCTCCAACGTAAAGGCTTATTGAAAATTAAAGAGATAATGTTGGTTGGTGCCTGATGCTCTGTCTCTGGTCGGGCTCATCTGAGTCTAACTGTTGGTTTTCTTTTGCTCCAGCATTTCAGTGGTTTCTTGCTGTCGAGTCCTCACCGTTGTCTCACCTCTGTGGTTCTTTGATTTCTGTGTTCACGGAGATGTTGCACTGATGAGTTAGGAGGCCTTCATGCGGACTGAACAAATTATTTGTCTAAATCGCGACGGAAGTAAGGGCGAGGATTGTGGCCACGTGAAATCGATTTAAGCCCCCCAGTGGAAATCATCCACTGACCGTTCCAAGGCGGCTTTTCTGTGGCGATTTATTTATGTTGTTGTTTGTTACTTACTGTGTGTATCACTTGTGTCTTTTAATTTTGGATGGCCATATGGCCATTTTGTGGGAAAGTAACTGTCCATATGGCCTTCCTTTATTTAGGTTTCCATTATGGTCTGGTCGCCTAATGTTTGTATTTCTTTCCCTTTGGTGTCTTTTATGGATGGAGTAAGTTAATTGTATCAATTCCTGATCTTTGTTTTACTTCTACTTTGAATCGACTGCCTATTCGAAATTTGCAAAATTGCAGTACGTTTCCTCTGGCTTTCTTTGCTGGATCATTACAGGGTCACTGATGAGGTTTTAATAGCCGAAACTACGTAGTATGACCCATCTTCTTCTTAATAATGTTTTCATTGCTCTTAAAGGAACTCATTTTTATTTGCCTTCACTGCAGCTGGTGTTGTGCCGTGTGGCGCCGTAAAACGTCTCCCCGTGCATCAACCATAGTGCAGTTTATATTTTACTTTTAATCCTTTGAGATCAGCGTAAATATTCTGAGAAATCAGAAATAAATTATTGGTTTAGACTCCTATTCTAGACAGGTTTTTAATTATTTGGACCCCATTTTGATTTATATCAGTCTTTGAATCGACTGCCTATTCGAAATTCGCAAAATTTCAGTATGTTTCCTCTGGCTTTCGTTGCCGGATCATTACAGGGTCACTGATGAGGCTTTAATAGCCGAAACTACGTAGTATGACCCATCTTCTTCTTATGAATGTTTTCATTGCTCTTAAAGGAACTCATTTTTATTTTTATTTATTAGCCGAAACTATGTAGTATGGCCCATCTTCTTTCTTATGAATGTTTTCATTGCTCTTAAAGGAACTCATTTTTGATTTTTATTTATATTGCCTCGCAAAGCAAGGGTCGTTGGACCGATTCCGGGAGTCACCAGACTTTCATATGAGTCTTTGAACCGGGGTCCCGTCTCCATACGGCCTTAGTTGTTGATGGGACGTAAAACTCTAACTCATACACACCCAGATTTATAGAAACTGAACAAAACACTCGGTTGAACATAACATTTTGTACAATTTACATCTCAATTAAATTATACCTGACATCCCTATAATTGAAATTGAACCACTCCTAACGTATAAAGTGGACGATTCCATTGTAATGTTGAAAAGTGTGTTTTAAGGCGTCTATCCTATTTCCCCTAGTTTGACTCTAAACATAGATTGTGGATACAAGTTAGAAACACCAGGTCAAGGCGGTTCTGATGAGCGCCCATTAACCAGTGAATAGCCGTGACTTGTGTGTCCTTCAGAGTACCTCAAGTGAGTTGTATCTCTAAAGGTGTTATGCAATCTAAAATGTGTCTTTAAATATAAATGTAGTGGTGTTCGTTAATCTGAAGGAATCTCTACTGATAAGAAAGACCAACACTGCCATTTATGCACGTACGAATTAAACAACAAAAAAAAAAAAAAAAAAAACAAATAAAACAAACAAAACGAACAACAAACTGTCAAACAAATATAAGGGCCAAATATACAAGCAAAGAGGATTTTGATTGACCCGTGTTCACTCGCACTCACGCGTTTTATCGTCCCTTACCTGTCTTATTCTTATTGGTTGAAATTTTCTCGCAAAGAAACGCGTATTAAGTTTATTTAACGCGTTGTGAATAATACGTTAATTGGCTGATATTTAACACGTTGGAATCGTGTGTGAACACGATGAACCGCGCATTAAAACGCGATAATTTCACACGCGCGCAATGCGGGTTTGTCACATAGAAAACACGCGTAAATGGTAAACTTTCTCGCAAGCGAATCTGTATGTAGTGGTCGCTCGTCTATTTGTTTTTATGTTGTTAGTCTTTTCGTCGTTTTTGTTTCACAAAAAAGTCAATATCCACGACTTCGAGAAGTTTGTTCTCAATTTACTGTATACTGTATAACTGACCTGAAGTAAAGTATTTATGTCGTTTGTAACTGGCGCACGGGTGGAAGACTGGGAAACTACCTCGAAAATACTTTTAGTAAGACGCGAAATTGTTCCCACGCCACATAGAGACCTCTCGAGGTACTTTCAGTAAACTAAGGTTGGTGCTTAGTAATTTTAGTGTACATAAAAAGAAAGAGCAAATCACTCAGAATTCCGGCATTGTTAAACGATGTAAACATGTTTTAATATGTTAAAATAAAAGTGAAGGCAATGATCGGGAAACGATAAAATTAATCCACACCTCCCATCAGAGACACCAAAGTGAAGTGACACAAAACTTGAAATAACAAGACGCTAATGGAAACATCAACAGCAGAAGGAAAATGACAGTTACTTTTCCACAAAATAGCCAATTGGCTAGCCAAATTTAAAAAGATATTAGCGATACACACATTCAAAGACAAACCACAACAAAAATAA
This sequence comes from Lucinisca nassula, assembly GCA_963580285.1. Taxonomy (NCBI): domain Eukaryota; kingdom Metazoa; phylum Mollusca; class Bivalvia; order Lucinida; family Lucinidae; genus Lucinisca; species Lucinisca nassula. Next base: position 29,634,905 of record OY757027.1, on the reverse strand, counting down.
ACCGCAACAGAAGAAGCACTATATAGGACGGAGTGGCTATTGAGAAACGTTTGTCAAAGCCATTTTAACGTAATGGTTATTGGCAAATGATTGTCAACAGCGATTTGTGCGTTCAATCTCCATTGACAAACATTTATAAACAGTGCTTTTCGTAACAAATTCTTTGAAATGGGACTATTTTGCTGATATCGCCGCCTGACCCGCTTTCACAAAACCGCATAAGGAAAATAAAACACATTTCAGACAGCTTCTACAGACTTGACCAATTTTGCACAACAGCGTCCGTAAGCTTTCGATGACAGTGTAAAAATTGACAGTCGTGAACAGGCATATTCATATTTGGTGAAAAGATAGCTGAAAGTGATTGAACACTAACAGATGTCATAAGCCACTGAAAGTGATCGTACGCATGTTCGTTCTGTTTGCTCCTTTGCGAGTTTTGTCACAGCCAGGATCAGCAGTATGTTTACGTGAAATATTTTCTACTTCCACTCTCTCCCTTCTTCTAGTTCAAGATACGCGGTTAGACACTACTTTAAGGTGTCTATGCACTTATGTACAACCTACGTGTATGTTTGCCAATGAAAATAGTGGACATATAAACTGACCGGCACGACATGGCCTTAAAAGTATTGACTGGCAGTTAAACACCTAATCAAAGCCTTTTATTCGACCTCAATTTTCAGCTGAATAGATCGAATGACACAAAGAAGTATTGGGCTACATGTACTCCAGCGTTAGCAATGTCAGCTTCCACAAACTACTCAGCAATAATTTCTACTGTATTTGTCGAGAACAAACCTTGGTTAGGTAAACTGATAAAGACACGATCGACATGATACTTACAATGTTGACTCGGTCATAAACTCCAAAATTTCCAGAATCTAGAAAATAAAACATTTATTCACATGGTTATGGTATCCAAATACATGAACTTGTCACTGAATTTGATGCGCATCTTCAAGGTACTGAACCTGATGGTCTACCGCAAGGTGCATTTGCGCTTCTGTACATTTTTTAATTTAAATGTTTGTAACAAGACTGTGTGTGGTTGTTCGCATGTGTGCATTTGAATTTTTTATCTTACTTCCCGAGCGAGTACACGTGAACTGTCAACTTTCAGCATTGTCAAATTCATTTTGAAAATGTATTTCTTTCTTTCTTTATATTTATATAGGCACACATTGAAACATGAAATAAATACAATACCGAATTTACGACTTCTGTGTTTATTTCGACTTTTTCTTACCAATCAAAGCAGCATTCGAACTTCAAAAGTGCGAAGTCATATCAATTGGCACTATAGAGACCAGCATAGAAGTGAAGGCAATGACCAGAAATCGATACAATTAGCCCACTGCTCTTATCAGAGACACCAAAGGGAACGAGACACAAACATAATACAACTAGACCCGAATGGAAACACCGAAAGCGGAAAGCCAAAAAAGCCCAGTTACTTTCCCACAAAATGGCTAATTGGCTATCCAAAACAAAAACATTTGTAAGCACTACACACTCGCAAAGACAATCCATAACAAAAATAATCCCCCGGCAGATAAACCACCTTGGAACGGTCAGTGAAACAAATAAAACTGGGTGACGAGGAGGGGCGGAACTTAAATCGACTTTACCTGTTGCAATCCTCGCCCATACTACCGCCGCGATTTAGACAGATGATTTGTTCAGTCCACATGAAGGCCTTCTAACTCATCAGTGCAACATCTCCGAGAACACAAACATCAAATAACCAGAGAAATTGCACAAGAAACAACGCAGATGACTCGACAGCAAGACACAACTGAAAGGCTGGAGCAATAGAAAACTAACAGTTAGACTCGGATGGGTCTGACCAAAGACAGATCATCAGTCACTAACCAATATTAATTTACATTAAATTAAATTCTAATTCTAAATAATCCTTTTACGCTGGAACCGACATAGAATCCGATGCCTGACCCACCGGCGTGCAATAAAAGTTGTCAACCGTGATTTGGTTAACAGCCATGCATGCAGTCTGTCGTAAACATATATGTTGTGCCCGACCTTTTGATATCGTAGTATGATTTTACGGAACTGGGTGCTGAAGCCATTGCAAATATATATTTTTTTCTGAATTTATGTACATGTACTAAGTATTCATAAAATTCGGGTTCCGATAGACCGTGTTGCAGAAGAAAGTTAAGTCCAGCACTGAAATTGGAAATTAAATCGGAATGGTGTCAATTAAATTTTGCAAAGGCTATTGGCCATTTTGCGGGAAAGTAACTGTCATTTTGGCTTTCCGCTATTGATGTTTCCATTAGGGTATGTTGTTTCATGTTTGTATTTCTTTACCTTTGGTGTCTCTAATGAACGGTGGGTTGATTGTATCGATTCCTGATCATTGCCTCTACTTCTATTTTGCGTAGTTTATGAAAATGATAACCCGGATTAAGAGGTTTAGCAGGTATCAATTTATTTTGAAGTCAGTTACATGACTAGACAATCTATAAAATCGAATTTATTGCGAAATTTAAACGCCATAAATTGCCGCACGAGGAACATCACAATCCCAGAAAGGACAATTTACAATCTCAAAATCAAAATCATCGCGTTTCTCATAAAGGGGGAGTTCCAGCCTATAGTAAATTTCCAAAGGGTTCTGCCCACGCACAGATTTTCATGATATTGTGCATAATTACTGCTTGGTAAATGACTGTTCATTATTTAGTTATTTCACTCTTATATCTGTTTTCGTTATAAATCTACAATGTTTTGTTTATGTCCACATCTGAAAGTAGGGGTACCCCCAAACTAGTGTATATATACATTCCATCTTTTGATGTTTCGGAGTTATTTTGTTCTCAGGCATCACTGTAGTCATCTGTGATTATCTCTGTATCACATTTAGCATTGTTTAGGCAAAGTTCGATACACCATGCTCAATTTCATATGAAGTAGACCCCAGAATTCATAACCATAAAATCTTTTGGAGTATGTTTGACGTTTGATTTCACCCTTTTGCAGTTCTTGTCACCCCATAATTTTAATATGAAAATTGACCATATATATGCAGAACATTTTGTCAAACTTTCTTGAAAATCTGAGACCGGTAACATACCGCATTTGAACATTGAATAGTAATGGTCAGGGTTTTGAATTGTTTCAAACCATTTGTAGATATCAGATGGTGCAATATTTTCAATCGAAAAATTGTTCACCAATATATAATAAACATGAATATATGTATGTTTATATAATGGTGTATAGTATGAGCTCATATATAATCAGCATTTGTATCAATTATGATGCCCTGATGAACACCAAAAACACAATTCATTTCGAGCTTTCGTTAACAATTCAATCAGATCTTATTTAAAAATACTTCATTTAAGAACAAGCGTTTTTGCATTAATGTAATTCTAAATAGAAGTGGAGGCAATGCTGAAGGTTAGTATGACAACGATTGTTGAAATGGCAAGTAAACTGGATGGTTCTGTAAACCAGACAATTTTACTTGACTCTAATAAGTATGTATTTAACTGATGCAGTGATCTTAAAAAGTTTGAAAAGTCTGATTGCCATACTGGAATGACACAGGTTGCTTGAATGGCCAAGAATAATGATGTTTGTATTATGTTTCAGCCAGGTAGGTCATAATAACACAGACAATATTTTCTGATCTTTTTGCCCACTGTATTAACGGGGATGTTAAACCTCAATACAGACAAACAAACAAACCATTTGTAAAACCGATGAATACAGAGCCAGAAAACTTAACATAGATGACAAGTATTGCATACATAAGACGGCATATGCACATCTTAATACAATATCAGCTACCAAATAAATGTTTTACAGCAACTTGCCTTCCAACTATATCATTTTGGGAAGTGTATGCAAGATAAATGCATGATAAATGTGCAAGTAGTTTCAGTGTGACTAGTTATGCATTTATTTTGAAGACTAGTGCCATTGCAGCAAACACTTTTGCCTACCGTATGTTATAATGAACCTAGAAAAAAAATGCCGAAAATGCTTTTAATGGTCTCACAAAACCTTTGATGTGTGTGTGTGTGTGTGGGGGGGGGGGGGGGTGGGGGGTGGGGGAGAGCGACGTGCGAGTCTCTTTGACCAAGTGATGTAAGAAAAAATACCAATACATGGACTGATCAGTAATAAGAACAAATCAGCCTGTCCTTTCACAGATGGCAAATTATTGACTGCTGTTTTATTTTAAAGAGGGAAAGTCAACAATAAAAACATTTAAGGAAAAACAGGATTATGAAAGTAATTTATTAAGCAAACTCAATACACCATTGTGTATAACTGACATTTATATCTTTGAATTGCGGGTTTAAAAAAAGACCAAATAAAATAGTGCAAAAAATATCCACCTTGTCTTATTCCTATTGTCATAATACATTTTTTCAGCATAACCGCTTTTGCAATGCTGTAAACACTAACACTCATCGTGATCACTGCATGAGTGCATTATATGCTAATGTATGTTCTTATCTACTATTTAAAACACAAACTAAAAATCATTCTCTGTCGAAAAGTGTATTTTTGTTTGTGTGTGTGGGGGCGGGTGGGGGGGGGGTGCAGGGGCGGAATTACGTAAATGCATATGCTAAGCTTTGCATGATAAGGTGACACTATATGGTCATAAAAATACAATAAAAATATACTTAAAGAAAATCTGGTCCCCTGATATTGCAAATGACTTCATCACAAAAATATACCTAAATACATAATAAAAAAATTTTTTTATCTGGCAATCGAAAACAATGTTACCGGTTTCTGATTTTTTTTTAATTTGTTTGCTATATAGACGATATATGTGGCTAATTTTATGTGAAATATCTTGGGGTGACAAGATCAGTAACACATCTAACACTTGGGATAAACATTTTAATTTTATAAATTTTCATGAAAATTTAAGAAATTTTGTAAATAAATTCATCAGAAAAATTAAAAGACCTAGACACATTTATATTTTTGGTATTATATGAATCATTATGGAGTTCTGTTGCCAATCAAAGCAACAAAAATGAAAACAATCGAGCTTGTTGATTTAAGAATGAAAAGTTCACAGGTGTGTATGGCCTCTACAGGGGATTACCTCAGGGAGCTCCCCTGAGAACTTTAGTACTTAATCAAATAAAACAAAGTTATATATTAGATAGTTGATAGACCTAAAGTAAACAACAACTGAAGTTTCAAGAAAATCTGTGCGTGGGCAGATTTGGAACTCCCCCTTTGCAGGAAACAAAGCCATTTAAAATAGATAGATGTAAATTCCAAAATGGGGCCTAGGTATCAGAAAAAAGTGCTTTATTTAACTGAAGTTCTATGGAGGAGGGGGTAAATTTGACTTTCAATCAATCGGTATTAATATTTAATAAATTATCCAAATATCTTGTAGTCGAGCTTAAGGCGTCAATGATATTAGATTTGTTTTCAATGGAAAAGGTCATAGTGAGGTCTATTTCATAACAAAACAAGAACAAATCAGCAACAAGAGGTGCGCGATTCCTACCCATCGGAATACGCCACAATTTGTCTAAAAACTTGTTACCAAATCCTTTGTAAATATTGTCGAGTAGAAAGTTGAGACCTTCACACACTTTCTGAAATAGCCATAAAATAATTTTAAAAAAGGCCGATGAGGAACTGATACAATCAGATCCCAAATTCTACCTACAATATCACTAGGGAAAGAGGTCGAAACATGGAGTGACGGCAGTTAACAAAACGGACAAGAGGTAAACCGCGTCAGCAGCACTTTCCCAAACGAGTGGTGACTCAGAATATCCAAACCTAACAAAAATGGATCAACATACATAATGTGGTATCAGAATCACCAACATGATAAATATTGAACTGGAAGGACAAACGTAACTACAAAAGAAAAACCAAAAAAGGGGGAAGAATCAAAATAATCAATGTAACAACACAAATCTTTTGGGAAAAAATCATATCCACCATCACAAAACATGAAGAACTACAGTAAAACACCGACTTGAAACGATCAGTAAAAAGACTGGTGGGTTACAGTTAATTTTACCGAATCCCAAAAGGGGAATAATCAGAACCATCAATGCAACAGCATATATAATTAGGGGAAGAATCAGAACCTCCACCACAAAACACGAAGGAGACACAGCAAACGCACCGACCTAGAACGGTCAATAAAATTTACTGGTGGGTTTAATTTAATTTTACGGGATCCCAACCTTCACCTTCACTTTCATTGAGGTTAAAACAAGCATTTGTTTGGTCCTCGTGAAGTTTTTTTTAACTCATCAGTGAATCAACTCGATAAACTTGGCGTCGGAAGCGTTGGTGCGGCGTAGTGGCGTTGAGCCGACCTTGATGCAGCGTTGCGGTTGCGCCGTGTGCTTGCTGAGATGGAACCACATACCCATATCCATATATCCAAACATCTTTAATCCATTCTCTTGTCTTTTTTAATCATAAACTATAAAATAGTTTAACTATCCGCAATGTAGACTTAATTGTATTTTTTATAGTTATATTGAAACCTACAGCGACATACCTACCAGTTCTCGACCGACCTACCTACCTACATACACTCATACCATACCAACACACCGTTTTACAGCCAGCTAATCAAAACATATAACCAGCGCTGCATCGAACAACAACAACAACAACACACACACACACACACACACACACACACACACACACACACACACACACACAAATGCACATGTTGGCAATCATAGTTACACCTATCTCGGTAACATATATATTATGTATTTGTGTTTGTTTGTTTGATGTGAGGTTTAACGTCCCCGTCAACACTGTAAAGGTCATTTTGGAGACGTTGCCTCCATTTTTGAGATACTTTTACCCGAAATTGGGGTGGGTTGGCATCTCAGGCCCTGTAGCCCAGTGGGGTCGATGGGGTTTGTAAGCCTGGGCGATCTGACTCGCGCCGCTTTGTCTGGACGGGCTTAGAACGTGTAAGCGTTTTCAGTACTCATGTGCGGTCGGATTTCATCTCTGCGTGGAAGCATCATGCGGCCCATCTGTTTCTTCAAGCCTCGATGACGGGGGCCGAATATAAATTTTATAAATTACACGGTTTGTAAAAAAGATTAGGTTGGAAAGGAGAGGAGGCGCCGACCAAACAAAAAAAAACTCGGTAAACAAGGAAATCACAGTTAAAGCCAAATAGAAGCGAAAGCAATGATCAGGAATCGATACAATTAACTCACAGCTCCCATCAGTGACACCAAAGGGAAATAAACCAAAACAAGAAATAACTAGACCCCAATGAAAACATCAATAACGGGAAGCCAAAGGGATGGTTACTTTCCCACAAAATGGCCAACTGGCTATCCAAAACAAAATACTATGACTATAAGCGAAACTCACACGCAAAGACAAACCATAACAAAAATAAATCGCGACCGAAACACTGCCTTGGAACGGTCAGTGAAGCGGGTGGGAGGGGGGGGGGTTATAGTATTTACTGTCAAGTCATTAAGCTAAAACCATCATGGAGTCTGAATCCCCAAACAACGGCGTGCAATTAAAGACACCCTAGTGTTCTTATCCAGAGACATGGAAGAAATCACTTATTCTCACATGTTCGATATGCACTGGTTGAATAGGACCTAATTTGCGCCGTCGTTACGTGACGTCACTAAAATCACACCATTGTCATCACAATATTGGCGGACGGCGGTAACCGAAGTGACTGCATTGTAAATAAAAAAACACGCTCGTATGTAAGAAAAATAATCTGACATGGGTGTGAGGTTGGTAGAAAATCCGTCCCTTGGGGTCAAAGTCCGGCATCGTGATGCCGCACTGTAAAAGTCCGGCATCGTGATGCCGCACTGTAATCCTCAGAATGGAATTTTCTTTCCACCCCTCGCGCCCATATAAGATTATAAGAATCGTATATGGGTGTGAAGGGTGGATGGAAAAATCCGTCCCGAGGGACACAGTCCGGCATCACGAGGCTTGCCGAGTGATGCCGGACAGTGATCCCGAGGGACGGATTTTCTATCCACCTCTGACATCCGTATATAATTCTTTTTTTTGCACCCCTTCCATTTCTTGCGCGGACTTTTCATGCTGCAGTCACATCGGTTACCAACGTCCGCCATATTGTGTTGGCACTGCAGGAATGTTTAGTGACGTTACGTAGTGTGCTGTGACGTCAACCTTAACGACGGCGCATACGAGGTCATAATCAACCAGTGCATTTATCAAACCCGCGATTAAATTTGATTTTGGGTCGGAACACCAGGGTCAGAACATAAATTTTATCCCAGGGTAAAATCACGTATTTCCTTGTCTGGTGTGCAAGAATATAACATTATTGTCGCGCCTGTTTAATGCATAGCCTGATAGAGCGTCGGAATGTCAATCAGTTCCTCAGTCATTTCGTCAAATCGTAAACATTGTCCGTCACCCTAGTTTTAACACTAATGTAAGGGACCCATTACGAAAACACGCATATTAAAATATATCGATCATTTTACCACCATACGAAAAATTGTAAATTACAGATAAAATGATATTTTTCATAGTTCTGCTTTGAGCAGAAATACGAAAATAATATATACCACTGCAAACCCCAGTTTCACTTCATATATAAAAGTTGGGTTTAAGGAGGTCAAAATGATATATGTATGTTTTCGTGATGCAAATGCAATAGAATCCACCTCAGTCGAATGGTACACTGTTAAATTCACTCTTTCTGCATTCAACACATGTTTCAACAAATTTATCTAATTCAACAAATATGTCGAAAAGGACGACGGTCGTATTGTTGAATTTGATAACTACAGATTCAATGCTCATGTAGGCCAAATCAACATATATTAATTGCAGTTTATAACTGAACTGAGCAGGAACCGTTTGAAATAACTGAGGTGTCATTACATTTTCCTTGCCGAAATAGTTAGTAAACACAATCGAGTCACTTGATTCGACAATTTGTGTCATATCTTTTCTTGATTATTTCTTCCTCCACCATGATTCGTAAATGTTTGTTGGAGCAATCTTATCCAAGAGGTTTGGAATTCTAATCACAATCTATGGTTTTGAGCGAAAGTCAGAGTTAAAACTTAACTTTTCTCTAAATATAGATAACCCATAACATGCCAGTCACAACAATGGTTGTCTACATTGTCTTCTGCTCGTAGCTGTAAAAATCAATTTTGCAAACAGTCTGAAACTGGAGCAGTCCGATCTGGATCCGCATTGTTTGCATGTATGCAAGTATATGTTTGAAAAGTTTTCACGATAATGCAGCAGGCCACATAAGCAGATGGTATTTTCAGATGCAGTTCTTTGGTGGCATCTTAAAGAGTTAAGAAGTGAGTTTTACGTATATAATTTGATTTGGACGATAAAATATACTTGCTAAAAGAAAATCAACGTCATTAAGTGATGCTATCAAAAATAAGCACAACATTATATTTTTAAATTACTGATCTTTTAAAGTTGATATTTTAGTTTTGGTTATTTGCTGTTTTCTGTTAGGTCCAAGATTGTTGAAATTATTTCCTTTTCCTGTTATGAATGGGTCTATTATTTGGATAGGTTCGTCAATGCTATGAAAAAATATTATTGATTCACCTCTCTCTCTCTCTCTCTCTCTCTCTCTCTCTCTGTGTGTGTGTGTGTGTGTGTGTGTTTCAAATTTGGTTTTTGAGGGCAGGATGTTGGAATTGGTGGTATCCGTTCCTGTCGCTGCTCTTTTTCATATTCAGCAAGGGTTATGAACATTTTTTCATCTGAAATCTACCGACTTGGACAGATCAGTAAAAAGTAATGACGGACTTTTCTCTGATAACATCGCTTTCTGTCGTTGCTCTTCTTTCAGCATGCTTTGTTATCTAAAACTTTCAAATGTACTACAAATGTCGAAGCCTTGAAAATAAGAAACACATAAAACGCAGATAAAGTCATTTATGCTGATTCAAGGATAAGGGTTCAACAGACAAAAACGCGTTGAAACATCTGGAGTGTCACTCAACGCCACTGGTGTACTGAGGCAAAAGGAACTCAATGAACCATAAGGGCTGAGTAGCAGGCATAACCGATTCCGGTTTCAATCAACTAAATAAATAGCTTGAGATACAATCTGAAAATCATATTTCCCAAACGAAAAATAAATAAATAAACCAATACTAGGGCATAATGATTTTTATTAAAGATGCATTTGACGCACGGTAAACCTCGGGGTTTTAGGTTGTGACGGGTCATTTTTGAAAACTTTCTTATTTTGTTCTGTAGGATAATTCTTTACATCGAACAGGGTATTGGTATTTACGTCACAATGACATATTGTATCCAATTTTGTCGGGTTTTCCGTCAAATCCGTGATACTCGAAAATTAAAAAATGCTATAAAATCTGTATGTGCTGTCAACTGTGTGAGTAAAACGCAGATCCTCGGTCGATTTTTCTCGGGTCGTCTTAAATCCACTTTATACACTATCTTAAAGTTGCTCGGCCTGTACGGATAGTTAGTATATATTTGCATCAAATAGCATTGCCGGAACACTGAACGATTCGCCCTTTCTTTAAAAACAATACAAAAACATCGGGGCACTTGCCTTTGTTTGCAGAAAATTTGAAATTTCAACTACCTTACGAGGTCCCGAATTTTGGAGTTGTAGCAAATTCGCTGGTAGTTCCCCTGATGTCCACGCATGTGAAAGAACAAATAATGTATACAATGTGTAACGCAACAATGTAATTACGACACAAACTTATCTGAATGGCCATGTTTAAAACTCAGTAATGTCGAATTCATACAGTTGCATTCAACCCGAATGTCCACACACAGCCAATTATCGAATTCGCCATTTCGTCCTTTTATTGAAAACCCATGCAAACACCACTTTCTATAGACAAAATGGGTCTTACATGTGTATATATTACAATCCACACGCTTTGGCGTTTGGGGATATTGTCAACGTCTCAGTCCGACCGCCCGTCCGTTTTGCCGCCCGCCCGTCCGTCCGTCACCCTGTCTCGTCGTTAACCGCTGGCCGGATTGCAACCAAATTTGGAACATTGTTTTCTTACATGATGAGGGCGTCCGAGAGCAGTCTTATACTTGGTTCCGCCCGCAGCGCGGGGATTTTCGATGGTGTGTCATCGACTGCGCGCTCTGGTTCTCGTTATATTTGCTTAAAACCAAGGATCTCTGGCACTCACTAGAACGAGGCGGTTCTAACCATCAAGGCGGTTCTTACAAGTAGTATCACTATGTGTTTGTACAAAAAATAAAAATATCAAAACTATTACTCTGAAATTCTACTTCTAGATGTAAGAAAGACGCCAATTTACCATTTTAACACACGGGTGTGTGGTCGTAATGTTCATGCATGGAATGCAATCAGTCTTTGTCAAAGTTTCTCCGCTACCCAAAGAGCAACACACCTAGGCTCTGACCAACACAGTTGATGTACATGTAGATTCGAGTTTGTGTCTGGAGAGAACAAATGCAGATTGTGTTGCGCCGTGGCTAAATAGTTTTTGTCTGTTCTTTATTTAGATAGCGGGGACAGATTCGACACATGTGGAGTATCCTGAAGAGACCGTACAGGGCAACACATCTTTATATATGGACAAAATATCTCAAGGTCTGGCTGTGAATGAATCGGATTTTGACAAGATTATTAATACGATTTTTCATCTAAAAGTAAACAATGAATCTATGCACTATGAATTAATGCAGGTAAGAGCTGTTCTAGCCAATGTGCTAAGAGAACAAATGGAGTGGAAAGAAGATGCCGATTATCTTAGAAAGGCCGCAGATGTAATATCTAACAGTGGCGCAGTTTACATACGATTTGGAAAAAACAGCTGTCCAGGAAATGGTTCGGAAGCGTTATACAACGGGTATATTGGTGGGAAGCCTGGACGACATCGTGATTTTGACGGCGAGTCAGGATCCCCATTGCTGTGTTTGCCAAAAGACCCTGAATGGAATAAATACGATGGAAATGTACACGGCGACGATATTGCAGGCGCTGAGTACGTATATGATGCAAATGTAATATTTACCGGAACGCACAAATTCCACGATGTTCCATGTACAGTGTGTATCGTGCAAACAAGATCGTCCATGATAATGGTCCCAGCAAAAAGAAATTGCTACGCTGGCTGGACCATGGAATACTCAGGATATCTGATGGACTCCTATGAGTCACCCACCACCATATGTGTCGACGAACATCCAGAAAATATACCGGGAAGTGAAGCAAACGGATATGCCATTGGTCTGGTGTTCGTTACAACAAACTGTGATTCGCTGAAGTGTCCTCCATATGTTAAGGATCGCCAGATCACTTGCGTTGTATGTACCAAATGAATAAATGGCCCAGCACAACGACAAACGGGTCATTCACTCCTCTATTTACTTTACAAATGTTGTTGATTAGCGCTTAAAGTGGAACCAGTAAGATTACTGTACTTTTCCTTTCAGTGAGCTCGCCTGGACAACATGGTTTTGCCATTGAGTTTTTTTTTTCATATTTCTTTTAACTCAGGTTCTCTAAATGAGGACGTTATTTGCTTCTGTAGAGCAAACCATTTCCATTGAGCAATTTCGTAGCGGTACGATATATATTTTTACCGAAAGCTCAAATCAATCATCAGATAAGAACTTAAGACAACATCACGGTAATACATCCGTGTGACAAAGTGCACATTCTTTTATAGTTCCAATTCTCCATCATTATACACATTTCGAGCGACTTGATTGGTTGAAATAAAAGTTTTATATTTCGATATATTCGGGCAAGAATTTCAGAAACACAGCGACAGGTAGTAATATAACGTGACGTCAAAGAGCATGTTTAGAGCCTGCGCGCTACGTCTTTGTTCATGAAGCAACGTCAAGCGCGTTCGCTTGAAAGATGCAAAACTATTAAAAACGTAAATGTCAGAAGACAAATGAACTAAATTTAAAGACTTGACGTTTTTTCGCTTTGATGACAGCCTCTAACTAATTAACCATTCCGCCGTGGCCGTTGGTAAGTGACTTTCTTACATAGGCCCTACGCTTGCGTAAAATTTCCTAACACTTACCAGTTTTGGTGACAATTTTATCATTACTGTGACAACGTTTGTATTACATGGCATGAATTATCTTTTTTGTTTTTGTGGATTCTTTTGGTGTTTAAACTCCGGTGAATCTCGATGACTTCATGCAGTTTGTGAGTGATGCGCCGGAGTTTACACATCGATCAAATCCGGAAAAAATTAAACCAATTCCTATAATATCTCAAAAAGGGTTACTTTTTTCGGATGAAATGTGTATTAGTTTTCTAATTAATGACCCAGCATAGGTTGTGGCAACTGGTTTAATCCGCCGCCACCGCCCATCGGGGGTACAAGAAACGGATTCCTTTTCTTTTCGGTTTTGATTTTACGGCCCTTTCGAGATTATTTCACTCATATCGAGCCGATCGTTAGTCAGAGGTGGGCGACAACCAGAGAACCGGAGAAAAACAACCTGGCCTTCCGCTGCAGAACTTGGTGTCTCACATGTGATCCGGACCAGGCTATAACCCACAGCGGTGAGAGACCTAATGATTAAGAGTCAGCGCTCTTATCCACTAGGCGACGGAGGCCCCTAAATAGATTGGGCTCAGGGTGCTTCCACGCGGAGCTGAACCGACTGCACATGGGTACTGGTTAACTGCTTATATTTATAAACCCTGTTGGCTTCATTGGGCAAAAGGGCTTGAGATCTTATGGGTAAAAATTCCAAATATTTGAAGCAACGTCTCCAAAATGACTAATATAGCGTTGATGGCGAATTTAACTTCAAATCAGACAAACAAAATCCTCGTTAAAACCGCGTAAATGATACGGTTCTAATGAGTACCCAACAACCCATAGCTTTGTGCAGAAAAATGGTAAATAATGTGTATCCCTATGTACCCGAATTGTATCGATTTAAAGTGGTGTTTACAGGTCTGGTCTCAACACAGCGAGAAAAGTAAGTAAAATATGCGTGGAAGTCACCCTGTTCGCATTCATTTGTTTGACAACTCATTTACCGTCTCCGTATGACATTAGCTGTTGGTGGGACATAAACTGAAAACACTCACACTTAACAACTCATTTAATTAGTATGTACATAGATAGTGAGCATAAAACCAGGCCGGACCGTACCACACTGTACCACACAGTAATAAAAGCACCGCGCAAACCGCACAAACAGCGCGAAAAAGGTACACATTGTCACTGACTTGCACCGCACAGCACTACACATTGCAAACTATTACACACTATAGAGAGCAGCCTATTTCACAAGCTAGAAACGGCATTAGCTTTGATTATAAAAAATATTCTGGTTTGGTGTAGTCCTGTCTTACCCTGCCTTATGTCTAAGCAAGTCTAGTCTAAACTAGTCTAGTCCAGTCATGTATAGTCTATTATGTGCCATAAAATGGCTATGTTTTGGAAACAAGGTATACACCACTGAAATATATCGCATTAGCATTTCTATTAGCCAGGTTCAGCCAATAAGGCCTCATCAGTGACTCACAAATATTTTCACAATTCAACAATTGAATCACTGACAATGACATGGAATAATAAACTACACTTTGTTGAAGGGCTGAGAGATTTAATGGCCGCCACACATTCCCTTAGTACCAGCTATAGTAATGTTAAATATGTTCGATGAAATTGCTATTCATTGAGAGGCTAGTGTTGTCTAGTCTTGTCCTGTCTCAGTCTCTTTGTCTTCGTCTTGTGCCGTTGTCGCACACCATTGACAACGCTGCACAACATGTCACCGTCACGTCATATTACTTATGTTTATATGTATATAGTGTATAGCTTGAAATAATTATGTTTTGTTTGTTTGTATTGGAGTTTAACGGCCCAGTCAACACTATTTTAGGTCATTTATGAGCCAGAAACTGAACTAATTATGTAGTAGGAAATACAAACGACGTTTGGTCATCACCAATACATGTTATCGTGTTAACAGAAAGAACAACAGGAAGTATATCTTACGTTGTTCAGAAAACAAAATAAAAAAATAACATTTTGGTAAGAGTTGAGCAGAAAGAGAGAGAGAGAGAGAGAGAGAGAGAGAGAGAGAGAGAGAGAGAGAGAGAGAGAGAGAGAGAGAGAGAGAAAGAGAACATACTGTGATAATCTGATTGTCATATTAAAACTGATATCAGTGTCTTTCTTAGATGTTTTTAAAATGTCAGTCGCAAATGGAGATATTTATTTTTATGCCCCCGGAATCAAAGATTCGGGGGCATATAGTTTTTGGTCTGTCTTCCGTCTGTTTGTCTGTATGTCTGTTATACTGTTTCTCTGTTTTTCTGTTTGTTTGTCTGTCCACAAAAACCTTAACACTGGGCATAACTTTTGAATGGTAACTGCTTGGGCTTTTATATTTCACACGTGCATTCCTTCTCACAAGACCTTTAAAGAGGTACCATAAATTTTGACCTCATGACCTTGACCTTGACATTTGACCTACTTTGAACCTCCTTGTTAAAAACTTTAACATCGGCCATAACTTTTTATTGAGTAGTGATAGGACTTTCATATTTCACATTGCTATTCCATGTAACACATCCGTACCAGTAATACCATAAGTTTTGACCTCGTGACCTTGACCTTGACATTTAACCTACTTTTTTTAAAAAACAAAATTAGCAATCGCAAAACATAAATATTGGGCATAACTTTTGAATAGCAACTGATATGGCTTTCATATTTCACACGTGCATGCCTTGTCACAAGACCTTTCCAGTGGTACCATAATTTTTGACCTCGTGACCATGACGTTTCACCTACTTTTTAAAAACTTTAACATTGGACATAACTTTCGTTTGGTAAGTGATGGAGCTTTCATATTTTATATGAGAATTCCTTGTCACAAGACCTTTCTAATGGTATAATAATTATTGACCTTGTAATCATGACCTTGGCGTTTGACCTACTTTTTAAAAACTTTAATCTAGTCCATAACGTTCGATTGGTAAGCGATAGGGCTTTCATATTTCACATGTGCATTTTTATTCACAAGACCTTTCCAGTGGTACCATGCTTTTTGACCTTGTTACCTTGACCTTGATGTTTGACCTACTTTTTAAAAAACTTAAGTATTGTCCATAACGTTCGATTGGTAAATGATAGGGTTTTCATATATCACATATGCATTCTGTGTCTTAGGACCTTTCCAATGATCCCATAATTTTTGACCTTGTGACATTGACCTACTGTTCTAAGACTTGAACATTAGCCATACCTTTCGCTTGCTTAGTGATACTGCTTTCATATTTAACATGCGCTGTCTGGGGGCATAACTGTTTCACAAACACACCTTGTTTTTTTTTTCTTTTAATTGTATCCGTCGCAACGAATATTTATGTTTTTAAGTATTACAGTCAGATGCGCACGCGCTCCTGGGCGGGATCGCAACATTCGTCCGTGACTGAATATAAATCCTGAAATAGTTTCCACGGTCATTTCCACCTTCGGAGAGTTTAAGAAGGACAGCTGACAGTTACTAGCTCAACCTGAAACAGCTATATATACTATAAGCCTCTCAAGGACATTTTGCTTATTCAAAGAGAAAACGTCGATGTAACGTTGTGACATTATTTATTAGGCGTCATTGGCGCTGGGATAATGAGTCAGCTCATGCGAGATGGGTCTTTATCACAAGACTCAAGCGAGCCTACACAGGTTTCCAAGAGCCCTTTGTTGCCCTCAGATATGTAGATGACATTTGTTCCAGTTGTTTGACAAATAAAAATTGGAAACTGGTATGGTCCTGCTCTCGTGTGTCCGCCCTTAAATAATCATACTTGTCTCACTTGAATTATTTTCCTTACATTTGTATGTATTATCAGAAATACTTTAAATATAGCGTCTATTAATGGCGTTTTGTTTTTTTAACTTTAAAAACTGGGTAAGCCTTCCTTTGGAAAGAAAACTGCTTGACCTAAATTCCAACGCCCCGGCTTTTAAAGTTTGATCATTTCGTTTCTTGTGAAGATATTCTTCCCATAATTACAATGGAGGTTTTGACTTTGATACGCGTCGTTTCACTGCCTTAAATTTTATCGATCTAGTCATGTAACCGCACTGTGCACGGAAAACCAAACTTTTACTAAGATGCAAAGTCAAGTGGTTCACAGAAGTAAAAAAAAAAACAACAACATACAATTGTTCGACTTACTGTGGAACAAAGAGCCCGGCCAATTGGTTTAGTAGAGAATTGTACGCCTGTAAGCTAGGTACGTGCATTTGCAGTGTAATAATTAACATTATGTTCCTCATTGTTTGCCAGTAGTTATCATACCTTTCGTCCCTTAAACTCTTGAACTGAGCCTTGCAAACCACTTCTTTTCTTTCTTTCTTTTTCTTTTTGAGCGTTATTTTGCCGTAAAAGCGTTTTTGCGTTAGCGCAATTCAGAGTATATATGAGTAAATGCGATGAAAACATTTTTTTATGTTATCAAAATCAGGAACTAATAATTTTGCGAATGCATGCGTGGCTTTGTGTGTGCATTCAAGAATATGAATGTGCGTGTGCATGCATGAGGCAAACAGAGAATAAGACGCAGAAATGTTTTGCTGTTAAATGTTGGGTTAAGTATCCTTTCAAATTTAACATTACTGTCTGTTCAAATTAACCGCGAACAGTGGGTATAAGTTGCTAACATTACAAGATAAATGCGTTAGGTATTTTTAGCTTCGTGTGTTTCCGTAACTCAACAAGAGCAAATAGGTAGATAATAAGTATTACGTAGATACTAGTTGGTTGAGTGGTATTGTATATTTTTGGAAAGCGCAAGGTCTGGGGTTCAAGTCCTGTGTGTTGTACCTTTTTAGCTCACCTTACCGAAGGTCATGGTGAGCTTTTTTTGACTGTGAGATATTCGGCGTCTTCGTTCGTCGTCCGTCGTGCGTGCGTAAACTTATTATATGAACACTCTAGAGGGCACAGTTCGCTCAGCATGATCATCGTGACAATATTGCTCAGTACTGTATAGTGATTGAATTTGACAGTATATCAATAAGAAGTTAACCGCCAAAATACAGGATTCTATCGATCTACAGTTTTATGATACTCAGGTTCACTTGGGAACTTAAAGCTAGTTGTTTAAAACAACACCTCATTTTCTTCACTTATTCAAGATATCAAGACCAGAAATAAACCCTTTTCATTCACTCACTCACAGAAGCGGCTCATTCATCTATTTATTTAGTTTTATTCATATTATTGGTATTTAATTTATGTTTTCATTTATTTATTTATTTAATCATTGTCCGTTTTCTTTTTTTATTTTCCATCCGGTTGACATGTCCATTAACGAACACGCTCTGAAAAGTGGGTGTTACGGGGTATTGAACACGAAAACACGCCCATATAATTAAAACCCAACTTTTATATCGTAAAACATAGGCTTACAAGAGTATGTATATTTTTTCTTAGTTCTGTTCGAAAACATAGACTCTGGGTACTGGTTCATCGAGGCGGTTCTAGTCAGTACCTTCAATCTTGTTTTGAGCATAGATATGAAAAATATAAGATTCTTGATCTGAAAAGTTTCATTTTGTGGTGCTAAAAATGTCAATATATTTGAATATGCGTGCTTCCGTGATGCCCGTTTACGCTGATGACCTAAATTACACGTTTGCAGGCGAGCTATGCAGTCTGCTGACCGCCTTGATGTAATGCCAGCAAATGCAGGTTAATGTCTATATTTATCCAGGTGAAATACCCAGATTTATATTGCATCGCAAAGCAGGTGTCGTTTAATCCATTCCGGGATTCTCGAATCGTTCAGATGATTCTTTAAATCGGGGTACCGTCTCCATATGACCCTAGTTGTTGGTAGGACGTAAACCTCGATATCATGCACACCCAGGTTGATATAAACTGAACAAAATCACTCGGGTCACATGTGAGACGGCAAGTTCTGCAACAACGAGTCAGGTGTGTTTTTTTTTTTTTTTTTTTGTTTTTTTTTTCTCTCAGGGTACTCCTCTGATAACCGATTGGATCTAAATAAGAGAAATAATCCTGAAAGGTTATTTCTACCAAAACCAAAGAAAACGATACTTACTTTGTTAAGCGTTTACGAGTACTGGCTAGTGGATATTAAGGAATTATGTTGCAAAACTTTGAGTGTGACCTAATTATTGACACACACACACACATCCTAGACAACTTAAGGACTGACCTAGATGGCTGTTGCTTTCGATAAAACTGTTTACTTAAATGCCAAACAGAAAAAAGTATGACAAGAGTGCCTAGAGATATAGACTTTAACCCATATATGCACACATGCCTTTTTGGGATATTGGCAAACAGTGTAGATAATGAAACTGGACCACTCCAAACGTATACGGGGAAGATTCCTTTGAAATATACGGGTTAAAAGGTGTGTATTTCAAACGTCTACCAAATTTTCCCTATTTTTGCTACAAACGTAGATTGTGGGTACTAGTTGGGAACACCATAAACACCATGACACGGTGGTTCTGATAAGCGCCCATTAACTAGTAAATAACCGTGACTTGTCAATTACATATCAGGGTAAATAGTTATCCTCTCTTGGTCCCCTACCTCTATGACATTCTTCAGAATACCTAGTGATTTTATCTCTAATGGTGTTATGCAGTCAAAAATATGTCTTAAAATATAAATATAGCTGTTTGTTTATCCGAAGGAAAAACTTTTGATAAGAAACACCAATTCTGCCAATAATGCACGAACGAATATAAAAACACATAAGGGTCAAACATACAAGCAAAGAGGATTTTGATTGTTCCGTGTTCTCTCGCAACCAAGCGTGTTATCGTCACTTACCTATCTTATTGTTTGAAATCTCTCGCACAGAAACGCGTATTGAGATTATATAACGCGTGTCGAAAAATTACTTTCAATGGCTGATTTATCACGCGTTTAATCGCGTATGAACGCGATGAAGCGCGCAGTAAAATGTGATATTTACACAACACGCAATGCGCGTGTGCCACGTAGATAAAATAGAAGTGGAGGCAATGATCAGGAATCGATACATTTAACCCACAGCTCCCATCAGAGACACCAAAGGGAAAGAAACACAAATATGAAACAACAGACCCTAATACGGGCCTCCGTGGCTTAGTGGATAAGAGCGCTGACTCTTAGTCATTAGGTCTCTCACCGCCGTGGGTTCGAGCCTCGCTCGGGCCACGTGTGAGACGCCAAGTTCTGCAACGGAAGGTCAGGTGGTTTTTCTCCGGGTACTCCGGTTTTCGCCCACCTCTGATTAACGATCGGCTCGATATGAGTGAAATAATCTTGAAAGGGCCGTAAAACCCAAACCAAAAAAAAAAACAAACAAAAAAAAAAACAGACCCAAATGGAAACACCAATGGCGGAAAGCCAAAAATACAGTTACTTTCCCACAAAATGGCCAATAGGCTATCCAAAATAAAATAATATTAGCGACACAAGCATCCTAAGAAAAAACCATAACAAAAATAAACCGCGACAGAAGAACCGCCTTGGAAAGGTCAGCGGTGCGTAAATGGTAATGTTTCTCGCAAGCGTGTCTGTAGGTCAGTAGGCCGTTTCGTTATACCTTTTGAACTTCAGATAGAACCTCCATATTTGGCATGTTTGTTACTTGTGACAAGGTCTTCCCACAAATCAAACAATTTTGACATGTGATCTCGACGTGCACCTGTGACCTACTTTATCATAACTGTTGAACCATTTGGGATAGAGCCTTCATATTTTGCATGTAGGCTTCTTGTGTCAAGGGCTTCCCACTCATAGAAAACATTTTGGCATGTGACCTTGACCTCTGACCTACTTTGTCATAAATTTTGAACCGTTTGAGATAGTACCTTCATATTTAGCATGTATGTTCCTTATGACAAGGACTTCTCACCCATACAAAAAGCTGTGACCTTTGTCCTTTTACCTACTTTGTCTTATTTTTTGAACCATTTTTGATAAAGCCTGTATATTGAGCATGTAGGGTTCTTTTGACTAGGACTTCCCACTCATGCACAAAAATTTATACCAGTGACATTGACCTTTACCTGTGCCTACTTTATCATAACTTTTGAACGGTTTGAGATTGAGCCTCGATATTGACCTGTTGGTTTCTTGTGAGAAGGACTTCTCATCCGGAAGAACTTAAAATGACCAGGTTTTTTTAATTCGTTATACAAAATAATAATACTACTGATAATAATAATAATGGTGATGATAATGATAAAAATACAAATGAATGGTGTCAGATTCGAACAAACGAATACAGTTTTTGTATTATTGTGCTCTAACCGCTCTGCTAATTTGGTTGCATGATATTTATTTTTATAATTTGTTTTCTGAAACGACACGCAAAAATCGACATCTGTCGAGTTAGTTCGTCGGAAATGTAAAAGGACCGTGAAGTGTATTCAGCAGTCCGGGGTTGATTTTAACAGACAATACAACCTTAATTTACAGGTGGCTAGAATGGTTGGCGTCGACAGAAGGACACTTTGTCGCCTTCTAAGAAAGATTAGAACAACCGGAAGCGTCAACGGCCTTCGATGGCAACCGAAGACAGGGCCACTACTGCAGAACAGCATCGATTTTATTCGACTGAGCCCTTTAAAGGAGCGCCGACTGCGAGCCACATAAACGGCTAGGGGGACAGTAGGTCGCAACAGTAGGTCGCTTTTGGAGACCCATTTCTGGTCATAGTAAGAAATCGATTACGGGAATTCGGAAGAAAAAAAAAACAGGTGTCCTTATTTCTGCATGGCGCTTAAACAACGCCATCGGATGGAGAGACCGCAATGTACGAGACAACATTTACGTTTTACCAGAGCAGATTGGGCTAACTACTTGTTCTCAGAATAGTCGCGGTTTAGACTTGATTGAAATGATGGGAGACTGCGTGTCAATAGGAGAACAGGCGAATGGTATTCTGATAACTGTGTTGTTGAACGGAATCTATTTCGCGGTGGGGCACATGTAATTGTCTGGGCTGGCGTTTCTCTTCACATCAAAACCGCAGCAATTGTTATTGATGGCAATTTATATGAAAACTAGTATCGTCACGCGTTACAACGACAGGTCGCTATTCCGCATCTTCGACAGAACAGAGGCATGATTCTGGTCCAGGACGGGGCTAGCAGCCACTATAGATTTTCTTAACGCACAAAGGGTGAACATTCTGTCATTGTCTGCGTCTTCAAAAGACTTGAACCCAATAAAGCGTTTGTTGGATGTGCTAGAGAGGAGCATCAGGCGTGTTGGTCCACAAACACGTCGTCAGCTACAACAGGCCGTCGTTCGTGAGTGAGCCTTTAACGCCCAAAACGTCACCACGAATCATACTCTGTCTATGTGGAGTCGGTGTCTTGCTGTCATCCGGGCCAATAGTGGAAACCCTCGTTATTGACGGGAAGAAAATGTCATAAAAGCACAGAAAAGAAGCGTATGTTCTGCAGGTTTTGTGCATAACCCTTAACATTTACCGCCCTTAGATTTGTATTGAAACAGTGCCAAAATGTAGCTTATGTCAGATATCTAGGATACAATTACGATGACATGACTATTCTTTAATTTGCTACTCCCTCGGTAGTTGCCATGAAAGGTTTTAGCCATTCATTTACGCCATACAATGAATTTGTGACTTTTTTATTTATTTTCCCTTTTTAGGTATGGTCACCACATTTGATGTTACAACTGTACTAACAGTTGATTTCAATCAAATTTCAGTATTTTTTGTCAAAAGGATTTCCCGAATAGCAACAACGTGTATTTTAACTTGCTCTTGGAAAGTATCGACCGTGCACACAGTACTAATTCTCAAGATATAGTAATCACAGGCGACTTCAATTACAACATGCTTGCTGGAAGTAGCAACAAAATGAAAGACCTTCCGCAGCACTATAGTTTAACACAACTGATAGATGAGCCAACTCACTTTACTGAACGATCAGCCTCTCTTATCGATCTTATCATGGTCCGAAATTCAAACAACATCTTAAGTTCAGGTGTACCGGATCCTTTAATTCCTGGCCTTACGAGATATTACTGTCCAGTACGCGTCGTTCGTTACATAAGAAAAAACATGGAATTATCAGAGAGCCGATTTTGCTAAATACCGGCAACTTTTAAGCGGCATGACCTAGTTACTCAAATCAGAGACAACGATCCAGAAACCGGTGTGCAAATTATGACTGACGCCATATTTGATGCAGCCGAAAATTCCATTCCTAATAATTTTTTTACTATTCTCCCTAACGATCACCCATGGTTCACTTGTCACATCAAATTGTTAATACGCAGAAGACGACGAATATACCACAAATTCAAGAAAATAAACAATCAAAATTTCTGTAATCGGTTTAAGACAATAAGAAACACAGCCATCAATCTACCTCGCAAGTCGACTCAAGACTATTTCAACAAGCTTGAAACCATCCTTGCTAATGTAACTCTGAATTCCAAACTCTGGAAAACCTCTATACAAATCCTTAGACTCGACAAATCCTCCCAACTATACCTACCCTTAACATCGACAATAAATACGCTGAAACTGATCTTCAAAAAGCAAACATGTTAAATGGATACTTTATCCATATCTGTAGTTGACGACCAGGCACTCTTACCACCCCACAGAACAATTACACACGAACGTTTGGGAACATTTGATATTAGTCCTCAGACCGTGACAGACGTCTTTGATGGCCTTGATACAAGCAAAGCCGGGCCTGATTTCATGAGCCCTCTGCTTCTCAAAGAGGGTTCAACTATTCTTGCACAGCATTACTCAATCTTATATACTGCTTCTCTTCGATTAGGTATCTTTCCTTCTCGCTGTGTTCATTAGGAACTGTATATCTACTTAAACGAGCATAAACTCTTGACATATTTACAGTCTGGCTTTATCCAAGGGGACTCCACGACCTTCCATCTGTTACATACCTACCATATGTATTGCTAAGCTGTTGACAGTGGAAAGAAAGTTCGTGTCGTCTTCTGTGATATAAGCAAGGCTTTCGATAGGATTTGGCACAAAGGTCTAATTCATAAACTAGGAGCTATCGACTGTTCCGATGAACTCCTCAACTGGTTTCGAGCTATTTATCAAGTAGACGACAAAGGGTTGTCATTAACGGACAGACGGCTTAGTGGACATATGTCCAAGCTGGTTTGCCCCATGGATCTAATACGGGGCCACTTTATTTCTCATCTATATAAAAGACACTGTTAAATCAGTGCATCAGTTAGACTCTTCGCAGACAATACAAAATAGAAGTAGAGGCAACGACCAGGAATCGATACAATTAACCTACAGCTCCCATCAGAGACACCAAAGGGAAAGAAACACAAACATGAAACAGCAAACCCTAGTGGAAAGCCAAAGGGACAGTTACGTTCCCACAAAATGGCCAATAGGCTATCCAAAATAAAATAATATAAGCTACACAAACACCAAAAGACAAACCATAACAAAAATTAAACCGCGACAGAAGAAACGCCTTGGAACGGTCAGCGGAAACGAATTCCACTGGGAGGCTTAAATCGATTTTACGTGGCCACAATCTTCGCCCTTACTTCCGTCGCGATTAAGACAAATAATTTGTTCAGTCCGCATGAAGGCCTCCAAACAAGCCTTTACATTATAGTTGAAAATCCGAACATAGCAGCCATTGATTTAAATCGCGACTTGGACCGAATATATACTTGGGCTGTGCAGTGGCTGGTTGATTTCAACGCCGCTAAAACTATTTCCCAGATCATTCAAACGCGACCTGTCCCTGCACCTCGCCTGTATATGAAAGGAACATCCACCACAGATGCTGCTTCACACAAGAACTTTGGTTTGACTTTATCTAAAAACTGCAACTGGACTGAACACATCAACAATATAACAAAGGTAGTTAAATTTATTATGCACCCTGAAATTCAAAATTAACAGACAAGCTATCGAAAAGAACACGAATATTTAATTTATTAGACTGGTGTTGGAAAATAGCGACGCAGTCTGGGTCAACGCCTCTACATAAAGCAAATAAAAAGCTAGAAACCGTTCATAATGAAGCTAAGAGAATCATAACTGGTGGAAAAAAACTTTGCAGCATAAAACATCTTGACGATCTCGGGTGCGAATTTCTACAAAACAGACGCGAAACATAAGCTAATCACCTTTTACACAATGGTTAATGGTCTGACTCCTGAATATCTTCGAAACACCCATACCTGAACAAACTTATTCTACAATTCATTCATTTCATTAACAATCCGTGCATGGAACGATCTGCCAGGCGATATTAAGGCCACACCATCAGTTGCCTCTTACAAATATAGGTTAAATAACAATCTCAAGAAACCCCCTAAATATTACAATACTGGTTGACGAATTAGACAGATCTTACATGCTAGACTCAGAATGGAATGCAGCTTCTTAAGTGCACGTCTTTCCAGGACAAACATCGTTCCTAGGCCATCTTGTTCAAGTGGGGGATTCGAAAGTGCACATCACTTCTTTTTTCAATGTCCCAAATATGAAGCAATCAGGAGAACGTATTTGAACTATCTCCATGCCATCAATGCCGATTAA
The DNA here is from genome assembly GCA_963580285.1 of Lucinisca nassula. Taxonomy (NCBI): domain Eukaryota; kingdom Metazoa; phylum Mollusca; class Bivalvia; order Lucinida; family Lucinidae; genus Lucinisca; species Lucinisca nassula. The sequence goes on along the minus strand of OY757027.1, from coordinate 29,609,302 downwards.
ATTCATTACGGCATAGCGGATGTATCTAATACAGTACATTATGATCTATTTTTCAATGTCCAAGAGATTATAATACACTCTAAACGTTTCACTTAATGCTCTAGAATACGTATCTTGTGGCACCAACTGTTAATTCACTTTCAATCAATATGCGAGACAAATATTTGTGCGGGGTCGATCGACAGTGCTGAATGTTACACTTTATTTTGAAATTTATTTAGAAAATGTCTGAACCGTTTGCAAACAATGTAGGCCCTGACCAGACGCCTAATGCTGTTGCGTATGAGTTGGTCTGCACATTTTGCTTATTGGCGTCAAATGGCATCTTCCATCTTGCAAATAGCACAAGACCATTACAAAATTTAAGAGAGTGAGTTTGTCTTTTCTTCAAAATTTTCGAAATAGTGTATGCTCAGCCACTCACAGAAGCGGCATTTTTTTTTTTATTATTCATTTTTGTAATTTTCATTTATTTTGTTTAATTTACCCATTTTTGTTTTTTACCAAATGAATTCTTCCACCTTATACATAAAATTAGTCCATTTCAGAATGCAGGAGAATCAGGTTGTGTTTTCTTCGAAATTTAATATTTTTTTGCATCTAATGTAGACCCTGATCAGAGGCCTAATTTGGGTCTGTTTTTTTTTACCATTTGGCACCAAAAGGAATCTTCCGTCTTGTAAATATAACACGTTCAGTTCAAAAGAGTGTGAGGTTGTATTTTCAACATTTATAATTTGGAAAAAATGCTTGAAGTTTTTGCAAATTATGTAAGTCCAGATAAGATGCCTAGTTCTGTTGCGCTGGATCTGGGTCAGCACTGTTTTTGCCAAATCGCGCTAAATGGAATCTTCCACCTTAGAAATCGCACACGACCATTTCAAAATTTAAGAGTGTGAGTTTGTGTTGTCTTCCAAATTTATTTTGAAAATGTCTGAAGATTTTGAAAATAATGTAGGCCCTGATCAGACGCTTAGTTCTTTTAGCGTCTGGCCTTCCCGCCCTGTTGCCGTTTAGCGCTAAATTTTATGAATTTTAAAAAATGTGTGTGTTTTCAGGTGTCTACCATATTTTCCTTATTTATTTATTTTATTTGTTTATTTTTTTTTCCAAACAGGGATTGTGGGTGCTTCATTCCGAAAATACGCCTATACAATTCTATTGAATTTTTTACCACCAAAACTGAACATTTCCGTTAGAAATTCTGATGATTTTAATATTTCTGCACAAAACATGGTTACTCGTTAGAACCGACTAGGCAAGGCGGGTCTGACGAGTACAGTGTAACCTCCACTAAACAGCCATCCTGGGAAATCTCCAAAACTGGCTGTGTAAGGGGGGTGGCTGTTCAACAGAGGGTTATGCCTGGAATGATGTATGGATTGTTATCGACAGAATTAAATGGTAATTACTGAAGATGGCGCAACATGGATGTACTAAAAGAAAAATAAATGATGGAGAGGTGTCATGTGAAACCTCTTCATCATTTATGTTTCTTTTTTACCCCGCTCATCTAGAGAAATAGATTGGGCTGCAAGGTGCTTCCGCTGAAACCGACGAACTTGAGTACTGGTAATTAGCTTAGGTCTAAGCCTGCCCAGGAAAAGTGATGGAAGTCGGACCGCCACTTAAAACATAGCGGTAGGGCTTGAGAAGTCATTTCATCTCAATGTCGGGTAAAAGTCCCACAAAATCGGAAGCAACGTCTCAGAAATGACCTTAATAGTGCTGACGGGGACGTTAAACCTCAACTAAAACAAAACAAATTTATGTTTCTTTTATCATATATCACAATGATAAGTATTGAAAAAATATATTTTGAAACAGATAAATATACCAGAAGAGAAATTCCTATTTTTAAATCTGATTTTTTTGCTATTGGGTTAACTCTGACTGTTTAATAGAGGGAATTTAGATTTGGTAAGGTGGTCACTGGTTGGAATAGAGAGGTGGCTGTTGAGCAGAGGTAAAATATATGGTAAAATGCTATGGGATGAATTATTGTGGCTGCTGAAGAGAGGTGGCTGTTTAACAGAACTAAATATTATTGGAGGTTTTACTGTATTCAACAATATATATTTTGTGCAGAAATAAGAATAATAATATATACCTCGGCCCCCGCCCATCGGGGCTTGAATAAATAGATTGGTTGTATAAACACATCATTTGGCCCACATGTCAGATAGACAAGCGGTTTGGGCTAGATCATGCCCAAATCAATCGGTTCGGTCCTGTCGAGCTCTAGAAATGCAAAACTTGTTATTTTATACCTTCTTTCTATATTACGAATCTTAATGGTGCAACTCGTTTTATTTATCTAATTCCTCTTTACTTGTTTGTGTGTTTCGATGGGCAGCGGCTCATGGATTAATTGGTGGGCTTGTACTCGTGAAATTTAGCAGAAACTTCTGTGAGGATGTGAATATGGGTGGGGATGAATACCAACTGTCCATTTTCTTTTTTCTTTAAAATCGGGCTCTTGCTGTTTGTCTTCTTTATGTAAAATTAAAGGAATATTGTGTGTTGTGTTGTGTGTATACATTACCATCGCCTCAGCAAGGCAATTTCAAATATTAAGAAAATAGTCCCTAAATGATCCCCCAATATCTGGAATAATTGTGATTAAAGAGCAAGTTCGACTTTTTTGTTGATGTTTTATGCCCCTGTAAACTCTATATATAATAGGTCTTTTTGGAGGCACTGCTTCCGATCCTGTGTGACTTTTTACCAGACATTGAGATGAAGTGACAGCTCAAGCCCTACCGCCCAAAGAAACTGCTAGGTTAAGGTGACGGTCTGATTAGCGGTACGCGGAAAGAAAGTCACATGATAAAAAGTCACAAGAAGTCACAGAAAAAAAGTTAGAAATTACAGAAAATATTCAATTTTCCACAAACCAGATAACCAATGGTCCTGAGCCACTCACTTTAGTGCTGAGAGTTTATGGATCCATTTACTTTCTGGGAAGAAGATTTTAAAGCGTTTTACCACGGTAGCAATCTTGGTCATTTGACATGATAATGGGCCCACTGGTTCTGGAGAAGATTTCTGAAGGGGATTGTATCATATATTGGCAAAGTGGCTATATTGGTCATATGACCAAACTGATATTGATACATTTTCATTTGTTTGTTCCTGAAATTTTTCATCTGAAATTTGGTTTCAAATTAGGTAGTCGTTTCTGTGTCAAATAACTTCTAATTTAATATCAGCCTGACCTTGGGCCAAGTCAGAAAATGACCTTTACATTGGATACTCAAGTAGTTTCATCCACTAAACTAGCTTACTACATCTACCAATTGTCAGATCACAGTTTGTAATAGTTTCCGAAAAAATCACTTTTTTACTTTTCTCCATACAAATGTCTATGCGACCAAATTTCATCTGCGTAAAATAGGTCAAGGCGATCCAGAGGTTATCCTTTGAAGAAACTATAATGGGCCTAAGTCCCAAATGCTACATACCAAGTTTACTGAAAATTGGCCTACTGGTTCCGGCAAAGATGATTTCTGAAATAGTTTGTACCTTAAATGGTCATGGTGGCCATGTTGATCACGCGACCAAACTCACATTAATAAATATTCATTATGTTGTTTCTATAAGTGTTTATATAAAATTGTGAATACAAATGAGCAAGAGGTTCCAGTGGCATATATATGTATATATTTTTTTTATCTTTATATTTGAAAGGACTTAGGCCAAGGAATGACCTTGACATTATACACTCATGTAGTTTCATCCACTCATTTACAGGGGGAAACAACCTGCATCAGAGCGATGATGTCGTAACCATTGGTAGGTTTGCCGGCGTTTACTATACAAAAAGCATTTATCACAACAAGTAGGCGCAGTCGATGCATTAGGTCATATTAGAATGAAACACACTGAAATCTGTCTCAGAATTGTGCCTCGTTCTTCAAACAATTCGACACAAGCTGGTATTGCAATGATGTCGGAACTACAATTGTATACAGCGCCGAATCAAATCTTGTGGCGAAGCTATCGAAGCCTTTTCAATGTTTCTAGGTAAAAATAGCTCACCGATGGCATGCAAATATTGTTTGTTACTAGATGAAGTATGTTTTCTGGCGACTCGTAATATACATACCGGTATCTAGTTTGAGGCATTTTATCTTCCCTATTTACACCAATTTGGCCGCTACTGAAATGGGTACGACATCTCTGCTATGGTGTAGGTTGTCACCCTTGATTCATCCCCCCATTTACCAATTTTCAAGTTAGAGACTGCAATAGTTTCCGAAAAATACACGGTTTTGACTTTTTCACGTACAAAAGTCTATGTCACCAAATTTGACCTTGGCGTAAAATATGTAAAGGTCATTCGGTGGTCATCATTTAAGCAAACTTCGATAAGCCCGAGTCTTAAATGCTAAATACCAAGTTTCAGGACAATCGGCACTCTGATTCAGGAGAAGAAGATTTTTGAAAGGTTTTACCTTATACAGGCCTGGCAGCCATCTTGTTCATGTGACCATACTCATTTTACTTAATTTGCATTTGATTGTTACTAAAGGCATTTATATGAATGGATGTGTGGTTTCTGAGAATGATTGTTATTTCAAATCCAAATGACCTTTGGCCAAGCTAAAAGAATGACCTTAACCTCGACTACTGATGTAGTTTCATTAGCTTACTAAGCTGCCTGTATTTACCAATTTTCAGACAACAAGCTACAATAGTTTCCGAACAATACACTGTTTTGACTTTTTCTCATACAAGAGTCCATGTAACCAAATATGACCTTGTTGACGGTCATCCGATGGTCGTCATTTGAACAAACTATGATGGGCCCGAGTCCCCAATGCTACGTGCATGTAATTAGTTTCATGGACATCTGCCCACTGGTTCCGGAGTAGAAGATTTTTAAATGCGTTTTACCATATATGAGTATTGTGGCCATCCTGGTCATGTGACGTGGACCCCGTGAACAAATTTTCGTCCCCCCATTCCAAGGATGCTCCACATGAAATTAAATTTGAAGTTAATCAGCCCAGCTTCTGAGATTGAAACTGCTAAACTTCTTAATCAGGGGTATCGGTATATTTCGTAAAGCCTTTTTCTAAATTTTACAGACGTCATTCCGATTTGATTTCAATATTAAGTGTTGGACTTAATTTTTTATGGTGACTAAGAATATAAATTCTCTTCCCCCCAACCCCCCCCCCCCCCCAAAAAAAAAAGGAAAGAAAAAATAAAAAACCCATTTACTTGCAATGACTTCAGCACCCAATTTCGTATAATCATTTCGTATAATCATTACTCGATATGAAAAAATATAGGTACTACATAAATGTTATTCGACTGCAATCAGTGTTGACAACTTTGCTTCCCTCTTTAATTGCACGCCTCAGATTCTATGGCGTAGGGTTTACTGAGAATTAGAGTAAAGGCAGCGCAAAGGCTTACTGAGAATTAGAATTTAATTTTATGCAATGTTAGTTGGTGCCTGATGCTTTGTCTCTGGCAGGGTCCAGCGGAGTCTAACTGTTGGTTTTCGTTTGCTCCAGCATTTCAGTGGTTTCTTGATGTCGAGTCCTCACCGCTGTTTCATCTCTGTGGTTTGTTTGATTTTTGTGTTCTCAGAGATGTTGCGCTGATGGGTTAAGAGGTCTTAATGCGGACTGAACAAATTATTTGTCTAAATCGTGACGGAAGAAATGGCAAGGATTGCTGCCGAGTAAAATCGATTCTCCCCTTCCCATCCAGTGAAATGTGAAATTCCTTTCACTGACTTTTCCAAGGCGGTTCTCCTGTCGCGGTTTATTTTTGTTATCGTTTGTCTTTGAGTGTGTGTGTCTGTTTGATTGGATAGCCAATTGGCCATTTTGTGGGATAGTAACTGTCTTTTGGCTTTCCGCTGTTGGATTTTTCCATCAACGTTTAGTTATTTTGTGCTTGTATTTCTTTCCCTTTGGTGCCTCTGGTGGGAGCTGTGTGTAAATGGTATCGATTCCTGATCATTGCCTTCACTTCTATTTTGAAACTTTGACAGACAAACAGACGACGGAGCCTAGCCATACTGTAAGCTCACCTATGATGCTGCCAATAAATAGAAGATCTTACATTATTGAATTTATTAAACGTGTTGAGGAAAAGTGATAAAATGCGAGGCTTTGCCTTTTCATCAAAGAGTTTTATCAATTCAATAATACATGAGCACGAATGTAAGATTCTATTTATCATATGACATTTAAAACGCATTTTATTCACAAATTTGTAACAAAAATGTCAAAATTTCGCCATAAGTAAACGCGACGTGGTTAAGGACTGCGTACATATAACGTTACGGGGTGTATCTAACTTATTTGCATATTTAATTCATTATTGAGTTTATTACATGGCGTTATTACACTCCCAGACGCGACGTCATATGAAAAATAAAAATAATGACATCACCTGCTCATCCAACTTTTGCATTTAGAAAGTGGGGGTTAAAAAGATAGTCATTCCACATACCATTGCCTTCATTTCTTATTTGAGCCAGCGCACGGAAAACCTACAATAAGACGTGTGCGCCCATCGAAGACTCAGATCAGCCTGCGCATCCATATAGTCTAACCAGATACTTTTCTTGCTGCATGAAGTAGTATTGGGCCCTTAGCTATCCTTAGAGCGCACAACGAAGACTCTGATCAGACTGCGTGGATGCGCAGGCTGATCTGAGTCTTCGTTGGGCGCAGATGTCTTATTGTAGGTTTTTTCATGCGCTGGCTCATTTGTAAGTGTGATGCATATATGTACATAGAGAGTGTTGAGTTCCTTAGACGATGAATTCTTAATGTTAATTTACAGACAAAACTTCTAGACGTATATATGTGTCGTAGGTTGCGCCCTACCCAGCTCAAGCCAACCCCAGAGATCTGGGCTCAATACAAATCAACTGGTCAACAGGACACCCCACGGGTTCTCATATCGAACACTGCAAGAAATATATGAATAATATATTTATTTTGATGAATAATGTACATGTAATGATTGTTTGTTTACAACAAACACGTACAGGGCAAGAATGATCACGTGACATGCATTGACTAAGGAAATAAACAACTACATCCAATAGTGAATGAACATACAGAGTTGTCTACCTTGCAGCTGTCATTATACCTTATACATTTGAATACTAAATATTCAAATATAAACAAAGCTACAAATTTTAAATACTTAATAATGTGATGAACTTATGAATGAATGATGAAGAAATAAGATGCTATAACATACCTGCAAGAAATATATGAATAATATATTTATTTTGATGAATAATGTACATGTAATGATTGTTTGTTTACAACAAACAAGTACAAGGCAAGAATGATCACGTGACATGTTAGTATTAACTGTAAACATTTGTAAAACTACAGAGGAGTTCTATGCAACTACCTTTGTCTAGCCTATCATTCTACCTACACTAAACATACTGTGGACAAGCCAAGGAGCGGACTATGGGGATAAGGGACCAGGGGCCTATAAATGTGTATTTAGCCTATGACATATTTCCCCCCTTTGTGGAATGGCGTCCCGACATTCATCAAATATAGGTATGCACATGTTGAAGGTAAAAAGAATGATGTTTTAATAATTAAAACAATATAGACATGGAAACAGCTTTGACCAGCATACATCAAAGTTTTAAATCATGTCCTAAAATAAAATATGAATGACATATAAAATATATGAAGCTAGTTAAACAATATCCACTGGAACACAAAAACGTTGTCAAGTGAAATGTTTGTCATATCTTCTGCATATCTTAATGTTGCAGTGCTCGCAACACTATACTGTGACCTTCTGATGTCGAAAAGCAAAGGCAAAAATGCGAAAATTGACATGATAGTCAGCTCCGCAATTTCTGGAAATGCTGAAAAAAAAATCAAAATATGCCAATTTTAAAGGAAATCGACATCAGCCATCTGTCACTCTTGGTCAACGTTATCCTAAAAATACATTGAATACATACATGATACAGTGAAAATAAATGCTCCATGGATATTTTGAAATGCTGCAACTGGAAAAAAACATATGTACTACATACATAACAGCAATAAATGTAGTACTATAAAATAAGTATTAAATAAATGAAATGATACCGCATCTGCAATGACATTTACTGTAGCAGAAGCCCTTCTGGATGTCTTTCAGCTGAAAACTACAAAAAAAAACTGTTATTGTTTGTATGGCCAACCTATAACAAATAGAACAGGTAATGTTCTTTGTCTGGTAAGCCATCACTATAGGACTGCGAGCTATCTCAGTCCATCAGCTGAAATATATAAAACAAGTCTGGAGTCTGGAAACACACATTTAAAAACATAAAAGATGATGCATATATACACTTTTAAAACGCACTGACTCACAGATAAACAATCTGGTCTGGATCTGTAAAAAACGTATGCTGCTGACCAATGACCCAGTCATCCGAAGTCATCCAACGGGGTTTTCTCCGTGACCGAGTAGGTTTTGGAGATCTGTCACCCTCGTCGGATGAACTCACAGATACTTGAGATGAACTGCCTGGAGATGATCCAGACGGACGAGGAAGAAGGCCTGATTCACCAGCTTTACGGCGCATTGGTATTTTATACTTACCTACTTATTGCTGGTCATCCGGATTGCTGTCATTAGATAAAACTGTTTCGGTCGTTGTGCCATCTATGTCTTCGAACAAGACAACAGACGTGTCTGAACATGGCAAATCGGCCGATGGGGTATCTATGACAGCATTTCGCTGACCAGAACTTTCGGTGACGGTATCCTCGTCATCTGCCTCTTCTTCCTTTTTTAGGCAGGGAAGACTCATGAATGGGAGCAGCAAGCTCCTGTGTAGCAGTCTGGTTTTCTTCGAACGGGCGTTCTGTCGTTTGACTGCATACACAGGTATGTCCCCGTTCGGCTGCTCTACTATAATGTAGGGGTCCTGCTCCCACCGATCTCCAAGCTTGTTCCTGCCTTTAATGCCGACTCTTCGGACAAGCACCAGGTCACCAGGCTGCAAAACAGAGTTCCTGACATTGGAGTCGTAGTGCTTCTTGTGGACTGCAGCACTCTGTTTTGCTTCTTCTTCAGCTTTCTTGTAAGCGAAGTTCAGGCGATCTCTAAGTTTTCTTATGTAGTCTGAATGGCAAGTTCCAGACAGACTATCTGGGGTGAGGCCTAGAAAAGCATCAATAGCTAATCTAGGATGACGCCCAAACATAAGAAAATAAGGAGAATAACCTGTGCTGTCGTGAAAAGTGGCATTGTAGGCGTGCACGAGGGTTGGAATGTGTGCCTTCCAATCACTTTTCTGGTATTCTTCTAAGGTCCCAAGCATCTGAAGCAGGGTCTGGTTGAACCTTTCAACCTGGCCATTTCCCATAGGATGATAGGGTGTTGTTCGAGATTTTTCCACTCTGGCAATCTGACAAAGCTCCTTAATGAGCTGCGACTCAAAGTTTGCACCCTGGTCGCTATGAATACGTGTCGGAAAGCCATAGTGGACAACAAAATTGTCAAACAACACCCTCGCCGTTGTTTTGGCGGTCTGATTCCTTGTGGGAATAGCCTGAGCATACCGGGAAAAGTGATCGGTAATTACGAGTATGGACTCATACCCGCCCTTGGACCTTTCAAGCGAAAGATAGTCCAGACACACAATTTCCATTGGTGAGCTCGACTCGATGTTCACCAGCGCGGCATTCCTACCACCTCCAGTTTTCCGTCTAATGCATCTGCCGCAACTCCTAACTCTCTCCCTGATGAATATATCCATTCCAGGCCAGAAAAACCTTTGCTTGATGAGGGATGTTGTCCTATCCCGTCCTTGGTGTCCAAGGTCATCATGGAGGGCCTGGAATACTTCTTCTCGGAAAACTGGAGGGAGAACGATCTGTTGGAAGTCCTGTCCATTGAGACTGACCTTACGGTGAAGAACGCCTTGTGCTACAAATAGCTTATCCCATTCCCTGAGGTATCTTGCATCAACCGCTTGGTGCAGATTCCGCCTAGCTGGAGCCTTAGAGCCATCCTGTACCTCATTAAGGATAAAGCCAATGCAAGGGTCATTCAGTTGAGCTTTCCTCCAATCCTTGAATGTAAGGCCGTATGTCATAAGCAGCTGCTCTGAAATACCCTCTTCTTGTGAAGTCACTGTGGTATCAGAAACAGCTATGCTTTCAATCAATGGACAGTCTTGTACCATTACTGACATAGAATGTGATACAGCTTTCAGTGTCTCGGGAAAGATAACCCTCTGCTCTTCACTTTCCCGGCGTCTTGACAAGCCTTCGGCATCAGCATTCTTTTTCCCGCTTCTGTACTTTATGCTGAAGTTATACCCGCTCAGAGAAGCCACCCATCTCTGTCCAGTAGCATCGAGTTTGGCAGTAGTGAGAACATAGGTGAGAGGGTTGTTGTCAGTTATCACCTCGAACGTGGCTCCCAACAGGTAGTCATGAAATTTCTCACATACTGCCCATTTCAAGGCCAGGAACTCGAGCTTATGAGCAGGGTAGTTCTTCTCAGAGGGTTTCAAACTCCGGCTGGCAAATGCTATAACTCTGTCCTTTCCGTCCTGGCATTGATAAAGTACTGCTCCTAAGCCATCAAATGAAGCATCTGTATGTACTTTAAAGGGGAGCTTGTAGTCAGCATATGCAAGTACAGGTGGATGAGTGAGTCTGTCAATAATGGTATCGAAACTCGTCTGATGTTTCGTTTCCCATTTAAAGGGTACCCGTTTTGTCGCTTTCTTCTTCTTGGCTTTAGGATTTGTGGTATGACCAACCAGCAAGTCATTCAACGGTCTTACTATAGCCGCAAATCCTTTAATGAACCGGCAATAATACCCGGTGAAACCAAGGAAGCGCCGCACATCCTTTGTAGACTTCGGCACTGGCCAAGTCTTTATGGCATCTATCTTGCTAGGATCGGTATGTATGCCTTCCTCGGAGACAACATGGCCAAGATAAGTGACTTTACTGCGGAACAGCTTGCACTTAGATGGCTTCAGCTTCAGGTTATGCTCCTGCAGACGCGCAAACACTGCCTGCAGCCGTTCCACATGTTCCTCAAAAGTTGATGAGAAGATAATAATATCGTCCAGATAGATGAGACAATCCCTAAGATTGAGCTCACCCATACATCTTTCCATCAACCTCTGGAAACTTGCTGGAGCGTTGCACAAGCCAAACGGCTTGCGATTACACTCGTAAAAGCCGAGTGAACCGACCTGGAAGGCTGTCTTGGCTTTGTCCCCTTCTTTCAGCTCTACCTGCCAATAACCACTTTTTAAGTCCAAAGTACTAAAGTATTTGGACCCTGCAAACAGGTGTAGTGTATCGTCGATCCTTGGAATGTCATATGCTTCCTTTATTGTACGCTGATTCAGCTTTCTGTAGTCTATACAGAAGCGAATCGTGCCATCCTTCTTTCTAACGATAACTACATTAGAACGGAAAGGGCTCTTTGATTCCCGAATAGCTACGATCTCAAGCATTTCATTGAGGTGTTCTCTAACCTCTTGTATAAGTGCCGGTGGGATGCGCCGGTACGGTTCTTTAAATGGTTGATCGTTCTCTAGGTGAATCTCATGCTCAATCAAGCTTGTTCGACCAAGATCGGTGGAGCTTTTAGAAAATATTCCTCAGACGCGGTGCTGGACCCACACTGGCCACCATTGTCGTAGGTTGCGCCCTACCCAGCTCAAGCCAACCCCAGAGATCTGGGCTCAATACAAATCAACTGGTCAACAGGACACCCCACGGGTTCTCATATCGAACACTGCAAGAAATATATGAATAATATATTTATTTTGATGAATAATGTACATGTAATGATTGTTTGTTTACAACAAACAAGTACAAGGCAAGAATGATCACGTGACATACATTGGCTAAGGAAATAAACAACTACATCCAATAGTGAATGAACATACAGAGTTGTCTACCTTGCAGCTGTCATTATACCTTATACATTTGAATACTAATTTTCAAATATAAACAAAGATACAAATTCTAAATACTTAATAATGTGATGAGCTTATGAATGAATGATGAGGAAATAAGATGCTATAACATACCTGCAAGAAATATATGAATAATATATTTATTTTGATGAATAATGTACATGTAATGATTGTTTGTTTACAACAAACAAGTACAAGGCAAGAATGATCACGTGACATGTTAGTATTAACTGTAAACATTTGTAAAACTACAGAGGAGCTCTATGCAACTAACTTTGTCTAGCCTATCATTCTACCTACACTAAACATACTGTGGACAAGCCAAGGAGCGGACTATGGGGATAAGGGACCAGGGGCCTATAAATGTGTATTTAGCTTATGACATATGTATAAATTGTTATACTTGTATTTATAAAAAACAAAAAAAAAAAAAAAAAACTGAAGGTCAACAAGTCCGTGCAATTAAAATCCCAGGATATTGATTATTTTGCGTATGTTTCTCTTCGAGAACATAGATTGTTTGCACTTGTTAAAACCACCTCATTACGAAAACACGCCTATACAAATGCGTTGTAAATTTTATTGCCGAAAAAAGCGAAAATTTTCAGAAGAAAAATTGCGATTTTATGTTATTTCTGTTCAAAATATAGATGGTGGATACTCGTTAGAAGCGCCGCATCACGGCGATTATAACGGGTATCCACAATCTATATTTCGGGGCAGATATTAGAAAAATAGGATTTGTAAACCCCAGTTTTACTATAAGGAACATTACCTTCACTTCTAATTTTCGAGGGGGGTCAGAATTATGTTGTGAACCTCGTATTGAAGGAGGTATGCAATGATGTTCGTTTTCTCCTACTATTCGCTGACTACACAGGGGCGTGAACCCAAGGACTGGTCTCATTTTGGTCAGTTTATATCGACGAGGTAGCACTCTAAAGTAAACAAGAGGGCCCAGAGGGCCCTGATTCGCTCACCTGAATGTCACTGTCTCAAGTACATACTATTTTTAGCTCTGGTGGTCATCTTGTTGATCAGAGTGGAACGATCTTAGCTATTTTAGTAGGGTGTCACCTAGGCAACATTCCTTTGAAGTTTGAATCAAATTGACCCAAGGGTTTAGGAAGAACGCATTTGAAGCAAATTTGCAATGTTTTTCTATTTTTAGCTCTGGTGGCCATATTGTTCATCGGAGCGAGACCATTTTAGCTATTTTGGTAGGGAGTCATCTAAGCAACATTCCTTTGAAGTTTGAATGTAATTGGCCCAAGGATACAGGAGGAGTTGTCGTTTGAAGATTTTTTTCTATTTTTAGCCCTGGTGGCCATCTTGTTTATCAGAGTGGAATGATTTTAACTATTTTGGTAGGGGGTCACCTGGGCAACATTCCTGTGAAGTTTGAAGCAAATTTACAATGTTTTCCTATTTTTAGCTCTGGTGGCCATTTTATTCATCGGAGCGGGATCATTTTAGCTAATATGGTAGAGGGTCAACGACATAATATTCCTGTGAAGTTTGAATCAAATTGGCCAAAGGGGTAAGGAGGAATTGTCATTTGAAGATTTTTTTCTATTTTTAGCTCTGGCAGCCATCTTGTTAGTCAGAGCGGAACAATTTTAGCTATTTTGGTAGGGAGTCAACCACATAATAGTCCTGTGAAGTTTGAATCATATTGACCAAAGGGGTAAGGAGGAGTTGTCGTTCGAAGATTTTTTTTCTATTTTTAGCTCTGGCGGCCATCTTGTTCGCCGCATTGAACGATTTTAGCTATTTTGGAAGGGAGTCACCTAACTAACATTTCTGTGAAGTTTGAATCAAATTGGCCCAAGGGTTGAGGAGGCGTTCGCGTTTTGACGTAAATTTGCAAAGTTTTTCTGTTTTTAGCTATGGCGGCCATTTTACTCATCAGAGCGAAAACGTTTTAGCCATTTTGGTAGTGGGTCATCTAAGCAACATTCCTATGAAGTTTGAATGAAATGGCCCAAGGATAAAGGAGGAGTAGTCGTTTGAAGATTTTTTCTATTTTTACCTCTGGCGGCCATCTTGTTAGTCAGAGCGGAATGATTTTAGCTATTTCTTTAGGGAATCACCCACATAACATTCCTGTGAAGTTTGAATCAAATTGGCACAAGGGTTAAGGAGGAGTTTGTGTTTGAAGCAAATTTACGATGTTTTTCTATTTTTAGCTCTGGCGGCCATTTTGCTCATCAGAGAAGAATTTATTCAGCATTTTTGGTAGATGGTCACCTAAGCAATATTCCTATGAAGTTTGAATAAGATTGGCCCAAGGGTACAGGAGGAATTGTTGTTTAAAGATTTTTTTCTATTTTTAGCTCTGGCGGCCATCTTGTTTGTCAGAGCACAACGATTTTAGCTTTTTTGGTAGGGAGTCATTTGGGCAACATTCCTGTGAAGTTTGAATCAAATTGGCCCAAGGGTTGAGGAGGCGTTTGTGTTTGAAGCAAATTTACGATGTTTTTTCTGTTTTTAGCTATGGTGGCCATTTTGCTCATCAGAGCAATGCCGTTTTAGCTATTTTAGTAGAGGGTCACCTAAGCAACATTCCTATGAAGTTTGAATAAATTAGGCCAAGGGGTACAGGAGGAGTTGTCGTTTAAAGAATTTTCTATTTTTAGCTCTGGCGGCCATTTTGTTCACCGTAGCGGAAACATTTTAGCTATTTTGGTAGAGGATCACCTAAGCAACATTCCTATAAAGTTTGAATGAAATTGGCCTTAAGGTACAGGAAAAGTTGTCGTTTAAAGATTTTTCTAGTTTTTTAGCTCTGGCGGCCATCTTGTTCAGCGGAGCGGAACAATGTTAGCTATTTTTGTAGAGGGTCACTTCAGCAATATTTCGGTGAAGTTTTATTGAAATTGGCTCAAGGGTTTAGGAGGAGTTAGCATTTAAAGCAAATTGTTGACGCCGCACGACACACGGCGCACGACGCAGGATGTACGACGGACGGCGGACATTGATCGATCACAAAAGCTCACCGTGAGCACTTTGTGCTCAGGTGAGCTAACAAGACAAACAGCTTTTGCAAAATGGGCAAAATCGGGGAAAGAGCAGTGATCAAATATTTGCATAGAAAGGTTTAATGCCTAAGGATATCCATAATAATATGATAGGAACACTAGGGAACGATGTCCCTTCATATGCTACAGTGAAAAAGGTGGGTGGCAAAATTTAAGCGCGGCAGACAGAACCTTGAGGATGACCCCGCCCTGGAAATCCTGTCAGTGTTTCTGCCCGATGGGTACCAAGACTTCCGACAGTTGATTAAAAAAAGCACACCAGGCTCACATTATTGCGTGCTTATCTTAACTCCTGCCAACTTTATGCAGCGATTTGATACATTGGTCCATCACTTTACCCCTGAGGCCACAATGGAAGTACCCAGGCTCACTCCCGCCAAAGAGGCAAAGACTGTTCCATCAGCTGGGAAGGTTATTGCCTCGGTTTTCTTGGGTGCAGATGGTATTCTGCTGATAGATTATCTTCAAAAGGGAAAACAACCAATGGCACATACTATGCTTCACTTCTGACGCAGTTACGGGAAAATATTAAACTTAAGCCCCGCAGGTGACATTAGGCATAACCAAAAAAAAAAAAAAAAAAAAAAAAAACAGCCGTGTCCCCGCTAACCTGGACTACCCTACTTCAAATCCACCGACTCTACTATTTTTATCAGTAAATAAACGAAATACAAATTACAACACCGACCCTACCATTTTCAATTTTCGACTCTCCCAAGTGTCGGCTTTTCATTGTCCCATTGTAATTTCGCATTAGTACATTTTGTTAGTGTTTGGCAAATTACAGAGCTGACATTTTGAGCATCTAAAATGAATTATGATATAGAGTACAAATTTCAACATGACGATATATTGACAAAGAACTTGTACAAAAACAAATCACATAAAAAATACAGGCCCGACCCTGTTTTTTTTTTTTTTTTTTTTTTTTTTGTTTTGTTTTGTCTTTTATTTTCGGGAGTAAAATAAAATAATAAAAAAAGTTTCTCCTACCTACCGACCAGTGTGTTAGTAGGGTTTGCGGTGTGTTTGTATAGGCGTGTTTTTCGTGATAGAAATCTGTCTGCATGTTTGTATTGGTTGGTCAAGAGAGAGAGAGAGAGAGAGAGAGAGAGAGAGAGAGAGAGAGAGAGAGAGAGAGAGAGAGAGAGAGATAGAGAGAGAGAGGGGGGGAGAGAGATGCCTCTATAATATTTTATTACACTTACCACTCTGTAGTAAACATATTCCATTCCGCCCATTCATTTTCTTTAGCGTGTTGGTGACACGTCTGAACATTTACCAAACTACTAAATTATGCTCGTGCAGAACATGCTTTGTAACGGCCTATTTATTTTTCACCCGTTTCACGCTCTGTGATTTTATGAATGAAAAATAGTTTGCTGCAGACGGACCGGTCTGTGCAACAACTTGCCGTTCCTGATAACACCTATCTTTGCACATAGTGTAGATCCAGATCAGATGGCTTCTGAGTCTGATCGGGATCTACACTGTTTGAAATTACGTTTGTAAATTTGCAGGAATAAATTACATAAGTAATCTGATTGGTTCAAAGTCAGGAACGGTAGTGGTTAGATAAACAAAATAAAATAAATAATAGTAATAACATTATAATAAATGATGAAATAATAAGTTTGTTACATGCAATGACAACATATTTACCCGTTGTTATCCTCTGGTTTGTTTTTGTTTTCGACTTTTGTCGATTCTCTCTATGTCACTGTGTCGCCATGAAACAGTATGTTTGCACAACGTTTTTGCTTCTCATGTTGTTATCATATTGTATAGCCTGAGAGAAATAAATTTGATTGATTGAGTAGAAATACTGCTATTTATTTCGCCTTAGGACAATGCTCCTGTTCACAAACCAGTCATTGCTGTGGCTGCCATTCGCGATTGTGGCTTTAAATTACTTGAGCATCCGCCTTTTTCACCTGTTATAGCTCCATCAGACTTTCATCTATTTCCAAATCTGAAAACGGCTATTTCAGGCACCCACTTTCAATTCGGTGATGGGGTCATATATGTAGTGGAAGACTATCTGATTAGCAAAGAAAATGAGTTCAATAATAGTGGCCCATAAACAGGTTTGGCAAAATTGTATAGATACTGAAGGGGATTATGTTAAAAACTAATACAATATGTCCGACGAAATTCAAATCCTTCAATATGAGGCTCACAACATATCAATTAACCCTCGTATAATTAGCGGATAACTGTACTGAAAATTGCAATTTGGGGAGGTAAATCGGAGGTTTTACGGTCAGAAATGTCGTTTTAAGGCGACGCGTTAGCGGAGCCGTAAAACGTAATTTGCGAGCGTAAAACCGACGATTTACATCCCCAAATGACAAATTTAAATACAGTTATCCCCATTCTAATGCACTTATTCACTTGTTTTGTTTTATAAATATTGTTTTTGCCCATACCGGCAAGTACAGTGAGCTGCGTAAAACCAAATACCAGCCATGAAAAGCGACGTTACATGATGACGCAAATTGTTGACGTTATCCAATCAGACGTCGCGTTACATACGCAAGTACATTAGAATGGTGTGTTTTCGTGATGGGTTGTTGTCACTTGTTAGAACCTAGCACCAGCAATTTCATTACGAAAACACGCCTATACAAATACATTGTAAATTTTATCGGCGGAAAAGGGAAAATTTTAAGATGAAAACATGTAATTTATTTCTTATTTCTACTCAAAATATAGATTGTGGGTGCACGTTACAAACCGGCGGTTCTAACGAGTACCCACAATCTCTCAAAGTATAGATTGTGGGTACAAGTTAGAACCGCCTCATCGAGGCGGTTCTAACGTGTACTCACAATCTATATTTTTGAGCAGAAATAAGAAAAATAAGGTTTTCTCCTGTAAACCACAGTTTTACTATAAAAGTGGGGTTCAAGGGGTTCAAAATCATATAGGCGTGTTTTCGTGATGTGCATTTTGACTAGAAACAAGAAAAATATTGAACATGATTAAACAGAAAAGACGGAAATGATCAGGAATCGATACAAGTGCCTAATACCTCGCATCAGAGACACGAAAGGGAAAGAAACTCGAACCTGAAATAACTAAACTCTGATAACTACATCACAAGCGAAAAGCCAACAGGACAGTTACTTTGATAACTTTCCGCGAAAATGGCCAAACGGCTATCCAAAATTGAAGTGAATGCAATGATCAGGAATCGATACAATTCACCCACAGAGAAACCAAAGGGAAACAAACACAAACATGAAGCAACAAACCCTAATGGAAACAGCTATTATAGTGGAAAGTCAAAAGGACAGTTACTTTCCCACAAAATGGCCAATTGGCTGTCAAAAAAAATATATAAGCGATACACACACTCAAAGACAGACCATAACAAAAATAAACCGCGACAGAAGAACCGCCTTGGAACGGTCAGCGAAACGAATCCCACTGCAGGGTTGGGGCGTCGTGGGGGTGTGGGGCTAAAACCGATTTTACGTGGACACTATCTAATAAAGATAAGCAATATATACATGCAAAGACAAACTTACAAAATTAAACCGCGACAGCAGGACCGAATTGGCACGGTCAGTTAAAAGTATTTCACTGTGCGTGTGGGGGGTAGGGGAGGGGGTGGGTCTTAAATCGCTTATACATGACCATAATACCCGCCCTTGGATGAGTCGTGGTTTAGACAAACCAATTAAAAAAACAATTGTTTGACTTTTCTTCCGTGACATATTTTCCTGCCCAAACCTGTGACTTTTTTCCTGTAAGTTTCTTATCGGTTTCAGCCCTGCGTGAAAACTCGATGCAGCCGAATCTATTTCTTCATCACGTGAATAAATCTGTGAAATAAAGACCCCCCTAAACCCCACTTTATGTAAGAAAACTGGGGGTTACGGGGGTAAACATTATTTTCCTTATTTCTGTTCCGCTCCAAGACATAGATTGTGGGTAACCAAAAACCTTAGTTTGGAGTATAAATAAGAAAAATATCACAAATTCTTATCAAAAAATGACCTTTTTTGAGGTTTTAAAAATGCACTATATCCCACGGGTGTGTTTTCGTAATGCCAAGCCCCGATAAGCGGGGACGAACGAGTTTTAATTCAGACTGGTTAACGAGGCACCTGTTAGTTCTAGCAATTCATGTTTCAGTAAATCATCATGAAAACACGCCTGTAAAATGTTGACCCACTGAAACCCCAACTTTTATGAATAAAACTGCGGTTTACAGGGGTGTATATTAATTTTCTTATTTCTCCTCAAACACATAGATTGTGGGTACTCGTTACTGCCGTAGCAACATAACATTGAAGAAGAAAAGTTGTGATATTTTTCTTATTTTTCTTATTTCTACTCATCGAGGCGTTTCTAACGAGTACCCACAATCTATATTTTAGAGCAGAAATAAGAAAACTGATGAGGCGGTTCTAACGAGTACCCACAATCTATATTTTAGAGCAGAAATAAGAAAAATAAGGTTTGCCCCTGTAAACCCCGGCCTAAACCCCAGTTTACCCATATAAAAGTGGGGTTCAAGGTGGTCAAAATCATATAGGCGTGTTTCCGTGATGTGCATTTTGATTAGAAACAAGAAAAATATTGAACATGATTAAACAGAATTGACGGAAATGATCAGGAATCGATACAAATGCCTAATACCTCGCACCAGAGACACCAAAGGGGGAAAGAAACACGAACCTGAATTAACTAAACTCTGATAACTGCATCACAAGCGGAAAGCCAACAGGACAGTTACTTTCATAACTGTCCCCGACAATGGCCAAAACGGCTATCCAAAATAGAAGTGAAGGCAATGATCAGGAATCGATACAATTAACCCACAGCTCCCATCAGAGACACCAAAGGGAAGGAAACACAAACATGAAACAACAAACCCTAATGGAAACATTTATTTATTTTAGCGGAAAGCCAAAAGGACAAGTACTTTCCCACAAATTGCCAATTGGCTATCCAAAAAAAAAATAATATAAGCGATACACACACTCAAAGACAGACCATAACAAAAATAAACCGCGACAGAAGAACCGCCTTATAACGGTCAGCGAAACGAATTCCACTGCGGGGGTTAGACAAACTTACAAAATTAAACCGCGACAGCAGGACCGAATTGGTACGGTCAGTTAAAAGTAATTCACTGTGTGTGTGTGGGTGGGGGTCTTAAATCGCTTATACATGACCATAATACTCGCCCTTTGGGTCGGTCGTGGTTTAGACAAACCAGTTAAAAACAAGTCTTTGACTTTCTTCCGTGACATATTTTCCGGTCCAAACCTGTGACTTTTATCCGTGATTTTTTTTCTGCAACTTTCTTACCTGCGCGGAAATTCGATGCAGCCGAATCTATTTCTCCAAGTTACGATGAGATGGGACGAACGAGTTTAAATTCAGAATGGTTAACGAGGCACCTGTTAGTTCTAGAAATTCATGCTTCAGTAAATCACCATGAAAACACGCCTGTAACATTTTGACCCCCTGAAACCCCACCTTTTATAGAATAAAACTGCGGTTTACAGGGGTATATATTAATTTCCTTATTTCTGCTCAAAACCATAGATTAAGGGAACTCTTGAGTACCGCCTCGATGAGGCGGTTCTAACGTCTACCCATAATCTATATTTTGAGCAGAAATAAGAAAAATATCACAATTTTTCATTTTCAATTTTACGTTGTTCCGGCAGTAAAATTTACAGTGTAGTTGTATAGGCGTTTTTACGGAACCCGGGAAGGGACATGAATTTTTTTAATATGTTGTGCGAACAAGATATTAAGTTGTGCGAACAAGATAATAACTTGTGCGGACAAGATAATATGTTGTGTGAACAGACAAAATAATTTACCTTATGCGGACAACATATTATCTTGTCCGCACAAGATAATATCTTGTTCGCACAACTTAATATCTTGTGCGCACAAGATATTAGCTTGTTCGCACAACATATTATCTTGTTTGCACAACAAAGATCTTGGGAAGTTGTGCGAACAAGATATTATCTTGTGCGGACAAGATATTATCTTGTTCGCACAATATATTATCTTGTGTGGACAAGATATTATTAAGTTGTGCGAACAAGATAATATCTTGTCCGCATAAGATATATGTTGTTCAGACAAGATATTATCTTGTGCCGACAAGATAATATCTTGTTCGCACAACTTAATGTCTTGTGCGGACAGGATAATATCTTGTCTGCACAAGATAATATGTTGTCCGCACAAGATAATATCTTTTGCGCACAACTTATAAAATAAAAAAAAATCATTTCTCTTCCCGGGTTCCGTAGTTTTTTTATAATGATCACTAAACTTTGGGCTGCTTTTGCTAATATAAACCGGTATTGTATAATGTGTGTCACAGGGAGACACTTGAAACAAGCCAAATAGTAAAATCTGTCTGAGACGTTTCTTGGAGTAACAATTAACAAAAGAACAGAGTTTGAAGACTAGGTTTACACAAACAGTTTCATCTTTCAATTCAAACTTGTCAATGAATAACTTTCAAATGATTCCGAAATCCTGTGGGAAAAATCTATCATTAAAGAAAATGGATGATTTTGAGATACCAGCCTGGCGCTCGTCTGTCCGCACATATATACGCAAACAAAATGTTGGATTGTCCTAGTTTATACATCTTAGATGTGTGCGTTATACTTGGCAGAGGCGTACACGAGGTTGAGAAAAGCGTGTCGCGTACAACAAAACTGATTGCAACGGTTTTCCAATTATTTCCCCTTGACAGTATTTGGTAATAAGGTTTAAGAGGAGACCCTTTTTCTATGGTCGGTTAATAGCTCCAAGCATGCACACGTTACAAAGACGTAGATTTGACGTTGCATAAACGTCATGACGTTGCATAAACGTCATGACGATTTACGGACGTTGATGTGACGTCAGAAAAATATGTGTGAAGATATTCGTTTTTTTTTCGGCGGTTAAATTTACAATGTAATTGTACAGGCGTGTTTTCGCAATAAGCTTGGCATCACGGGAACAAGTCCGTAAAATAAAGACCCCACTAAACCCCACTTTATATAGAGAAAACTGATGTTTATGGGGGTAAACATCATTTTCCTTATTTCTGTTACAAGACATAGGTTGTGGGTACTCGTTAGAACCGCATCATTGAGGCGGTTCTTACGAGCACAAAAAATCTATGTTTGGGGTATGAATAAGAAAAAATATCACAAATTTTCATCAAAAAAACTACTTTTGTTGTGGTATGAAAAAATGCACTTTATCACACGGATGTGTTATCGTTATGACACTTTTGAAGCATGTCAGGACACGGACAACCAGAACAAAGTGCTTTTTTTTTTTTTTGTCAAGCGCCCTTCTCAAGACTATTTCCCTTATTTTGAGCCGATCTTTACATATGTTCTGAGTTTGGCGAAACCCGGAGTAACAGTAGAAAAAAAAAACAATGCACTTCCTTCCAGAACTTGGCATCTCGCATGTGACACGAGCATGGCTTGAACCCACAACCTCGAGATACGTAACGATTAAAAAAGACAGCGGCTCAGGATGAGAGATGTATGAAGAGCTTAGACCAACTTGAGCATTCGGCCCCCGCCCACCGGGGTTTGAAGAAATAGATGGGCTGCATTATGCTTCCACGCACGTAGAGATGAAACCGACCCGCACACGAGTACTGGTAAACCGCTTAGAGGATCTAAGCATGCCCAGGCAAAGCGGTGCGAGTCGGCCCATCCATGTCAATAAACCCTACTGGTTCTTTGGGTGGCAGGGCTTGAGATGTCATTTCATCTCAAGGTCGGGTTAACGTCCCACAAAATTGGAAGCATCGTCTCCAAAATGACCTTTACAAAAACCAACTTGAGCATCCATATAGCAAGGTCGTCGCTTTCAACCGTCATCTGCGGAAGGTGCATGTATTATGTGAACATCAAGATCTGGAGCATACATGCTGATCTAAGATTTCGTTGGTCGTAAATGTACATGTTTGTGTGTAAGTTTCATTTGTGGTTTAGCGTCCCCGTCAACAATGTAAAGGTTATTTTGGAGACGTTGCTTCCAATTATGTGGGACTTTTACCCGACGTTGAGATGAAATGACATCTCAAGCCCTGTCGCCCAATGAAACCAATAGGGTTTATAAGCATGGAGGGTCCGAGTCGCACCGCTTTGCCTGGACAGGCTTAGATCCTCTAAGCGGTTTCCCAGTACTCGTGTTCGGATCAGATTTAGCTCTGCGTGGAAGCTTCGTGCAGCCCATATATTTCTTCAAGCCCCGATGGGCGGGGGCCAATGTACATGTCTGTAACATCTTCATCATGAAAATGCGCCTATACAATTTTGACCACCTTGAACCGCACTTTTATGCAGTAAAATTAGGGTTATCAGGGTTAAACTATTTTTAATGTCTGCTCTATAATATAGATTGTTGGTACTCCTTAGAACCGCCTCGAAGAGGCGGTTCTAACGTGTACCCACAGTCTATACTTCGAGCAGAACTAAGAAAAATATCACATTTTTTCATCATAAACTCTTCAGTATTTGGCCGAAAAAATTGCTATGTATCTGTATAGAAGGGTGGTTTCGTGTATTCTGAGTGTCACACACGAATCATGGGCGCCTGACATGTGATTGTACTGTCGCGTTGATCGTCAACATATTTTTGCGGAGATTGACAATGATACATCTTTTCTACGGCAATTTTCACCCTTCCGCTGATTGTCAGTTTCTTGCTTTCTGGCGGGAGACGGTGCACTGAACTTGATAACCGCTTTTGTACAAATGCATCCGAAGTTAGCCTTCCGGGGACCTACCTTGGAGAATAGTGAGTTAAACCCACAGGCATATGACGTAATTGTCACATCAACGTATGTGGACACGTATTGGAACAACGTCGACACGTTTATGCAGCGTCGCATCAACGTCGGTGCAACGTCATTAGGAGCATCGGCGTTGATGTGGCGTTGCCCTAGCGACGTGTGCCTGCTGGAAAAATGACTAGCTCGATATAATCTTAATAATGTTGACTGGACCATAAAGATCCATAGCAAATAAAAACATTGTAATGCCCGACTCACGTTCTTTTAGATATTTCTGGTGTCCGCCATATTGTTCAACGTCGCGTGTCCGAACGTGTGTGTATAGCGAAGACGCTGATCAGACTACACGAATCATTTCTCGCTGTATGCTAAATTGATGCTCGTAGATATACAGTTTACTCAGTCAAATGGGGGTGTGGTTGGGGTATTCAAATTGAACGGATGCACATGCTTATCTCCACCCTCCTGGTACGCCTTTCACGGTTCATTTGGTACATTTGTGCGGAATAAAAAACAGAAATGACAAGTGTGTACACAGGATTCATTAAAAATAAAAAATGGAAAAACAAGGCTCAGCTTTATGTAAATAATCTTTAAAAAATCGTTTCATCTTAAAAATATATGAAATTAAGTTGGAAAGAAATTCAATTCCACCAAACGTTCTTAAAAAAGAATGAAATTCCTGCGCAAGTCACGATCAGGCGCGTAGCCAGGCGGAAGCCCGGAAGCCCGGGCTTCAACAATATTTTCCCAAGTATGCCTTTACATACGAATTTACAAAAAAATATGTCACATTTTCAGAGGCACCTGCGACTACATCATGAAACCTGAATAAACTCCAGCATATAATCGAAACTGGCTATTGTAAGGTGTTTCGAGTTTGCAGTTTATCTTTAAGTGTCGGGAATCTTTAGTGTACAATATTTGTCTGCACTGCATGATTATTTTCAATGCATCACTTGCCCAGGGCACTGTACCAGATGATTAGCGACAAGCAAACGTTACCCCGGTCTATAAAAAGGTGAAAAATACGATGCAGCAAATTATAGACCAGTGTCGCTAATATGCATCTGTTACAAAACCCTGGAGCATATATTAGTCAACAACATTAACAAGCACTTAGCCTTTGAGAGCATTCTTGCTGACTGTCAACATGGTTTCCGAAGTCAAAGGTCTTGCGAAACTCAACTAGTTCAATTCTTCCATGACATTGTGAGTAATCTGGATGGGGCCATAAATCGTGGCCACAAACAGACTGACTTGATCATCATGGATTTCGCCAAGGCCTTTGACAAGGCTACAGAAGGCTATTGTACAAATTGGACTACTATGGGATAAGAGGATCCACACATAATTGGATTAGCTCATGGCTCTCCGGGCGCTCTCAACAAGTTATACTTGATGGCCAAGCGTCTGATCCAGTCCCTGTTCTATCTGGTGTCCCACAAGCTTCGGTTCTTGGACCGGTCCTTTTCTTGGTATTCATCAATGACCTCCCTGATAATATCAGGTCATTTGTCCGTTTGTTTGCTGATGATTGTGTCCTGTATAGGGACATATATTCTCCTTCTGGCTGTCACATTTTACAAGATGACCTGGATCGATTTGCACAATGGGAAGCAGATTGGCAGATGAAGTTCAATGTAGCCAAATGCCATTCAATGAGGGTGTCACGACAGCTTCAGGACAAGCAAATTAAGTATGATAACACATTACACCAGCAAACTTTGGAGCAAGTTCATTCCGCCAAATATCTTGGTACTCGTATCACCATCAATCACGATCTCGATTGGGGTCAACATATCTCTGAAATAACATCTAAAGCAACTAGGACTTTAGGATTCCTTAGACGTAATTTGGCTTTTGCACCTAGGCAGACAAAGGATGTTGCATATAAAACATTAGATTACAGCAACATTTCAATGAAATGGCCTTTAGAATAACCACATGAAATAAATTCCTCAACGTGTATTTTTTGTCATTAGCCCTCAGTCCAGCAGGTCCTTAGTCTGCTTTATATACAGTCCATTTATATCATAAACATGCTCATTGTGTCATCGCGTCACAACGAGCATGTTAATGAAATAAATGCACTTCATGCATACAGTTAAAATTACTTATTTGCAAAGCGTGAAAAGCCTTGAGTGGAAAACTCAAACAGTCTGTCAATGATAATAAGAAAAACCAAGAAACAGCCACAGTCAAAGAACACAGCTCATCTGATGTATCAGGAGGGTGAATGAATACGAAATGAACACTTAAACTTAAAACATGAAGATACCCAGGACATGCCACAATCAAGGACACAAACCATCCAAGCCACCAACGGGATGGGAGAACACACATTGGAAGGGTGAGCAACAAAATCATTTGAGGGCTGCCTTAAAAGATCTTAATACCTGACCCTCGTTGTGGTTCTGATGCAGCTCATCTAACCAGCAAATGTTCCGTCCGTATCGTGGCGCTATTCTTCATAAATGAACCACCAAACCCAAAAACTGAACAGCAAACAACCAACTCCTTCCCCGTAAAAGGAGGTCATATTGCGACCACCAACTACTCCAATAACTCAGATGCACGAAACCACAAAAGTAAACCACAAAAAAGGCGTTAATCAGACTGTTGGCTTTATTGAAGTGTGACTTCCATACAAGCGTAAAAGTAACCGAAAAATCCAAAGAAATTGGCGAAAAAGTCGGATAAAGAGACAAGTAAAAATACCCCTCCAGATGACACCAGTGGCCACCAAATTGTATTAAAATTTCAAAATTTTCCCGGGGGAGGCCCCCCGGACCCCCACCAACGAGAGGGGGTAACCCCCCTCTCGTGCTCTCCCCCCACTCGTGCCTTCGGCACTCGACCCACACCTTCGGTGTGGGCTTCAACTTCAGCATTTGCCTGGCTACGCCCCTGACGATTATTTACATAAAAAGAAGAAGAAGAAAAAATGCGCTTTACACCAAAGGTTACGTATTAAGAAAACCTGTTTATCATATGACGTCGCGTCTGCGAATGTTATAACGCCATTTATTAATTGACTAGCCTGTATTGATCGGAGGTTATCCGTATTAACTCCAGGTCAACCAATATTAACCCCAGGTCAAGTGAGTTCAAAAAGTCAATAATCATCTTTTTATTGTGTAAATAAATAAATTTGTCATTAATCAAGTAACAAGTAATTTCGTATTGGCCCCGGTACAGGTCCTCGGTCAGCTGCATTGGCCCAAGGCCTCCTTCGGCCTTGGGCCAATCTGTTCCTGGGCCAATAAGAAATTATTTGATTAATAACCTTATGGTAATAAATTCGGTAATCCACTCGAGGATTATATGAGCCCTGCCAAGCGAATTTGTGTCTTCGAGCATTCCGTTATGACAAATTTTAACTGCGCATTCCCGGCCATTCAGAGGGCCCAGGGATGTGGCTTTCTGTCTGACGGTTCCTCTTGATTCACTGCTTGTTTGAGCGAGCAGCGAACGTTCTGGCGAGACTGCGCGGATGCGCAGGCTCGCCTGAACCTTCGCTGCTAGCATAGGCGATAAGTACCAAAATCGCTTGACGGGGCCCAACTATGCAAGTTAGTTAGCTGTATGTTTGCCCCGTCACATTACACGTAAGAGGTCCTTAACGACATCGCGTTTACTAATGGCGGATGTTTGACATGTGTGTACCGCCCCCACCCATCGGGGCTTGAAGAAATAGATCGGCTGCATGATGCTTCGCGCAGAACTGAAACCGAAACGCACACGAGTTCTGGTAAACCGCTTAGAGGATCTAAGCCTGCCCAGGCAAAACGGTGCGAGTCGGCTTGTCCATGCTTATAAACCCTATTGATATCATTGGGCGACAGGGCTTGAGATGTCATTGCATCTCAAGGTCGGGTACAAGTCCCACAAAATTGGAAGCAACGTCTCCAAAATGACCTACATAGTATTTGCACAACATATTAAAAAAATCATGTCCCTTCCCGTGTTCCGTATGAATGGCATATGATAATTCTTGCTTTCGCGCTCATGTTTTATTAAATATATTAATCTCGTTGAGGAAAGTTTTTTAAACTCGTTGATGCAAAGGGATAAACTGCTCGGCAAAGCCTCGCATTTTATCTTTTTGCCCCTCAAATCGTTTAAGAAATTCAATAATACATGGACACGCGTGTAAATTCCTCTATTTATGCAGTTAGCGAAATCCAATTACGTAAACACATCTCAAGAAATACATGTACATTGAAAATTTTACCGAAAAAAAAGTAAAGATTAAAAATTTTGACATTTTTCTTGTTTCTGCTCAAAATATAGAATGTGGGTACACGTCAGAACCGCCTCATCGAAAGTGGCGGTTCTAGCCGGTACCTACAATCTTTATTTTGGAGCAGTAAGGTTTATCCCTGTAAACTCCAGTTTTTTTTTTTCTATATGAAAGTAGGGTTCAAGGGTGTCAGAAATTCGTGATGAAAGCTGCGGATAATCCTGGCAAATTGTCTGATCGTGATCTTCCGAGTAGGCACTCAACGTTGAACTAACGTTGAAACAACGTTGAAAACCTTGTTTCAACGTTAGTTCAACGTTGAGTCAACGTTTTGTGCCTGTAGGGTAGTTTGTTTGATTTGAGGTTTAACGTCCTTGTCAACACTGTATAGGGCATTTTGGAGACGTTGCTTCCAATTTTTACTCGACATGAGATTAATTGACATCTAAAGCCCTGTCACCCAATGAAACCAATAGGGTTTATAAGCATGGACGGCCCGACTTGCACCACATTGCCTGGGCAGGCTTAGATCCTCTAAACGGTTTACCAGTACTGATGTGGGGTCGCTTTCAGCTCTGCGTGGAAGCATCATGCAGCCCATCAATTTCTATAAGCCCCTATGGGCGGTGGCCGAATGATCATGACCTAAGTGTTCGCTAGCTGGATAGTATAGTACCGATGAGTTTGCTGGCTAACTTTACGATAACACATATAGAAGCCCCCGTGAGTGTTTGCGTGTTACGTCTCACCAACAGCTTAAGTCATACGGAGACGGGACCTCGGTTTAAAGACTCATCCGAATGTCGGGAGAAGCCCGGGATCGATCCTGCGATCCCTGGTTTACATGGCGAGTAGCATAACCACTACACCACGGAGGCTCCAAGAAGCCCCCGTGGTGTAGTGGTCATGCTTTTCGCCTCATAAACCAGGGATCCTGGGTTCGATCCCAGGCTTCTCAAGTTTTTCGGGTGATTCTTTAAACTGAGGTTCCCTCTCCGTATGACCTTAGTTGTTGGCGGGATGTAAACCTCACACACACACACACACACGCACACACATGCACGCAGGCTCGCACACACACACACATCCGTGCGGCAGAGTGCACTTTTTCACATCTCGTAATGTCTACTTTTCTGACGAAAATTAGTGATATTGTTCTTATTTATACTCCCAAAATAGGTTACCGGCCCCGATAGCTCAGTTGGTAGAGTGTCCGCTCCGGGGAACGGGAGGTCACGGGTTCGATCCCGGACCGGGACATACCAAAGTCGTAAAAAATGGTACTAGCTGCTCCTCGCTTGGCACTCAGATTTACGGGGTAGAGCTAGGACTGGTCGACCCAGTGTTAGGATAATGTGACTGGGTGTAGTATCATGTAATGTGTCTGGGACATGATACTTCAGTGAGGCAGCACTATAAAAGTGAGCATTGAGCTCCATGTCGCAACCAGACTCCGTCGTGATATGACTGAAAAATTGTTGAAAGCGACGTTTAACCCGAATTCACACACACACACACACACACACTCCCAAAATAGGGTGTGGTTGCCCGCTCAATGAGGCGTCGATAACGAGTACCCACAATGTATGTTTTTGAGCAAAAATATGAAAAATATTGTATATTCCCCCGTAAAACACAGTTTTCTCTATATAAAGTGACATTTAATGGGTGTTTATTTCACAGACTTGGTGACGTGTTGAAAATATAAAGAGCTTTGCTAGTAGGTCAGTCTGTGACACATTACCATAACACACGCCTATACAAATATATTGGTAAAATTTTGTCACGAAAAATGTGTGTTTTTTTTTTTTTTTTTTCAGATAAAATTCCGGATATGGTTCATATTACTGCTCAGCATATGGCCTGTGTGTACTCATTAGAACCGCCTCTGTGTGGCGGTTCTAACGGGTACCCACAATCTATTTCTTTGAGCAGACATATGAAAAAAAAATATGTACTCATATACAGATATATGTTTTACTATACAAACGTGGGTTTTAAGTGGATCAACATTATATAGGCTTGTTTGCGTGATGTCAGATCCCGGAGACAGGATTTCACATGAGAAGGCTCATATTGGCGGCTTGCAAAGTTCAGTCCAGTCTGATATCCGAGCAATCCAATCTGAGCCTTCACTGTCCACTCTAGTGGAACTCAGATTGCCACAAAAGAAAACTGGAAAGCTTAATGTTCCTGTCTGAGGCACTGTCTGGTATGGGTCATCAGGAGTTGGATGATCCCGAAGTCAAGATGTCTCATGACGCAGCTTATTTGGTTTATAAAAATATATATGTTCCCTGCTTCTCTCCACAACCAACTATCAACTAGCCACAGAGTAGTGAGTATGTTTTATATTTTACTTTATTAATCATTTAACTGGCAATCATATCATCCAAACATGCCTCTATAATTTTGATCCCCTTAAACCCCATTTTTATATGGTAAAACCGGGGTTTACCAGGGGTATACATTATTTTTCTTATTTCTACTGAAAGGCATAGATTGTGGATACTCATTAGAGCCGCCTCATTGAGGCGGTTCTAACGGGCCAACACAACCTATGCTTGCGGTTAACAAGAGGAAAATATCACAATTTTTCATCTTAAAATGTTCTCTTTTTCGGAGGTATAATATACAATGTATTTGTATAGGTATGAATGAGCATTGGGTCATTAGCTGTCCTTAGAGCGCACAACGAAGACTCTGATTAGACTGCGCGAATGCGCAGGCTGATCTGAGTCTTCGCTGGGCGCACATGTCAATTGTAGGAAATGCTGTACCCCGGCTCATTGTATTGTAGCTATTGATATGAATTCTGCAAGACCGAATTGGCGTGCCAAGTGGGGCAAAAACAATTGGTCTTCGAAAAGGTCTTTGAAATTGCACCATCACCTTTGCGACAACTGTAAAATGTTTTTAGACTTATGGCCACATTGGAAACAAATCAGACTGCGTACTCACTAAGTCTATGCCTGTATGCTTCCAAGTTCCAATGTCTTCGTTTGGTCCATGCTTTAAGTTACCCACAAAAAAGCCGGCAAAATCTGATAAGATGCACTGTCTGATCTGAGTATTTGCCTGGGCAACACATAAGAAAGAATTTCGCTTGAACAGTCGAAAATTGTGGATTTGTTTTATTACACCCACAGAACTCAACTGAATGAGCACCGTGTGACGTAACAATGGACGTGATGCCAGCCAACGCATTTACACAGGTACCACCAGCCCTTAAACGACTGATGATCATATGCTGCGTGCTTGTGGTGACAGACATTTTGTTGGTAGGGACTGTCGTATATCTGTTATATCAAAATGTAAGTATGGAAGATTTAATGTATTTATTGTGTACAGTTTTGTTTGTTTGATTTGAGGTTAAACGTCCCCGTCAACACTGTAAAGGTTATTTTGGAGACGATGCTTCCAATTTTGTGGGACTTTTACCCGACATTGAGCTGAAATGACACCTCAAGCCCCGTCATCCAATGAAACCAATAGGGTTTATAAGCATGGGCGCTCCGACTCGCACCGGCTTAGATCCTCTTAGTGGTTTACCAGTATTCGTATGAGAGTCGGTTTCAGCTCTGCGTGGAAGCATCATGCAGCCCATCTTTTTCTTCAAGCCCCGATTTGCGGGGGCCATATTGTGTACAGATCTGCCCCTGGCTCGTAAGGGCTGCGATCTAGTTTTGATATCCGACATGCATTTACTATTATAGTAATACCTCAATTGTTACATTGGCTCAAAACAATAAAGTGACGACAAAATAAACCATGATTAAGAAATAGATCAGCTGTAACTGTGATTTGTTGAGTAATATATCACAGTTTGGAGGTCAGTTGTAAAGTAGATCAAATCACGCGAGCTACAACGCGCGCGTGATTTGTCTACTTACAACTGACCGGCAAACTGTGATTTATTACTCAACTAATCACAAACTAGAACTGATCTATTTCGATTCTAACGGGCTGAAAATCGGCAAAAATGTTGTTGTTTCCTTCAAATTCTCACTACTTTTCGCCATTGTTACACTGTAGAAGAAATCCCGCTACAATTATCGACTGAAACGCATTTCCTTTTCTAACGTTTTCGATGCGAGAATATGACGTTACACCGTCAAACGTAAAGGAAATCGACTAGTGAAGTCATAAATTGACAGTTTTTAATGACCTCACTCATCACGCTCTTTCTTGTCGTGATTTGTTGTAGAATAAAACCGAGTTATTATAGGCGCGCTGTGTTAGAGTAGCACAAATAAGAAAAATATCACATTTTTTTTCATCTTATTTTATTTTATTTATTTTTTTTTTATTATTTATTTATTTATTTTTTTTTTTATTTTGTTCTTGTTTTTTTTTTTCGGTGGTAAAGCTTACGTGGTAAGAACTACATCTCACGGCACCAGGAAAAATGTTAACTTTAAACGTAAATTACATGCGTTTAAACGAAACAATACTAGACTGAAGTGACTGTCAATTATATTATTAAATCAAGGACGCCACTCTATGCTTTCATTTTTTAAGTTCATTTCCCGTTTCTGTTTTACGTCTTCTGGACACCGAGGCGAATAAATTCTACGATAGTTCTAGTCAGTTATATGACGCGGCTCTCTTAACTAGAGGCTATACTCAGCATACTCTCCGTCCTTACATTGATTCTGAAATTAATCATAAACGCCATTTCTTCAAAATATCCTTCATTAATAAGGGCATTGATTTAATAGATTTGCCCAGTATCTTCCGTGAGAGCTCTGTGCTTTCTTCCATTCCTGCTTATTTTCAAAATACCGAAACACCTATAATTTGCTATAAATATAACAAACCTGTTAGATCTATCATTTTCGATTTCAATAAACTTGTTTCAGATCTTGATATTGATACTAATACTCCTGATTCATGTGATTGTAAAAACTCAGTGTATTGCTATCCTGCTGCTGGTCATGTAATTACTGGCAATTTGAAAATTATTCCTGGTTCTAGGATAAGGAATATAATTTCTAAAGGACCGAAATATCGGTTTCCTTCTAAAATTGATTTCAGTTAATGTAGCGATGAAATAGCTGCTTCCTTGAATGAATTCGGTAATCGATGGTGTTAGCGAGAGTATGTTGAGCATAAAGCCCTTAAGGACTGGAAACTTAACATTTTAAAACTAGTGAATAAAAGCATTTCTTTCTATTCTCAAAATACTAACTTATTACGCCTAAGCCTAAGACGTCTTTACGTCATCTTAAACTAGGTTTTCAAGAATTTTATAAGAAGTTTGTTTTGGCCCCTGCAGACAAGGCCGCTAACAACGTCGTCGTTGTGTGACGGCTCCGCTATGTTAACACGCTTAAGCAGGAGCTTGGTGGTACTAAG
Organism: Lucinisca nassula; assembly: GCA_963580285.1. Taxonomy (NCBI): domain Eukaryota; kingdom Metazoa; phylum Mollusca; class Bivalvia; order Lucinida; family Lucinidae; genus Lucinisca; species Lucinisca nassula. Next base: position 29,575,898 of record OY757027.1, on the reverse strand, counting down.
ACCTATGAACTTCAGCCTTTAGCTGAAGAGAGAGTTATTGTAGATAAACATATTTGTCATTCAGCCACCAAGTTTGCTGTGTGTGTTACCGAAGGCCAAGACAAGCTTCCTACGCTATACTGGTTACCAAAACTTCATAAAAGACCTTACAAAGCACGGTTTATTGCAAATTCTAGCTCTTGCACTATCACTGAACTTTCTAAATTATTAACTTCCTGTCTGACTGCTATTAAAACGCATGTGATTAAATATTGTGATAAAGTCTTTGAAAGATCAGGAAGAAATCTGTTTTGGTCTATAAAAAATCGAATGAGGTTTTAAATAAATTAAAATCCAGACATTTTCGTGCTTCAAGTCTGTCTACTTACGATTTTTCCACTCTTTACACTACACTTCCTCATAATCTTATAAAAGAAAAGCTTAATGATTTAACTGAATGGGCTTTTCACAGAGAAGATTCTCTCTATCTTGCATGTAATGTCAGGAATGCATTTTTCACTTCTAAAGAGCAAAAGAATTAAACATAGTGTGTGATGCCCTCACCTTTCTACTTGACAATATTTATATTAGATTCGGTACTAAGTTATTTAGAAAAATTGTGGGCATTCCGATGGGTACGAATTGCGCACTTATTGTGGCTGATCTATTCTTGTATTGTTATGAAAGAGACTTCATGTTGTCGCTTTCCATGGAAATCCAAACTGAAATTGTTGAAGCTTTTAGCTCCACTTCTAGATATTTAGATGATTTATTAAATAGTGATAATACCTATTTCGACGGCTTGATCAGTCAGATCTACCCCCCAGAACTTCAGTTAAATAAAGCAAATTCTTCTGATACCGAGGCCCCGTTTTTGGATTTACATCTATCTATTGTAGATGGGTTTGTTTCGTGCAAAATTTATGATAAACGCGATGACTTTGATTTTGAGATTGTAAATTTTCCTTTTTTGGATGGCGATGTTCCTCGTGCGCCATCCTATGGCGTTTATTTTTCGCAATTAATTCGATTTGCTAGAGTGTGTAGTCATGTAACTGACTTCAACACTCGTAATAAATTATTAACGGCTAAACTTCTTAATCAGGGTTATCGGTACCATAAACTACGCAAAGCATTTTCAAAATTTTATAGACGCCATTCTGATTAAATTTCAAAATTCAATATTGGACTTAAATCTCTTCTGCAACAAGGTCTATCGGAACCCGAATTTTAAGGTGACTAAGTATATAAATTCAGAAAAAATTATTAACACGCAATGACTTTAGCACCCAATTTCGTAAAATCATTTTTCGATATAAAAAGATTGGGTACAACATGGATATTATACGACAGACTGCATGCATGGCAGTTAACCCAATCACGGTTGGCAACTTTGCTTCCCTCTTTAACTGCACGCCGGTGGGTCAGGCCTCAGATTCTATGACGGTTCCAACGTAAAGGGTTATTGAGAATTAGAGAAATCTATTTCAAGGTAATGTTGGTTGGTGCCTGTTGCTCTGTCTCTGGTCGGGCCCATCGGAGTCTAACTGTTGGTTTTCTTTTGCTCCAACATTTCAGTGTTTTTTTGCTGTCGAGTCCTCACCGTTGTCTCACGTCTGTGGTTCTTTGATTATTTGTGTTCACGGACATGTTGCACTGATGAGATAGGAGGCCTTCATGCGGACTGAACAAATTATTTGTCTAAATCGCGACGGAAGTAAGGGCGAGGATTGTGGCCACGTAAAATCGATTTGAGCCCCCAGTGGAAATCTTTCCAATGACCGTTCCAAGGCGGTTCTTTTGTGGCGTTTTATTTATGTTGTTGTTTGTTACTTACTGTGTGCATCACTTGTGTCTTTTTATTTTGGATGGCCATATGGCCATTTTGTGGGAAAGTTACTGTCCTTATGGCCTTCCTTTGTTTAGGTACCCATTATGGTCTGGTCGCTTAATGTTTGTGTTTCTTTCCCTTTGGTGTCTTTGATGGGTGGAGTAAGTTCATTGTATCGATTCCTGATCTTTGTTTTACTTCTACTTTGTATAGGCGAGTTTTCGTAATGTTACGAAAACACACCTCTTCAAACACATTGTAAATTATACCACCGAAAAAAACGACAATTTTCAGATGAAAAGTTCGACATTTTTGTTTTATTTCTGCTCAAAATACAAATTGTGAGCACAAATTAAAACCGCCTCATCGAGGCGGTTCTAACCCATGCCCATAATTTATATTTAATATTTTAACAGAAATAAAAAATAAGGCTTATTTCCCTTTGGTGGCACTGGTGGGAGCTGTGGGTTAATTGCATCGATTCCCGATGATTGCCTTCACCTTTTTTTATTTTACCCCTGTAAACCCAAGTTTTACCATATAAAATGGGGTTCCAGGGGTCACAATTATATGACCGGTTTTTGTGATGTCTGACCTGGCATAAAGGCATCCCATTACGATAACACATCCGTACGAATTGGTGAATTTTTGCATCTCCAAAATGGTCATTTTTTCTGATAAAAATCCTTGATAATTTTCTTATAAATACTGCAAACATAGGTTGTGGGTGCTCGTTAGAACCGCCTCATTGAGGCGGTTCTAACGAGTACCCACAATCTATGTCTTGAAGCAAGAATAAGGAAAATAATGATTATCCCCGTGAACCCCAGTTTTCTCTATATAAAGTGGAGTGTAGGGGCGGGGGAAGGGTCTTCATTTCACGGACTTGTTCACGTGATGGATGTTAAAACGTGGCATGCATGGAGAAAACTGATAACATCTACGACTCATATTTTCGAAAATCATTCCAACGCATAACCATGTATCCCTTACGTCCACTTTTTCATAATCAATTGAACCAAACCTTCCCAATTTTTCACGCTTCGAAATCTGTTTTTCTACGAAAAAAGCAACGTTTGTGTCCATCACGAAAATACGCCTATATAATTTTGACCACGTTGAACCCCAATTTATATAGTAAAACTGGGATTTACAGAGGTAAATCTTAATTTTCCTATTTCTGTTATAAAATGTGGATTATGGATACTCGTTAGAACCGCCTCAATGAGGCGGTTCTAATGAACACCCACAATCTATATAATGAACGGAACTAAAATAATACCGCATTTGTAAAAGTTTAAAATGTACATGCAGTTGTATAGTCGTGTTACCGTAATCGCTTATTAGATCATGTCCGTTAGCAACAACGAATAGCGTGGTGCTTTGTTTTTAGATGATACAGATGAGTTTGGCGCTATTGCAATCCAGTGGCACAAGTTACATACGTTGGGGAAAAACTACTTGTCCAGGAAATGGTTCGGTTGCAGTTTACAACGGATATGTTGGTGCGATGACAATGGACATTGTGCCAGGCTCTTCAGTAGTGTGTATGCCAAAAGATCCTGAATGGAATAGATACAATGAAAGTATATACGACGCATATATTAATGGCGCGGAGTATTATGCGGATGAGTTATTTGCCGGAAATCACAAATTTCATAATGTCCATGCGCAGTCTGTAGTATGGAGACACGATCCTCCGCGATGATGATCCCAGCAAAACGAAATTGCTACTTAGGCTGGACCTTTGAGTACTCAGGATATCTCATGAATCTCGATGATACCCCTGACTTACTCTGTGTCGATGAACAACCACAGAACATACCGGGAAGTGGTGCGGGGGAGGAAATCGGCGCGCGCCTGAAATTTCTTAAGCCATACTGCGGCTCATTGGGGTGCCCTCCATATGTGAAGGATCGACAGTTGACTTGCGTTTTATGCACAAAATAGATTAATGCTCCGAAATAACAAAAAAAAAAAAAAAAAAAAAAAAAAACACACACAAAAAAAAATGAAATCGTTTAAATAAATAAAAACTAAAAGCATTTCAAACATTACTGCTGATGCAAATTTGTATGTAAGTTTTTTTTTTTTTGTTTTTGTTTTCTTTTTTATTTTGTTTGTTTAGTTTATCATATGACGTCGCGTCTGAGAGTGTAATAACGCTATGTAATAAATTCGATAATCCACTAGTGCACTAAATATGCAAATTAGTTAGATGCGGAATTGAGGCTAAACTTGCGCTAAGAATTCTGTAACGGGTTTTGCCGCTATAACGAATGCCGTTATAACGCGGGTCCTCTGCATTCACGTTATCGAAGTTTTACTGTTACATAAACGGTGAGTCATTAGTTTAACACCTCGCATTGACATCCACCCTTGTCGAATCAGCGGGAGGGAGAGAATGACCGCAGATAGGATTTCATTATCGATTCCAAAAGAATGTTTATGACCCGGCAGGTATCGAGCTCGCGACTGGCTGATCACCATTCAGACACGCATCCGAGTGATCTACCGCGACCACCCCATTGAAAATTAACATTTGGCCAGTCAGTTGTTTACTGTCGGAATTTGTTCGTGTCCTCAATGACTATATAGAGGATCTTACATGAGTGTTCATGTATTATTGAATTTATTAAACGAGTTGAGGAAAAGGGATAAAATGCGAGGCTTTGCCGAGCATTTTATCCCTTTTCTTCAACGAGTTTAATAAATTATTGGTATAGAGGATCTTACATGAGTGTTCATGTATTATTGAATTTATTAAACGAGTTGAGGAAAAGGGATAAAATGCGAGGCTTGCCGAGCATTTTATTCCTTTTTCTCAACGAGTTTAATAAATTCAATAATACATGAGCACGAATGCAAGATTCTATTTATCATATGACATTTTATTCACGATTGTTTACAAAAAAATCAATATTCCGCGATTAGTAAACGCGACGTCCTTAAGGACGTCGCACATGTAACGTTACGGGACGCATCTAGCTAATTTGCATATTTAATCCACTAGTGGATTATCGAAAATAATGCATGGCGTTATTACACTCTCAGACGCGACGTCATATGACTATACGAGTATATGTCATTCTATCACTGGTCGCCTATATAACCTATAGTAAAATCTAGTGATATATAGAGGATCTTACATTAGTGCTCATACCTTACATGAGTGCTCAAGTATTATTGAATTTTGTAAACGAGTTGAGGAAAAGGTTTAAAATGCGAGGCTTTGCCGAGCATTGTATCCCTTTTCCTCAACGAGTTTAATAAATTCAATAATACACGAGCACGAATGCAAGATTCTATTTATCATATGACATTTAAAATGCATTTTATTCACGATTGTTTACAAAAATGTCAATATTCCGCCATCAGTAAACGCCACGTCGTTAAGGACGTCGTGCATGTAACGTTACGGGACGTAACTAGCTAATTTGCATGTTTAATCCACTAGTGGATTATCGAAAATATTACATGACGTTATTACACTCTCAGACGCGACGTCATATGATAAACGAGTATATATCATTCTATCACTGGTCGCCTATATAGCCTATAGTAAAATCTAGTGATATATAGAGGATCTTACATTAGTGCTCATACCTTACATGAGTGCTCAAGTATTAATGAATTTTGTAAACGAGTTGAGGGAAAGGGTTAAAATGCGAGGCTTTGCCGAGCATTTTATCCCTTTTCTTCAACGAGTTTAATACAAGTACGAATGCAAGATTCTATTTACCAAATGGCATTTAAAACGCATTTAATTCACGATTTTTGCACAAAAAATGTCAGTATTCCGCCATAAGTAAACGCGACGTCATTAAGGAAGTCGTGCATGTAACGTTACGGGACGTATCTAACTAATTTGCATATTTGATCCACTAGTGGATTACCGAATTTATTACATGGCGTTATTATATTCTCAGACGCGACGTCATATGATACATTGAGTAATAAGTCACTGGGCGGAAGAGCGCGACGCGAATGGCCACCTTTTTATCCCGTTTCATGACGTCATTCATTGTTACCCTAGATGGTGTAACGTCGTTTACTTGTATCAAATATGTTATGAAAACAGGCAAAACACATGTGATACAGTCAGTTATATTGGCTGGATTCCTTAAAACAATGGCGGAAGATAGGGAGAATGAGAAAGAATCGATAGAACTTTCGTCGATGTTTAGAGTGTTAGACTCGAAATATATCAGCTTAAGTGATATGATTTATCAAGTGATATATCACTGTTACTATGTCCGTTCTAATGTAGATCAAATCAAGAGTGCGTGGCTAGAGCTGATCTATTTCTTAATTACTGTCCGCCGAGGAATAGTAGACAGTGTCGGTGCCACATGTTTTCGTTATGAATAGTGCAAAGCTTATGGGTCTAGCCGTAAAATAGTTAAAACTGGCATCTATTTGTCACTCCTTTTATAATTATTCACAGAGCTTTCTCACTTTCTGGCCAATTTTCGGCAGCTGTTTGTGACTGTTTGTTTCTAATTTTACTTCTTCTTCGCTTGGTATTCTTTAGTGGTAAAAAGTAGGTTTCCTGGGAGTATCAGGACATTGTTTTTGCATTTTTATTCTTGTTTCAGCCGGACGACGTCTTTTTAGATGTCTCCTTTTTGCAAGCTATTGAATTTCTGCGTTACATATTTTGCAGAATCTGGATGGTCGTGCTTCCCTGAGCTTATTGCTCAGAACTGTATTCAGTCTCTTCATCAATTACCGCATCTGGCAATAACTGGCTTCGTATTTACTAGGTTTTTTGTGTCTATAGTAACGTTTTACATTTGGTCATCTGTTTGCAGGATGCCTTTGTCTGTTTCTCTAAACTACCAATCTTATTTCCTTTCAGGAGTCTGAGAAACTGAAAAAGTTTGTATTATTGCAGAGTATTTATATCATATTCAGAAACTGTTTGTGTCCAAAGTGTAATTTAACCAACGACTTTCCAAACATAAAATGTATACTTTTACTAGCCACTGTTTTAATGCTGATATGAGCTTGGTCAATGACAGTTTTGGCTACTGGCACATAACGCATTTTCATTACGCAAACACGCCTATAAAAATACATTGCCACCTTTATCGCCGAAAAAATAAATGTGTGTGTGTGCGAATTCGGGCATAACGTCGCTTTCAACAATTTTTCAGTCATATCACGACGGTGTCTGGTTGCGACAGGGAGCTCAATGCTCACTTTTATAGTGCTGCCTCACTGAAGTATCATGTCCCAGACACATTACATGATACCACACCCAGTCACATTATCCTGACACTGGGTCGAACAATTCTAGCTCTACCCCGTAAATCTGAGTGCCAAGCGAGGAGCAGCTAGTACCATTTTAACGACTTTGGTATGTCGCGCCGAAAAAATAAAAATTTTATGATACAAAATTTGCTATATTTTTCTTATTTCTGCTCCAAATATAGATTGTGGGCACTCGTTAGAACCGCCTCATCGAGGTGGTTCTATTGAGTACCCACAATGTATATCTTAGAGCAGATATAAGTAAAATAAGGTGTACCCCCGGAAACCCCAGTTTTACTATATAAAAATGGGGTTCAAGGGGGTCCAAATTATATAGGCGTGTTTTCGTGATGGTTTTAGTTCTGTATGAAAATAAGTAAATGGAACACGTTTCAAAATCGGTGCCGTCACATCGACCACATTTGTAAAATCTGCAATATCTGAATTTATGAAAAAATATCATGTCACGCAGGTGCATTCAGGTCCACATTAAAAATGAATAAATCTTGTTCATTCCCAATAGGTTTTCCGAATAGAGAAGGATTGACTCCTAATAACTTTTCAAACTCTTTGGAAAAGTGTAGCCTGGTTTGTCTTTCATCTTGACAAATTATTTCCTTGCGTTTAGAATTTTCATCAAAAACAAACCAATGTCAACATTTACGCGTTTCAAAAATCCGTTCTCAAACACATTGATTGAAGATTGCATTTATTCCGCCAAATGATTGGGAGAAACATAATTGAAGATGAGATTATCAGTTTAAATTTTACAAATGCATCCGTATTTCTATACATTTCTGTGATATTTTCAAAACCATGTCTTCTTATGTAACCTGGATCTAGAAATACCCCAAAAAAGTTATTTTCTTCAGAGATGTTCTGCAGTTGTGTTGGTGTTATAATTTCTACTAATGCAAATTCCAAATTTTCTTCATTGATGGTAACGGGGTGATCGAGTCTCACCGTAAAACTGTTTTTTTTTTTTTTTTTTTTTTTTTGGGGGGGGGGGGGGATAAAATGTCCAAGGAACTGTCACTTTGCTATATAAGGTAGAAGTCATCCTTTATTCAGGTGTGGCGTCTAATCTTGGCCTTAAATGTTTACCAATGTCCCATTGAAAGTTTATATGGTGTATTTTCTATAAAATGATAGTGTTCCCCTTGTGTATTTCATTTATTTCTTATGCAACACAAAATATGACAAGGAGGGTGGGGTGCCCATTTGGGGGTATTCTGGCCTTGTACCAAATATTTTCATTTTAGCAGGTGAACAGCCTAACATGTGTACTTTATTATGGCATACCTCTGGTCACTCGCAAGGTTGGTTTTTTTTTCGAGCTAGAGGCCTTTAACGGTGGGTGGGGTAACTTAACATGACACAGTAGTGTATTTTGAAAGTTGACTTTGGTTATCACCCATGTGCTGTTTCACTGCAATTTGTTCTGAGGTACACTGAAAGATGTCTGAAGTGATGTGTGGAACCATATTTTCGAAAAAAAAATCAACTTAGGAAGATCAAATGCAATTTTCTAACATCAAGGGACTTTTCCTTATTTTTAACCTTAATCATTAAATATTTTGAAGTTACTGGTATTGTAGGAGGCAAGCAATGATTATTCCTTCACAACAATATCATTGTATCAGCACGATTGATAGCGATGTAGAACTGGTGGACTTGAGCTACATTTCATGGTTCAGTGAACACAGAATTGGAAATGGGTGGGGTAATTCAGATTGTGAGTTTAGTTACTTTTCAACCACCATACCAATACATTAAAATCGCGTTGTTACAATAATGTAGTGTGAGATTATTATTCATTAATCTGTCTGATATATTTATTTTCAAAGATATAGTAGTTTCAGGACAAAATACACAAATGGGGTGTCACCCAACTTGGTGATGCATTGATGATGGGGGATACCTGAAATGGGCTTTTCATTTGTCACATGTAGTCAATTTTTTCCAGAATAATCTGTCTCAAAAACCTGAGAAATGCTTTACTCTTTTATGTCAACGTTTGGAAGCAGGTCTGTGAACTCCAAAAATGTATAAAACATCTGAAAAATTAACGGTAGGCACCAGACCCATTCATTTTATATCATTTGTTTTCGGTTGCTGATTTTGCACCATCAGATGTATCTTGACAGCTGTTAGTTTCAGTGCCATCTGCTCTATAAACCCCTCTCAGACATAAGCTTCAGTCTTAGCCATTCTATAACCCCCTTAAGGTACTGGTGTAAAGCCTTAGCTGTATGTAAATACCTATAAGCTTCAGTGCAGCTTGTTCTATAACCTTCTTTTTTTGGAAAAGTGTTTGGAAGCTTCAGATATAACTCATCGCCCATTTCTCCCTTCGTTAGTGTTTAGAGGCCTCAGTGCTATCTTTACAACATTCAGCTTCTATCTAATCCATCATTAAACTTTCCATTGGATATAGTGTTGTAGCCTCGGCAGTAGCTTTACACACTGTGGCTTCTTTTCAACCTCTTCTTTAATCCTCTTGTATCACAAATGCTACCTTTATACCTATTAGCTAAGTCACATCTATTATATTACCCTCTCTTAAGTTATCTCGCCCCGCCCATCGGGCTTGAAGAAATAGATTGGGCTGCACGATGCTTCCACGCAGAGCTGAAACCGACCGTGCACATGAGTACTGGTAACCCGCTTAGGGTCTCTAAGCCTGCCCAGGCAAAATGATGCAAGTCGAACCGTTCATGCATTTAAACCCTTGTGAGGCAGGGCTTGAGATGTCATTTCATCTCAATGTTGGGCAAAAGTCCCACAAAAGTGGAAGCAACGTCTCCAAAATGACCTTTATAGTGTCGACGGCGACGTGAAACCCAAAATTAATCAATCAATTTCTTAGGTTATATGTTGCAGCCTCAGCTGTACCTTAACATCATGTAGATTCTGTCCTACTATTCTATAACCCTTTCTTGGGTAGTGTTTAGTAACCACGGGTGTACATTAACACCCTTTAGCTTCTTCAAATCTCTTCAGTCCATAAGGGAAGACCACTGCTTAAGCCTACAATAATTGTGGCATAAGATGGCTGTAAACTGGCTATAAATTATCTGATTTAGGTCCGTAATTAGTAAAACCGATGCCCAACTAACTAAACATGTGTTCAAGTCCAAAACAGAGAATATTCAAGATTGGTTTGAGGAAGGTGATGTGATTCTTATTGATAGGGGCTTTAGAGATGTGTTTGATCTTTTGGAAGAGTGTGATATCAAAGCTCATATACCAGGATTCATATGGAAATCAAATGAGGAAGCCAATGAAACATGGTTAGTCAGCATTGTAATATATGCCAATGTTTACATAAGCATGCACAACACATGTTTGGGACGCTATACATATACATATTGTCATGACAGAACGGGCAGTGACCTTGACCAGACTTTTCTTGGGCTAGCTTAAAACTTCCAACTACCCATCCTTTTGCAAAACAATGGTAGACTGCCCTACTTAAATTAAAGATAGGGAAGATTTTTTTTCCACGGAAAGCTGTGTCGGACCTGAGAGCCAAGCTCTCGCAGTTGAACTCACATTCAGTTGAGGGTTCAATTAGACTACCGGGCCCGGCTATGTGAAATCTACATTACAGGACATCTATTAAATAAATCCCATGCATGGTTTTGATGTATTGGGTAAGGTGGTTGAATAGTAACTGAGTTTACAATCTAATTACCCCACCCATTTGTAATTCAGGTTCCACACTGCTACCTATTGTGCTGATATAAATGATACTGTTATCCAAGAATCATCATTGTTTTCCTCCCATATTACCAGACACTTTGAAAAATTAATGATTAAGGTTAAAAATAAGGAAAACTATCTTCGCGTTTGGAAAATGCAGTTAATCTTCCTAAGTTGCAATATTGTTTCGAAAAATGTTTCTAAACATCACTTCAGACATCCTTCAGTCTACCTAAGAACAAATTGCAGTAAAATAGCACACAGGTAATAACCAGAGTTAACTTTCAAAATACACTACCGTGTCATGCTAAGTTAACCCACCCACTTTTAAAGGCCTGTACCTCGAAAAAAAACCACCATTGCGCGCGACCAGACTGTATGCCATAATAAAGTACACATGTTAGGCTATTTTCCTGCAAAAAAATGAAAAGATGTGGTCCAAGGCCAGAATACCCCCAAATAGGCACCCCACCTTTAAAGTTACATTAATTATTCAATATCGTCATAAACAATCATTTTGTTTTATTTCTTACTATTTATAATTATCGGAAATTCAATTAGACTCACTTCTTTTTCCGGGAATTTGCTACTTTCAATTTCTGTGGACAAAATCACTACAGACCGATTTTCAGAATTTCAGATGACCTGACATTTACCGGGAATGTGTTACTTTCAATATCTAATCATAGTTTGTTAGTTTGTTATGTCAATACTAATAAGATAATGATACTAATAAAAATAATTATCAAAGATAAATCTGGTCCTCTTTGCTTTACTATATATAAAAAAAAATATAAATATCCACTCGGAGTATTTTGAATTATTGTTGTTGTTTTTCAAATGTCTCAAAATAGTAACCGATAAAAATGATAAAAAAAAAAACACTATCATTTTGCTAGTTATAGCTCAAATGGGGTCAAAGATGTTTTTTTTCACAATAAATTTACTACAAGTTTATAATTGTATACATAAATCATAGAACATAGTCTTACTTTAAAATTTCTTAAATTGTAAAATATATTGTTTTTATATGCACAACACAAAGCCATTTTCATTGCTTTTTGGTTTGGGATGATTTTATATACAAATCGGTTTCGTGTTACAAACAGGCTAGTAATATACCTTACTGGTGTTTGTGTTGAATGCACGCGTGCTATCGAATATATGCTGAGTGGGTGAGTGTTTGAGTTTTACGTACGGAGACGCGACCTCGGTTTAAAGACCCATCCGAAAGACTGGAGAAGCCCGGGATCGATCTTGCAACCCCTGGTTTACAAGGCGAGTAGCATAACCACTACACCAAGGAGGCTTCTGAATATATGCTGAAACAGAGTAGAAGGTAGCTTTGCTCAGGCTTCTTTAAGGGGGGCACGCACATTGTGAAGCCTCTGCTCTGGAAGCCACTCTGGTCCGTGATTCTATAGTGTATTCGAGATAATCTCAAATCACAAGCACACTGGGGAGGTTGTTTGCGGTCAGAGGCGGCATCTAATTCTCTTGATCTTTTATTTTGCATATATAGCTTGGTCCTACCAAAGACACATGTTCCCACCAGAAGGTTAGTCGTACCGCTGCCGGTCAGGGAAGTCGGTTTTCTAAGCCAAATTGTCAAATGTGTAGATGTGAACGTGCGGATTCTCCACATTGTGGATCCACATTCTCCACATCACATCCGCATTGCTCCAAATTGAGCATTTTAAGCTTAGTTTTAGAAGTCAGAAAGGGTTGGTTGCAAAATTGTCGAATGTGTAGATAAGGACATGTGGAATCTCCACATTGTGGCTCCACATTCTCCACATTGCGTCCACATTTGCTCCACATTACCTCCACAATTTCAATGTGGAGATGCGGAGGTTCCACAATTTCAATGTGGTGGTTACTGAATGTCAATGTGGGGATGTGGAGGTTCCACAATTTCAATTTGGAGATGTTGATGTTACACAATTTCAATGTGGCGATGGGGAAGTTAAGAGGCCAATAATGTGACACTATGAAGTCTTGAGATACAAGCCAAACATAATGTCATCTTATGGTATCCCTGGACCTCTTCTAAGTTTTTCACAAAACCCTTTCAACTACAAACACCAGCGACTAGATGATACCCTCAAAAATGAAAATTTATGGCATCATTATAAAACAGTTCTTGATGTTGCCATAATCCCACAAAATTGAAAATTTAGAGCATCATCTGGAAACAACTAAGTTATTTCAATTTTAGCCAAAAATCTAAACCTACAAACTCAAGAGACAAAGTCGGCCCCGCCCATCCGGGCTTGAAGAAATAGATGGGCTGCATGATACTTCCACGCAGAGATGAAATCGACCACAAACGAGTACTGGTATACCGCTTAGAGGATCTAAGCCTGCCCAGCAAAGCGGTGCGTGTCGGACCGTCCATGCTTATAAACACTATTGTTTTCATTGGGCGGCAGGGTGTCATTTCATCTCAATTAAGGGTGCAAATCGTTGAGGCGGTTCTAACGAGTACCCACAACCTATGTCTTGGGGCAAGAAGTCGACAAATAATTTATACCCCTGTAAACCACAGTTTCATCTATATAAAGTTGGGTATGGGGGGGGGGGGCTTCATTTCACGGACTTGTTCACGTGATGTGCAAACAAAGTATTGTGATTCAGTTGAGTCTTCCCGTTTTCTCTATAAATTGTACTACAGTCTTACGTATATCGCGATTTATGTATTTATTTATTTTATTTTACTTTTAATAACCTCATAATTCTACATTCCTTTTGATCAATATCCGATTGGCGCTTATGACCCACAAAGAGGGTTTAACTTGTCGCGACGTTAAACACGAAATCATCATCATCGCGATTTACTTCGGGAGTTAAAGGTTCGTCACCACTAATTAGCATTTAAGTATTGATAGCTAGCACAGCTCGCGATGCGCGAAGCGCATCGCGAACGAAGTGAGCTCTACGGTAGAGAATCTAAACAAGAAAATTAACATACAGCCCTATATACTTTTAAGCTTAGATCGATCTGACGATTTTTCTTCCATCTGTCTTCCCGGAAGTTGTTTAATGGGACGAAAACGAGACTGATAGTCTGGTATACCGTGTTTCCAGAACATTCGGATGATGTTCACAGTTTTACCGAAAACAAGTCTAGCGTATGACAACAAATGAACAGAAACGGACCTAATAAACAGAACGGACTTGCAAAAACAACAAAAATCCCGAAGTGCTTACTTTTCATTATTTCTCCGATCTGTAAGTGTTTAGTCCAGCTGGGCACCGCCACATTGAAAGTTCTTTTATTGTACTATAAAATAATGTACATAATGAGGTGTACCGAAAGCAAGCAGCTAGCAAAATGTACTTACAGAAGTATTTGAACAAAATAGAGTAGATAGAGCTTACAACATCTTAGGTAATAAAATGGCCAAATGTGACCAAATCAGTGTATGAACATAGATAGATAATACCTACAATAATGCTGATCGTTCTATCTATCTATCTATCTATCTATCTATCTATCTATCTATCTATCTATCTATCTATCTATCTATCTATCTATCTATCTATCTATCTATCTATCTATCTATCTATCTATCTATCTACCCATCCATCCATCCATCCATCCATCAAAGGTCATTTTGGAGACGTTGTTTCCAATTGTGTGGGACATTTACCCGACATTGAGATGAAATGACATCTCAAGCCCTGTCGCCGAATGAAACCAATTGGGTTCATAAGCATGGACAGGCCGAATAGCACCGCTTTGCCTGGGCAGGCTTAGATCCCCTAAGCGGTTTACCACCAGTACTCGTGTGCGGGTCGGTTTCAGCTATGCATGGAAGCATCATGCAGCCCATCTTTTTGTTCAAGCCCCGATGGGCGGGGGCCGGCTGTCTGTCTGTCTATCTTATCTATCTTATCTAATCTAATCTAATCTAATCTAACCTTTATCCTTATCTTTATCTTATCTTATCCTATCCTATCTATCGAAAGGTGTTAGCTGAAATAAAGGGAAAGATGAGTTTGTACAGTGTAAGTATAGTTAAAAGATAAAAACAGAGATTGGTCTAAACCCTTTACCACTCGGATACGTGTTTTTACGTGTCTGCACCCCCCCCCCTATTTTAAGCCCCAGAAACACCTAAAATCTGCATTTCTACCCCTGGATAGTTATGTTTGCTTTCGGATTTGTTGGGCAAAAAAGTGACCTGTTTTTTCGTGCGCCTCCCCACTAAAAATATTCTTGGGGGGGGGGGGATTGAATGGGGGGGGGGGGGGGGGGGGCTCACATCCTGAAAAATTTTGGGTTTATGGCCCAACCGGCCGCTAAAATTTATATCTGAGGGTGTCTGGGGTCAAAAATGCCTGAAAATTGATGCTGATAAAACATGCTGCAAACAGTGAAAATGGCCAGTGCCAAACACCTTAATTGTTGCCTTGACAGCTGTGTGAAGATTAAAATGTGGTCAAAATTCACGTTAAAACACTTTTTGCCAACTTTGAGATGTGCCCTCTTTACCATGATAACAATGATCAAGTCATGAAAGGCTGCAGTTGAAAGGCTACTGCCCAATAAACATTCATACCGAGTTTGGTGTAAACAGGCCATCCTATATGAAACAATGGCTTGTTGAAGTTGCTTTCAGGTGCAACACTGCGAAAATCAGCGAAATTCACAAAATCCCTGAGTGGTAAAGGGTTAAAGGAGAAGCAAGAAACCCCAGGCAAACAGCACTGCTAAACTGGATTTTTATTAACATGCGGGTACAGGGGCAACACCCACATAAATGAGCCCATTTCCAGGTAACTGGCTTGATGCACGCATGGTAGATCTCACACCAGATCTCCATGTTTGTCTATGATGAGGGTGGGTAGTAGAGAGCGTCCACTCTCCACAATCTCTCCGTCAGCTGCTTCAATATCATCTTGGGCCCCCAAGGCCCCTGCTTTTCATCTACCTGTATGTCACAGCCAGCCTCGATTGCACTGTTGGAGTGTTTCACATGTCCATACGAGCGGAGCCTTCTCTCATTCAGGATAAGGTCAGGTCCTCAATGGCAGGCTGCGAATGTTGCTCACTGGACCTGATGGTGACAGTGTCTTGAGGCTTGACATTGCAGATCTGTCTGATCATTGACATGTCATTCCGCGGCAGAGACGCTGGAGGTTTGGCTTTGTCAATGGCCAAGTGTCACTAGCATGGAACACCGCACTCTGCACACAAGAGCTATACACGCGGCAACGTGTCTTGAACGAGACGTGATGGGAAGAGAGAACTAGTAGCAGTTCCTTGATTTTCTTCCAGACTGTTTCACACGTTGTGTGGTCGAAAGATCACAGCCATCCGTTGCTGAGAGTATGCCTCCTAGGTACCAAAAGGACAAAAGGAAGCTACCTCACCTCTAGCTTGCCAGGCCCACCCTGGACTTCCCTATACGGTATCAGACCCAAAAAATATTTTGCAAATTTTAGCATATCCAAAACTATACAGGTATAGACTTGTCTTCTGTGAAGAAAACGTGTTTTCACTAATTTGTGCCTATAATGATTGTATTTGGTAACAAAAGAGCTTAAAACAGTTCCTAACAGTATAGCTCTGTAATTACTATAACGCAACTGAATTGTTGTGCAGCAAGAAAATCAAAAACATAATTAAATCAGCTTCTGATATGAGTGATATAATGTGTCAACAACACGCATTAAGCATTTAAAGCCAAAAATACCAAAGATATTTGATAGTGCCCCCACAAAAAATATCTGCTAAATGGCCAGATCCATAAAAATACCAGGTTTTTCCTACCCCCCAACCCCCGACCCCCCCCCCGACAAAAAAATTGCTAAAATATACAATTTTGACCCCCCACACCACCCCATCGAAAAAAATAGTCACAGCCTATGTAGCAGGCAACGTTCATAGTATCCCCCTGGGTCTGCCGTCTAAGGGGCGTGTAGTTCTTTGGCACAGTGTACAGCTGTAATCAGGGTTCTCTGTCAAGCGCATTAGCCCACTTAATTTCTCGTGCTCCCAGAACTTGCAGCCATTGCAAAATGTATTGCCCACATACAACACATTGCAACTCACTTGGCCTCTGCAGGGGGTCTAGGCCAGTACCACAGATGCCGGGGGTCTAGGCCAGTACCATAAGACCATGATTTTCATCTTTCCGACATTATCTCTCAGCCCTTTCTCCTCCATTGCTTCTTTCCAAGTCAAGCGCCTCCTGGCACTTTCCTCAAGCGATTCAGCTATAATGACAAGGTCATCGGCATACAGGTCCTCCCAGGGGACTCCAGAGCGGAACTTGTGTGTAATTGCCTTCACTTCTATTTTTCAAGCACACTGATTAAAAGCAGTGGGCTGAGAACAGAGCCTTGATGAACACGGACACGGTTCCCCACATTAGCTGACATGTACACCCCCTGGACCGGTTACAAATCCAGTTGTCCACACCGAGTTTTCAGTGCCAACCAGATAATCTTCCAGGGTACTTGATTAAATGCCTTCTCCTGTTCTATGAAAGCCATGTAGTCTCTTGTTGGCACATATTAATATTACAGTTGGGAAACTCTATTGAGGAGACTAGGAGATTTGTGTCTTCCAAAACAAAGGAAAACTAAAAAGCAGCACATTTTTTCTGCATCCCAGTATCTAATATATGTTCTTTATTTGTTTGTTTGTTGTTGTTGTTGTTTTTTTGTTGTTTTTTTTTCAGAAAATACATTTGAAAACAAACCATTTGTGGGAATATACAGGAGATGCATTTACCTCTTTCTAGCCTGTAACGGCTTAGAATCAGTGCCCTGATCCAAAACATTCCATACTTTTTTGGTTACCACAGCAGACTGAACGTAAGTCAGAATTAAAAATGTCAGAAAGCCAAAACTTCAAAGACAACGCCTCCTACCATATTCTTTACGGGCCTCCGTGGCCTAGTGGTTAAGAGCGCTGACTCTTGATCATTAGGTCTCTGACCGCTGTGGTTCGAGCCTTGCTTGGGTTACATGTGAGATGCCAAGTTCTGCAACGGAAGGTCGGGTGGCTTTTCTCCAGTTACCCCGGTTTTCACCCACTTCTGATTAACGATCGACTCGATATGAGTGAAATAATCTTGAAAGGGCCGCCGTAAAACCTAAACAAACAAAAAAAATATCATATTCTAGTTCTGGTGTAACTAAGCTTCTGTGGTGCTACCAGCTTTGATGTCTCAGTGGTAGAGTGTCCGCTTTGGGATGAGGTCGTAGGTCTCTATCCCCGGCCATGTCATACAGTTGATCTTACTTGTTTCTGATAGATATCAGAATCAGATATCTATCAGATATGTTAAGTAAAATAAAGTTTTTATCTTTATGAGCTACTATGCTTTGTTATTACAGCATCAGTTTCGTTGAATTATTTAGTTGCAAAGACTCGTGTATGCTATGCTGTACTCGCTCTTAGGCTAAGCCTATTTACATATTATTTGTAGCGACCTGTGGTCACGTATTTATTGATCGGTTTCTGGGAATCAGGTACAATGGGCAATCGAGGAAATAATGATAAACATTTTTGGATTGGGTCCGCATGTACAAACTGGACTAGAGACTATATAACCTCGGTTTAAATGGGCATTTCAGCTGCTACAGTTTTTTTTTTATTCAAAGCTAAACAGAATCGAAGGCAAGGATCAGGAATCGATACCATTTAATTCACACCTCACATCAGAGACACTAAAGGTAAAGAAACACAAACATGCAATAACTAGACTCTAATGGAAAGATCAATAGCGGAAAGCCAA
The DNA here is from genome assembly GCA_963580285.1 of Lucinisca nassula. NCBI lineage: Eukaryota > Metazoa > Mollusca > Bivalvia > Lucinida > Lucinidae > Lucinisca > Lucinisca nassula. Next base: position 29,557,373 of record OY757027.1, on the reverse strand, counting down.
AAGGACAGTTACTTTTCCATAAAATGGCCAAACGGCTATCCAAAAGCGATACACACTCAAAGACAAAAAATAAGTGCGACAGAAGAACTGCATTGGAACGGTCAGTGAACAGAATTTCAATTGGGCGTGGGGTTGGGGCTTAAAATGATGTTGCGTTCCCGCAATCCTCGCCCTTGATTCCGTCAAGATTTAGACAAATAATTTGTTCAGTCCGCATGAAGGCTTCCCAACTCGTCGGTGCAACATCCCCGAGAACACAAAAGTTTACCAACCACAGAGATTAAACGACGACGGCCGGAAAGAAACTGAAATGTTGGAGCAAAAGAAAAACTATAGTTAGTCTCCGATGGACCCGATCAGAGACGGAGCATCAGGTACCAGCCAACATTACATAGAATTAAATTTTAATCGTTAGTAAAATAGAAGTGAAGGCAGTGAACCTAATAAGCCTTTACGCAGGAACCGTCATAGAGTCTGAGGTCTGACCCACCGACGTGCAATTAAAGAGGGAAGCAAAGTTATCAACCGTCATAGGGTTAAATAACATACATGCAGGCTGTCGTATAACATTTATCTTGTTCTCAATATTTATATTGAAACATGATTTTACAAATTTGGGTACTGAAGTCAGTACAAGTGTATACTTTTCTGAATTTATATACTAAGACACCATAAATTTCGGGTCCCGATAGACCTTGTTGCAGAAGAGATTTAAGTCCAACACTGAATTTAGAAACTAAATCGAAATCGTCTATGAAACTTAGAAACGGCTTTTCATAGTTTATGATACCAATAATCCTGATTAAGAGGGTTAGCTCTTAACTTTTTTCTACGAGTATTGAAGTCGGTTATATGACTACAAACTCGAATTAATTGCGAAATATAAACACCATAGGATGCCGCACGAAGAACATTACCATCTAAGAAAGGACAATTTACAATCTCAAACAGATCAGCCAGAATGGGTGCATAATTCGTACCCATCGGAATACCCACAATTTGTCTAAATAACTTGGTACCAATTCTTATGTAAATATTGTCTAGTAGAAAGGTGAGTGTTTCACACCCTTTCTGACATGACCATAAAATATAATTTTTATGCTCTTCAGAAGTGAAAAAAGAATTTCTTACATTACATACAAAATAGTGGGAGTCTTTCCAATGGAATGTCCATTCGATTAAATCATTAAGTATTTCTTTCATTCGATATAAGGAAGTGTAGTGCAAAGGGTGGAAAAATCATAAGTAGACAGAGAACGAAAACGTCTGGTTTTCAATTTATGTAAAACCAAATTAGGATATTTAAAGACCAAAACAGATTTCTCTCAGATCTTTCAATAACCAATCACATATTTTGGATGGCATATACATTAAGTTAATGATTTGAAAAGTTCAGTGGTGGTACAAGAGCTTGAAGTTGCAATAAACCGTGATTTGTATGGTTTTTATGAAGTTTAGGTAACCAATATAACGTAAGAAGCTTGCCTTGGCCTTCTGTAACACATACAGCAAACTTGGTGACTGAATGACAAATGTGGTCATTAACAACAACCCTCTCTACAGCCAAAGGCTGCAGTTCATAGGCTTTAGTACCACCAAGCTCTTGCTGAAGACAGTGAACATAGTCTAGCGGCATTTGTTTGCTGCAGCCAAAACTAACTTCTTACGAAATTCCTTGTTTAAGGTGACGAATAGCTTTGGGTTATAAAGTGTCAGATTAACAGGTCCGTGTTATTAACATCCCTGTATAAGAGGAAAGTTGGGTTAACCGATGTATGCATTGTTTTCTGTTATTGGCTCACCGTCGTTAACTTTTCACATTTTGGACATCACCAAAAATCGTAAGCCGGATTGTCAAGGAGCCGATACTTGGTGAGAGGCACTGGGACAACATGGAGAGTCAGAATTGCCAAGATCGTCCCATTCCGACATTATCCTAGATGGGAATGCGGCAATCTGAATATTCTTCAAACGATATCACCTCCCGAACAGAAAGTCGGACATTACGAAAACACGCCTATATAAATGCATTGTAACCTTTACCATCGAAAAAAATGAATATTAAAAGATGAAAAATTGTGATATTTTTCTTATTTCTGCTTAAAATATAGATTGTGGATACTCTTTAGAACCGCCGCATCTATATTTTAGAGCAGAAATTAGAAAAAAAAGGTTTACCCCTGTGAACCCTATTTTTACTATATGGGCCCCGTCAAGCGATTTTGGTACTTATCGCCTATGCGAGCAGCGAAGGTTCAGGCGAGCCTGCGCATCCGCGCAGTCTCGCCAGAACCGTCGCTGCTCGCTCATACAAGCAGTGAATCAAGAGGAACCTTCAGACAGAAAGCCATATCCCTGGCCCCTCTGAATGGCTGGGCATGCGCAGTTAAAATTTGTCATGACGGAATGCTCGAAGACACAAATTCGCTTGGCTGGGCTCATATGAAAGCGGGGTTCAAGGGAATCAAAATTATATAGGCGTGTTTTCCTGATGATTGAGCCGAAACTTAATGGGAAGCATCGGGGTTACATGGAGACTTGGAATTGCTAAAATCAGACGGTCCGTTCCGATATTCAAGAAGCCTGCAATGACGGCCATCATGAAGTGTCTCATCATAGTGTAGAATATAAGAATCTGATATGGGGTTCTGTTGTAGATGAGCGTTTCCAACCCGAGGGATGACTGTGCTGAGTGGAACCGAGGCTAGGCCGAGGTTCCGCTCACCACGGTCATCCCGAGGGTTGGAAACGCCCATCTACAACAGAACCCCATATTGGATTCTTTTTCTTGCACAACACCTCCGGTTAGTTTTGACAACTCGCACATGTATATTGTTTACAAAATAAAAGTAGTGCGGAAGTAGTTCCGGCAGTTGAATAGAATTGAAGCGCATTTACGTTAGTTGCCTGGGTCGGAACACCAGGGTCAGAACATAAATTTCTATCCCAGGGTAAAATCGTGGATTTCCTTGTCTGATGTGCAAGAATATATTTTCTTGTCCTTTGGGATCATTGATTCCATTGTGGAATTTTGAAAATATCTGAGGGTCACTGATGAGGCCTAATTGGCCGAAACTAGCTAGTCTGGCCCAGAAAACATGTACACTTCATATATTTCAGTTCTTTGGTGTATTCCTTGCTTCCAAAGGATAACCCTTTTATAGAACGTATCAAAATGACATCTGCTCCTAAAAAAGAAGTCGGAATGAGCTGGAACTTGATGAGAAGAATTGGGGGGGGGGGGACATGTTAATTTCTTTCCGGTCCGATTTCCACGATGGTCGCCATCTTAAAATTCTTCATACGACATCGCTTCCCAAACCAAAGGTCTGACGGAGATTAAACTTAACGGGAGGCATTGCAGTTACTTGAAGATTCATATTAGCTATACTCGCTTCGTTCCGATATCCAAGATGGCGGCCATGTCGCTATCTTGACATTCTTCAACCGACGTCTTCTCCCGAACTAAATGTCGGATTGAGTAGAAACTTGATGGGAGGCATTTAGATGACATGAAGATTCAGAATTGCTAAAATTGTTTCATTCCGAGATCCAAGATGGCGGTCATAATGAAATTCTTCAAAGAAAATGTATTGTTATCGCAGAAAAAATTGGCCGGGCGGGACGGGGCAGTTCAGGTGTTGCCAGTACATGTCAAATTCGCTGAGTCCACACGAAGATTCGGTAGAAAGACTTATGCATGCCTTTTGCAAGCGGCCATAACAAAAACTTGTTTGTGTTGCATTTAAAGTCACATAATCAGTTGACTTGGTTTAGATTTTATTAATAGAGTATTCAAAATGCGCAAACGATAAATCCGCCCTACCAATTTATACAGCCCGTACTCTCCAAAAATATATGCTATAATTGCAGAATCCTAAATCGAGTTGATCTGTTCAGAAACCATCACGAAAACACGCCTATATAATTCTGACCCCCTTGAATCCCATTTTTATATAATACGAGGACTGTTCAAATATGAATGCAAGTAGAACGTTTTCTCATGCACTAATGCGAAAATCACCTGGAAATAAATATCACAGCGTAGAAAAACAATTTACCTATACATTGATACCAAACCTGTTAAAATCCGTACACTTTAGCCATGTATATCGTTCGATAAACACTGTCTACACTTGTATACTAATACAAAACATGGTTGGAAGAAGGTCAGAGTACGCCGTTGAAATACGGTCCTATATTCAGAATCGTTGTATTCTTGGTATACGGTGCAAAGACATTTTTGATGAAATATGTTCGGTTTATGGGCATAATGAAATGTCTTTTCCGACAGTTTTTCGTTGGTGTAAGAAATTCAGCTGCGGGCTAGGCTCAACAGAAGATGCACCACATGGTCGTCGGCCGAAAAGAGCAACATCTGCCAAGATGGTTGCTAGAGTGAAAGAAATAGTTGCTACCGATGCACGATACACCACTAGGCAAATAGCTGGTATGGTTGGCATCTCATTAGGAGCAGCTCATACAATTATGAAACGGGATTTGAAAATGAGAAAGATCTGTGCTAGATGGTTTCCCCATCTGTTGACAGATGAGCAGAAAAAAAAACACGCGTTCAGTGCGCCAAGAAGTTGCTTAAAAAGTTTCCAAATTACAATGCACGGTCTTTCGCTAATGTCGTCACAGGTGACGAGACATGGGTTCACTTTTTTGAGCCAAAACGAAAGAACAAAAAATGGGCAACAAAGTATTGCAAAAGACCATGCATTGCAAAGCGGACCATGAGCGTCAAGAAGGTAATGCATGCCATATACTGTTCAAATCAGGGCCCTGCTATTCAGGTTGCTGTGCCAAAGGGCAAATCTGTAAATGTGAAGTTTTACAAGAATAAAGTTCTTCGAAAATTGAAGAAATATTTCAAAGAACGAAGACCGGCAACTGGTTTGGCCAATGTCAGATTGCTACATGACAATGCGTCATCGCACAAGGAGTTCATTGTGCAAGACTATCTGAAGCAGGAAAAGGTTGTGGAACTCCCTCAGACCCCGTATTCCTCTGACCCTGCCCAGTGTGACTTTTTTTTTGTTCCCGCGGCTGAAAAATACCTTTCTGGTCGAAATTTGTACAGCGCAAACACCTCGGTTCTGCAATATTCCAGTGTCTTCATAGTATACCTCGAAAAGACTATTAAAATGCATTCAATGATTGGATCAGAAGACTAAAAATTTGTATATCTGTTAAAGGGGAATACTTTGAGGGGACAAAATAATTTTTTCATCGAAATCTATCACGAAATCATTTTTATGTGCTTAGTTGCATTCATATTTGAACAGTCCTCGTAAAACTGGGGTTTACAGGGGTTAACCATATTTGTCTTATTTCTGCTCTAAAACATAGATTGAGGGGTACTCGTTAGAACCGCCTCGACCATATTTTTCTTATTTCTGCTCTAAAACATAGATTGTGGGTACTCGTTAGAACCGCCTCGTCGAGGCGGTTCTAACGGGTATCCACAATCTATGTTTTGAGCAGAAATAAGAAATATCACAATTTTTCTTCTGAAAATTTTCATGTTTCTGCGGTAAAATTTGCAGTGTATTAGAATAGGCGTGTTTTCGTAATGTGTTCAGACTCAATCAGAAGGATCAAGGTAACATGCAGATGTAGGACTGCTAAAGGCAATGTGGACTGATAGACACAATGACTACCAAGGAACAATGCAACATACTATGATAAGCCTCATCCAGGTGAGCGATTTCTGACCCACTTGGGCCTCTTGTTTTGTTTAAACCATTCATTATGGGTACTCGTAAGAACTGTTATTCGGCCCCCGCCCGTTGGGGCTTGAAGAAATAAATGGGCTGCATGATGCTTCCACGCAGAGCTGAAACCGACCGCACACGAGTGCTAGTAAACCGCTTAGGGAATCTAAGCCTGCCCAGGTGAAGCGGTGCGAGTCGGCCCGCCCATGCTTATAAACCTTATTGGTTTCATTGGGCGACAGGGCTTGAGATGTCATTTCATCTCCGTGTCGGGTAAAAGTCCCACAAAATTGGAAGCAACGTTTCCAAAATGACCAATACAGTGTTGACGGGGACGTTAAACCTCATTTCAAACAAACAAAAGAATTGTTATTACGAGCACCCACAATTATATTTGGAATAGAAATGAGCAAACAATATCCGTGACGAATTTTCTTCCAACAAATGCTAGTTTCTTTATAATGTACGGTTAAATTCTGCTTTTAATACTATAATGTTATTAATCAAGTAATTTCGTATTGGCCCAGGTACAGGTCCGAGGTCTGCTGTATTGGCCCGAGGCCGAAGGCCGAGGCCAATACAGCTGACTGAGGACCTGTAACTTGGCCAATACGAAATTACTTGATTAATGACAATTTTATTAACTGACACCATTAAAAACATGATTATTTAATATTTTAATACTACCTTATATTAAGATTAAATCTGCTTTTATAGAGGATCTTACATGAGTGCTCATGTATTATTGAATTTATTAAACGAGTTGAGGAAAAGGGATAAAATGCGAGGCTTTGCCGAGCATTTTATCCCTTTTCCTCAACGAGTTTAATAAATTCAATAATACAAGAGCACGAATGCAAGATTTTATTTATCATATGACATTTAAAGTAGAAGTAAAACAAAGATCAGGAATTGATACAATTAACTTACTCCATCCATAAAAGACACCAAAGGGAAAGAAATACAAACATTAAGCGACCAGACCATAATGGAAACCTAAACAAAGGAAGGCCATATGGACAGTTACTTTCCCACAAAATGGCCATATGGCCATCCAAAATTAAAAGACACAAGCGACACACACAGCAAGTAACAAACAACAACATAAATAAATCGCCACAGAAGAGCCGCCTTGGAACGGTCAGTGGAAGATTTCCACTGGGGGGCTTAAATCGATTTTACGTGGCCACAATCCTCGCCCTTACTTCCGTCGCGATTTAGACAAATAATTTGTTCAGTCCGCATGAAGGCCTCCTAACTCATCAGTGCAACAGTAAAACCTATTTTATTCACGATTGTTTACAAAATTGTCAATATCCCGCCATTAGTAAACGCGACGTCGTTAAGGGCCTCGTATATGTAACGTTACTGGACGAATCTAGCTAATTTACATATTTAATCCACTAGTGGATTATCGAAAATATTACATGGCGTTATTACACACTTAGACGCGACGTCATATGATAAAAAAGCTTAATGAGAAGTTTCAGTTATTCTTTCTATGGGGTTTCCACAACGAGTGTCTCCTTTTAAGAGACCACCTTTGGGACTGTTCAAAAGTGATATGAAAGACCACAGTGACTTTGAACAGTCCCAAAGGTGGTATTAATTTGGATGTTTCTGTATATTAATTACACTGACTTCTTAACGAACAGACTACTGTTTGTTTGTAATGGATGTTAACGGCCCAGTAAACACTGTTTATGTCATTTTGTAGCCGGTCAGTTTACCTATGCACACATTTCCTGGACAGGCTTATACATGTACGTGAGCGGTTATCCAGTACAGTGCACATTCTTTCGTCAGGAACTGACAACTGCCCTTCTTGAACCCGCGGAAGGGAGAGAATGACCGTAGAAAACATTCCCTGATCAATCTTCACGAAAGAATGTTGCCGACCTCGGCAGGTATCGAACCCGCGTCCTCCTGATCATCAGCAAGATGCGCATTCGACTCAGCTACCGAAGCCGGCAACGTACGTGTTAAAGGCATTTATTCTTGATTATTAATTGATTATCCTATATTACACAAGGTCAACCAATATTCAAAAATCATAAATCATGTTTTTAATTGCATCAATTAATAAAATTGTCATTAATCAAGTAATTTCGTATTGGCCCAGTTACAGGTCCTCGGTCAGCTGTGCCAATACAGGTCCTTCGGCCTCGTGCCAATACAGCAGACCTCGGACCTGTACCTGGGCCAATACGAAATTACTTGATTAATAACATTATATTATTGAGGACTTTCATTTCATTACATAATATTATGTAGCCCTCAGTGCTCACTGGAGAGAAGTCCTCTGTCTTCAACAGGTAAGGGGCCGCCATGGGGAAAATCAATAAATTACTTACTGTTGACTGGTGTACATTATTGATTTTCCCCTTAAGTGTCTCAGTCAGGGGATTCAACAAGAGGTATTAATCACCCTATTAAGGGCCGCCTTTGATCTGCAATAGTCAGTATATCACAGGGGGCAATAAAACAATTATGGACACACGGTGTGTTTTACTGTTACAGAATAAATGCCTTTATCATATGACGTCGCGTCTGAGAGTGTAATAACGCCATGTATTATTTTCGATAATCCACTAAAACGTTACATGTACGACGTCCTTATTGACGTCGCGTTTACTAACGGCGGAATATTGACATTTTTGTAAACAATCGTGAATAAAATGCGTTTTAAATGTCATATGATAAATAGAATCTTGCATTCGTGCTCATGTATTATTGAATTTATTAAACTCGTTGACGAAAATGGATAAAATGCTCGGCAAAGCCTCGCATTTTATCCCTTTTCCTCAACTCGTTTAATAAACTCAATAATACATAGCACTCATGTAAGATCCTCTATATCAACAATTTATTAAACTCGTTGAGAAAAAGGGATAAAATGCTCGGCAAAGCCTCGCATTTTATCCCTTTTCCTCAACTCGTTTAATAAATTCAATAATACATGAGCATTCATGTAAGATCCTCTATTTAATCTATCCACGTTATAAATCTACTGCTGTTACCTCGTCCATAAAGCATATCGAAAAAAGATGACTTTTTACGGAACCCGGTAAGGGACATATTTTTTATGTTGTCCGCACAAGATAATATCTTATCCGCACAAGATAGATCTTGTGCGGACAAGATAATATCTGGTGTGCACAAAATACTATCTTGTGCCCACAAGATATTATCTTGTTCGCACAACTTGATATCTTGTGCAAACAACATAATATATCTTGTGCCAACAAGATAATATCTTGTTCGCACAACTTCCCAAGATTTATGTGTTGCGAACAAGATAATATGTTGTGCGACCAAGATAATATATTGTGCGCATAATATATTAAGTTGTGCGAACAAGATATATTATCTTGTGCACACAACACATTATCTTGTGCGACAAGATACATTATGTTGTCTCTTGTGCGTACAACATATTATCTTGTGCGCTCACATTAATATCTTGTTCGCACAACTAAATTTATTCTCCGCACAACATGATTAAAAATAAAATTGAATGTCTCTTCCCGGGTTCCGTACGTTTTAACAATCCGAGCTACATGATAACCGCCCAACCCTTTATTCGTAACGCATAGACTAAGCAACGGGCACCCGCCATCGTGGCTAGGAGAAATAGATTGCACTGCATGGCCCTTCCACACAGACATACGGTTAAGGCGAGCAAACTGGAAAGGTGAAGCGCCCCCGTCTGCCCTGCCCAAATTGCCGTGATTAGAAGTGGTCAGTGAATATAATAACTAAAAGCAATCTAACAATCAAGACAGCTGCTTCCCGTCAACGGGCCCGAGCTCTCCTACCGTATCAAGCGCTTACGACCACCGCCCGTCCGCCCTTATTTTCATGGCTGAACTTGTATAGATACTGATGGGTCGATTGTTTCCGAGTGTAGGCTGGGAAAATAGACCCGGACTGAGATCCAAACTGTTTCGTTCAAACCCTAAATTCCACTTTTTTATGCAAACAGTGTAGACCCCAAGCAAACATCGCATTCTGTGGTGCCTGGCCGTGGTCTCCAATGTTTGCCAAGCCCAACCCGCAACCCCAGCCCAAACTCTATAGAAAAACCTCTTACGCACTACTGACCTCACAGCAACTACTTTCGGCTACACTCATATAGGCTAATTGGTGATATAACATGTAAAATTGAATTTTACATGACCCGCGACGAACACGCATTAACCATTATCCTGCTGAATATTCAATTTAGCCACACCCATTTCTGACTTTGAACCAATCAGATTACTTGATGTGATTTGTTCCTACAGATTCATAAACTGAATGTCAAACAGTGTAGATCCTGATCAGATGGCTTCTCCAGAAGCCATCTGATCCGGATCTACACTGTTTGCAAAGATAGGGGTTGTCGTGAACAGCAGGATAAGGGTTAAATATGCACTGCGAATATGAAGGTGGGATGGAGTATATTTTTGACAATCGCATAGCTCCGCACTCTTCTTTCCCCTGGCTTATTCAACAAATTAAAAGTTAATTAGCCAGCCTCGGTAGCTCAGTCGCATGCGCGTCTGACTGGTGATCAGGAGGACGCGGGTTTGATACCTGTCGGGGTCGGCGACATTCTTTCTTGGAGGTTGATCATGAAATCTTTTCTACGGTCATTCTCTCCCTTCCGCTGATTCAAGAAGAGCGCTTGTCAGTTTCTGGTGAAAGAATGTGCACTGTACTGGTTAACCGCATACGTATAAGTCTGCCCAGGAAAAGTATGGATAGGTAAATTGACCGACTCAAAATGACCTAAAATAGTGTTGACTTGGCCATTAAACTCCAATACAAACAAACAAACAAACAAAAGGTTAATTAGGAAGAGAGATAGCCTTTACAAGAAACAGAAGAAAGGGAAGCCGAGAGATAGACACAACTTTAAATAGGTAAAACACCTCGTACAAAGTATTATCAGTTACTGCCTATATATATTGCATTGCAACACAATGACCTGATAACACACTGGCAGGATAAAGATATGCTATCTCAGGACAAGTGAGATTTATCACGTCAACGTGACATTGCACTTTATGAATGAAGCGATCTACTGGAAAAGGGCATAAATGCCATAACGGGAGAAAAAAAGAAAAAGAAAAAAAAAATACTTAATATCATAGGGAAATTGAGGTCAGCTGGCTAGAATGTTGTATCGCAATGAGGGTCATCGATAACTGATCGTAAATTGCTAATTATGAGTGCGTATAGTAGTCGCAGATAAAATTGACTAGGCGGAGCGACTCAGGTGTTGTCAATATATGTCAAATTTGCCGAGTCCACAAGAAGATTCGGTAGAGTGCCTTTCGCACTCCTTCTACAATCGGACGAAATGGTCATATACGCCACATCTATGCTTGTGTTACAGTTGAATTCACACAATCGGGTGACTTGGTTTACCTTTTTTGTTAATGGAATATTTCTAAGGCAGGTACAAACGATAGCTCCGCCTAGTCAATCTTATCTGCGACTACTATACAAGGTGATAAACTGATAAATAGAATACCGGATTCGTGTTATTTGATATCAAGTTTATCAGGCTCGGCTTAAAGAAACGCATGTAGAATCGCTCGGCAAGCCTCGCGATTCTACAAGCGTTCTCGAAGCCTTGCCTGATAAACTTGATATCAAAAGACACTCACATGGTATTCTCTATAAACAAGGCAGGCTTACAATAACTACTCCAGTGCATACAGTAAAATTCCGCTATTAAGACCACCAAAATTTAAGACTAATTTTGCTCTAAAAAGCATATTTAAAAGATTTCAGTCGTTCTTCCTACGTGTTTTCTGCATTCAGTGTCTTCTGGAAAGACACCACCTTTTTGACTGTTCAAAAGTGATCTTAAAGATAGATAGATAGATAGACAGACAGACAGACATATAGATAGATAGATAGATAGATAGATAGATAGATAGATAGATAGATAGATAGATAGATAGATAGATAGATAGATAGATAGATAGATAGATAGATAGATATGCTGGTATTGGATGGTGATGCTAATTATGGTTTGCGGTTACTTTGACATACTTGTCACTTGTAACCAAGTTCGTGTGTAGTGTGGCTGTGTTTTTGACGTATCTGCCCTTTAATGGACCCACTGCTAAACTGCTGGTTGCGTGGTTGTAAAATATTACGAATAAATTATGTTGGGAAGTACGTAAAATAATTTACAAAACAGTTTCGAATATGAATATTCCTTTTTTAAATAAAAAATAATAGTGTACTATTGCTATTTTTTTGTAGAGGGCCTGTCGCCCCATGTGGCAGCGAGCTCGCTATTATTGAAAACAAAACAAAAAAAAAAACATCATTAGAAAAATTCCGGTTAGGTGATTCTAAAACCATCGATCGATTATTGCCCGCCAGAATGTTGGAACTCACTGAGGATAATCGATAACTGATCGTAAGAGTGTTCAAGGGGATAAAATGATAAATAAAAAAAACAGATTCGTGTCATTTACTGTATAAAGTTTATCAGACTCGGCTTAGCGAACGCATGCGTTTTCGAAGCTGAGCTTGATTAACTTGATCTCAAAAGACACGGATCTGGTATTTTATTTTTATCAATTACTCCCTATATATATATATTGCATTGCAACACAATGACCTGATAAAGATATGCTATCTCAGGACTCAAGACAAAGTGAGCTTTATCACGCCAACGCCGCACGGTGATATTGCACGTTTATGAATGAAACGGTCTACTGAAAAATGGCATAAATGTTATTACGGGAGAAAAAAAAAACAAAAGTACTAAATATCATAGAGAAATTGAGGTCATTAGGCAAGAATGTTGGATCGCACTTAGAGCCATCGGTAACTAATTGCTAATTATGAGTGTGTACAAGGTGATAAACTGATAAATAGAATACCTGATTCGTGTCATTTGATATCAAGTTTATGAGGCTCGGCTTCGAGAACGCATGTAGAATCGCTCGGCAAGCCTCGCGATTCTACACGCGTTCTCGAAGCCTTGCCTGATAACTTTCATATCAAAAACACTCACCTGGTATTCTCTATATCCAAGTTTTCCCTTGGTAACTATTTAAAGTAGCAATTGATGATCAGTTATCGATTGTTTTCAGTGCGTCTCGACATTCCGGCGCGATATATAATCGACCAGTATATTAAATGTCAGCTTACCGTTATTTTTCTTTTGATACTTTTAATTTGAGGTCATCAGGCCATAATGTTGGATCGCACTTAGGGCCATCGATAACTGATCATAAATTGCTAATTATGAGTGTGTACAAGGTGATAAACCGATAAATAGAATACCTGATTCGTGTCATTTGATATCAAGTTTATCAGGCTCGGTTTCGAGAACGCCTGTAGAATCGCTCGGCAAGCCTCGCGATTCTACAAGCGTTTACGAAGCCTTGCCTGATAAACTTCATATATGAAAAACACTCACCTGGTATTCTCTATATCCAAGTTTATCCCCTTGGTAAGTATTTAAAGTAGCAATTGATGATCAGTTATCGATTGTCTTCAGTGCGTCTCGATATTCCGGCGCGTAATATAATCGGTCAGTATATTGACTGTCAGCTTACCGTTATTTTTCTTTTGATACATTTAATTTAATTTTCCCATTGTTGTTTTGTTTTTAGTAATAATAACATTTTAGCCATTTTTGCCGGTAGTCCGCTTCATTCATAAAAGGGCAATGCCACGTTGACCTGATAAAGCTCACTTGTTCTGAGATAGCATAGCTTTATCAGACCAGTGTGTTACAATGCAATATATATAGAGGGCAACTGATTAATATATATGACATACCAGGTTCGTGTCTTTTGATATCAGGTTTATCAGGCAAGGCTTCGAGAACGCTTGTAGAATCGCGAGGCTTGCCGAGCGATTTTACATGCGTTCTCGAAACCGAGCCTGATAAACTTGATATCAAATGACACGAATCTGGTATTCTTTTTATCAGTTTATCCCCTTGTAAACTCTTTTACAATCAGTTACCGATTGTCCTTAGTGCGTCCCAACATTCTAGTGCGAATATAATTGATCAGTATATTTACTATCAGCTGACCGTTATTTTTCTTTTTATATTTTCAATGTATTTTTTTGTTTTGCAGTTTTTCTAGTAATAATAACATTTTGGCCATTTGTCAGGTTGTCCGTTTCATTCATAAAAGTGTAATGTCACGTTGACGTGATAAAGCTCATTTGACCTGGGATAGCATATCTTTATCAGGTCTATGTGTTACAATGCCATATATATAGGGGCCAACTGATTAATATATATTGTTTTAATTCTTATTTATGCGCATGTGCACGGAAAAGGCACCTTTCGCTTGAAACTAACCCTCCCCGGCTGACTCGACAGTTAAAATGTGTCTCAGGTTTCGCAGATAAGCAGTAGGTACAATTCCCGAACACCATCTGTTCCAGTTTTCTCATAGTAGCCAGCTCCTGTGGGCCGGGCATTAGATCCAGTTCTTTAGGGCCGGTCAATAGTTCCAACTGCTATTCCAATAGCTTTTGGGTTAAGCACCAGACTCCAAGGTACCATCGAGGTGGGAGAACTGAACAAGATATATAAATATTAGTTTTACTGGGTAACACATCACGTGAACTAGTCCGTGAAATGAAGAACACCTATACCACACTTTACATAGGGAAACTGGGGGTTTATGGGGGTATACACTTTTTTTCTTATTTTTACTCCAAGACATAGGTTGTTGGTACTCGTTAGAACCGCCTCAACGAGGCGGTTCTAACGAGCACCCACGACCTATATTTGCAGTATTTATAAGAAAAATATATCGGATTTTCATCAGAAAAGTAGCCATTTTGGAGATGAGAAAAATGCACTATGTCGCACGGGTGTGTTGTCGTAATGCCATCAGATACGCATAAACCTGATAACAACGCTGCTAGTTATAACACGTTTTTGGTTTTAATTAGGTTTAAAGATCCATACTTAAATTATAATAAAATTCAATTGTAGATTGTTTTCCATAAGAGAATAATAAAAACCAACCACTTGTTTTACTTGAACGCTTTACCAAATTTTCGAGGGTATCCCCTCTTCATCAGGGTTATATGGACACTGCACTCTACATTTTACATGACTTTCCTATATGGCCTTCCAATGTTTCAAACATTGGAAGGCCATATTGGAAAGTCATGTAAAATGTAGAGTGCAGTGTCCATATAACCCTGATGAAGGGGAGGCCCTCGAAAATCTAGTAAAGAGTTGAAGAAAAACAATCGGTTGGGTGTAATAAAATTACTAAACTGATCATCAATGATAAATATATCAAAACTAATAAAGGTGATCAAACTGATAATGGTGAAAATTTACATTTTCTATGCATTAACAGAAAACTCATTTAGATAACTACAGAGGATCCGCGTTATAACGACATTCGTTATAACGGCAAAACATGTTATAACGACAATTTCAACGGAATTAATTCTTTGCTCAAGATTTAGCCTCGATTCCGAGCGGCTTGGGCTTCCATCGGGTTGGAAATGCCAAAATCGAATCCATAGACATAAAATATTCTTGTTATTTAATACTCCAAGAAACGAATGTTATGGTCATTTGTTAGAATCGCCTCATCACTGAAGGTCTCATAGTTCTTGAGCGTTAGGGCTGTCGCAGATGTGAACGGATTTAATATACGAACGAACGGACGGACGGACGAATGGACGGAAGATCGGACTCCTTTTTCGTGACATGCTCAAAGCAGGCGGGAAAAAAACTATGTGCAAATATTGTCTCCTTTCGAATTTTGTCCTTAAACCAGAATAATTCGTCAAATAATGGATAGGAAATGATGTAAATAAAAGCAATAAAGATTTATTATTTGGCATTTAACATTCACTACTGAGGTTTGTGTGTGTGTTTCAGATTTACCTCCCACCAACAGCTAAGGTTATACGGAGACGGGACCTCGGTATAAAGTCTCATCCGAAAGTCTACATGTAACATACTACTGAGGTATACACAAAACAGGCTCACGCGTAATGTTAATTGTAGTTGTTCTACACCAATATATTCAGAAGCCTCTTTGGTGTAGTGGTTACGCCACTCACCTTGTAAACCAGGGATCGCGGGATCGATCCCGGCATTACAAAAACACGCCTATACAAATACACTGTAAGTTTTACGGAAAAACGAAAATTTTAAGATGGAAAATTGTGATATTTTTCTTATTTCTGCTAAAAATATAAATTGTTGGTACTCGTTAGAACTGCCTCATCGAGGCAGTTCTAACGAGGTCCACAATCTATATTTTAGACTCGCAGAAATAAGAAAAATAAGGTTTAACCATGTAAACCCCAGTTTTACTATATAAAAGTGGGGTTCAAGGGGGACAAAACTATATGGGTGTGTTTTCGTGGTGGCTTCTCTAGACTTTCGGATGAGTCTTTAAACCGAGGTCCCGTCTCCGTATGACTTCAGCTGTTGGTGGGACGTAAAACACAAACACTCACTCACTCACACCAATGAATGTGAACCCACAGTGTAGTTTTTAAGCTACTCGCCTCATAAACCAGGGGCCGTGGGTTCGATCCGGGGCTTCTCCAGACTTTCGGATGAGTCTTGAAACCGAGGTCCCTTCCGTATAACTATTGGTGGGATGTAAAGCTCAAACACACAAACACGCCAGTGAGTGATAAATACACGAAAACAACATTCTTGCATAAATATCTATGCGCGTGGCTGTTTGAAGCCATTGTCAAATGGACCGAAAGCCGTGCTCAAACAGCAAAAATCATGTTCAAATCATGAAATTCGCGTGCTGTTTGAACATGGATTTTGAGATTTTGATATCACAAGACTGGCCTTGCTTTGTTTACGTTACGTTGAGCGACGTAAGATTATCGCCCTGAACGGTCTGGAACGTTTGACGTCAGATGGTTACTGCGTAACAACGTCATTTTAAACAACATTCTGTGGCTAAACTTCACGTGAACAAGTTCGTGACATTACGAATACACGCCTATACAAATCCAATCCACCAAATAAAAACGAATATTTTAACAGAAAAAATGTGATAATTTTCTTATTTCTGCTTCAAATATGGATTGTGGGTACACGTTATAACCGCCTGATGGAGGTGGTTCTAACGAGTACCCACAATCGCAATTTTAGAGCAGAAATAAGGAAAAAATAAGGATTACCCCTGTAAACCCCAGTTTTACTATATAAAAGTGGGACTCAAGGGTTAAGAATTATATAGGGCTGTGTTTTCGTGATAATTCGGAGCTCGTTCTTTCAGTAGAGACTGACAACTGCCTTTCTTGAATGAGTGAAAGGTAGAGCATGACCGTAGACGAAAATCATGATCTGTCTGTTGCCGACACGGCAGATAATGATCAATGTCTTCGACAGAGTGTTGCCGGCCCGGCAGAATCGAACCCACGACTTCCTGTTATTCAATTAGACACACATCCGACTGAGGTTCAGATACCGAGGCCTGCCAAAATTACAACAACCAATTCGTTATTTACATTACGATAACTCAACCGTACGACATAGTCTCCAAAATGGCTACTTTTCTGATGAAACTTCTTCATATATTTCTTATAAATGCTCAAAACATAGGATGTGGGTGCTTATTAGAACCGCCTCATTGAGGCGGTTCTATTGAGTACCCACAATAAGTGGGTGTTCATTAGAACCGCCTCATTGAGGCGGTTCTAATGAGTACCCACAACCTATGTCTTGGAGCAGAAATAAGAAAAATAATGAATACCCTGTAAACCCCAGTTTTCTCTATGTAAAGTGGGGTTTATGGGGAACTTCATTTCACGGACTTGTTCACGTGATGTTTATTTTTTTTATTTTTGTTTGTTTGTTTGTTTTACGGCACTTCCTAGGTTATTATTCTTATGAAACCCGAAGTATCCGAAGAAAATACGCATGACCTTCCGTTGTAGAACTTCGCGTCTCACATGTTTCCCGATCAATTCTCGAACCCTGGCGGCGAGAAACCTTATGATTTAGAGTCAGCATTCTTACCAACAAGGACAAGGGGACCCGTACAGTCAATAGTGGCATGTACTATATCCCCTTTATAATGCATTTGTATATTAGTTTTGTAAATCGTCGGTTCAGGGTTCAACATTTTTGCTTTAAGTCGAAGCTTCGACAATAGTTAAAATTTGCGACCGGAGAACCAACAGTTTATTTCAGCAAAGGGCTTTTTTAAAGAAAAAATGCCTGTAATAAAGTACAGTCGAACTACAATGGCTCGAACACCTTTGGGACCACGAAAATCTGTTCAAGACAGGAAAATTTCGAGCCACTGAGGGTTACGGCCATTAGGCACATTGAGGTTAATTTTAGAACACATTTTCATGTCATTTTACTAAAAATGTATGCCGTGTGTACTCATTAGAATCGCCTCAATTTTAATGAGTACACACAGTATACATTTGCAAGATAAATTTCGATAATTTCCTCAGTTAACCAACACTCCTGCTTATGTAGTATAGGCAGCTCTGAAGCGTCAATGACGTCACAAGACGGTCGACAAGATAGCCGCCATTTTGACCCTCGATGACCTCGAGAGGGTCGCTCTCAATGCGGGGTTTGAGACCAAGATGGCCTCCATTTCTCACCCCCCCCCCCCCCTCGAGCACCTCGTGCGGAGGTCGATGGATGACTCTCGATGCGGGGTTTGAGACCAAGATGGCCGCCATGTCGCATGACCGGAGAGGGGTCGCCGGATGAGGGGGCGAGCGAGATGTCCGCCATAAGTCGGATGAGGTGACGCGTTTAGTGGGAAACGCCCTAGACCACGGGAAGGTAGCGTCACGTCCTATGGCACGTTGTCGCCGACCAAGGGCGCTCCACATTCGTTTCGGCTATCTTTCTTATTGGGTCATCCAAGCATTAGCGGTTCACATCCATTTCATTTAATTTTCGTAAGCATTCTTTTCATTTTTGACATAACCATGCGGTCGTTGAGCTTCTTCCGGCGTGGACTGAATTCTTTAATAATGTATCTCGTCGATTTTCCTCGAGATCTCTTCATCACGTAGTATGCACAGTATAGTCCGCATACGTTAGACCCGGACTGTTGGAGTTGTACAGCGTTCATCAGGTAGGGTTTATCGAGTAACTCTTCAAATCTAACGCCGTAATCTCTAGAATCGTTTCCTACTGAATCGAACAATTCGAATGGTCCGCGCACGGGGGAATAAAAAGCTACCCAGTGCTCCCCTCTTTCTTTACTAGTGGTCATGTTGGAAATGACGAACCTCCCACTTCGTTTTTTAATTTGGTCCGCCGAGCAGACAGTCACGGGGTATCTCGTATACGAGTCAGTTGATCGCGGTTCATCGTCGCTTAATATTAAAAGGTTGTCCAGTCTACCAACTGTCTGTTTTTTTTTATCGTGTTTTCTTACGATCAGAGGTCTCTCCCTTATAATCCTTTTGCAATCGAGCTAGATCTGACTTTGCCATTTCGACCGCTTGAGCCACGGGAGTGACCAATTTCACCACGGGCTTTTGTTGCTCCCGCATTTTTATTTCCTTTTGTCGTTGTTCTTCCATTTCTTTTAGAAGTCGCTACCGACGATGAACCGCCCCATGTGATTGGGCGGAACGTAGCCCTCGCTCAAGTCTTTGAAATGCTGGAACCATGCATCGTAGTCCGGGACAAAAGGCACCCACTTATCCAGTTTTACTGTCGTACACTTCGATCGACCCCATCTTTTTCTCCAAATATAGTGTTGATTTACCCTTCTTACGTTTGTTTCATTCGTCGTCAGATTCCTGGTCTTCGCCGTATTCCGTCAAGGCATGATCGGGTCATACGCCGGTAAACAACTACTTTCTCAGTTTCACGGCTTGCTGGATGGATTCGCCGACATTCATGACATACTGTACTCTTACAGTTTTAGCCGACTCTAGAATCTGCCTCTGAGTAGGGTCTTTTTGCAGCTGGTGATAATCCATTAAAAACCTCGCGTAATCGTGTCTTAGTCTTTTCCTGAGGGAGGGCGAGTCCTCGTTTGCTGCGCGATGATACGCTTTCTCGGGAGCGTTTCCCACTTCGATGAAGCTATCCAACTTGTCTTTGAAGCGCTCTGCATTCAACTGCCTTAGAGGTTCCTTAAACCTTCTCTCCCATATTTCTAGACACTGGCGGTCTTCTGACAGTTCATCTTTGACACGTTTACCAGGGGGTCCCATTAAGGGGTGTTGTTTACGTCACTTATCGATTCCCTATCATCGTCGCTGTCTTTATCGTTTATATGGGACCCTTCGGATACCTCTGATTTCCGCTTTCTTTCTACCGGAAATATGTCACCGCGTAAACGACCTTATTCGGGAGTGCTCGGTTTTAGGTCGACAATCAGGCACCCGTAAGGCTGACTCGTGGCCTTTTCGAATCGTTTCATAAACGTAGAGTTAAATGCTGGGTAAATTCTTCTCGCCAAGGTCGCCACTTTTTGTCTGTCGATTGGATTATTGAAAAGGACAATTCGTCAGGTCAGCGCAATAGGGTTGTAACTTCATTTTTCAGAATTTTTCAGGAACGACAAAAAACTGTCTTATTTTTTCATTAGTCATTGTTATGTTATGAAATCTTGATATGTTGGGTATAAAGTCAATTAACTAAAGTAGAATGAATAATTTTTAGCTTATTTTAATTTTTAAAAGAGATATTTGTAAATATTTGAGATACAACCTTTTGCCCTCTGAAATGTTGCATAAATGTTCAAGGCGACTCAGCGCAAAACAGTTGTAACTCGAGTTACAACTGTTTTGCACTATAAAATGATAAAAAATATCACACAACTGTCATTGGAAAACAGTTGTATCTTTGAGTCTTTCTTCCATACACTGTTAACATTGTACAGATTGAATGACAAACAATGAATACCCAAAACAGAATGAAAAGGAGCAATTTGTTATGGGTCTTCCATCACGAAAACGCGCCTATATAATTTTGACCCCCTTGAACCCCACTATTATATAGTAACACTGGGGTTTCTGGGGGTATACCTTATTTTTCTTATTTCTGCTCTAAATATAGAGGCGGTTCTAACAAGTGCCCACAATCTATATTTGGAACAGAAATAAGAAAAATATCACAATTTTTCATCTTAAAATTTTCATTTTTTCGGCGATAAAGGTGGCAATGTATCTGTATAGGCGTGTTTGCGTAATGACTGATTGATGACATCTGCCTGTCTGAAAAGTTATGATCATTACGGTAAAATATTTAAAAATCAAAGGCAGAAAAAAAAAAACTGCAGAATGATGCACAATCTAAACAGTGCCTTTGTTGTTTGAATAATTAAGCATTAATTAAAAAGTCTGCTGTATGCACAACAAACAGAAAGAAATCTGAAGGACTTCCATGACAACGCAAATCTCACCTGAATACCTTACTGTCTGAGAAGACCAGATCTTGCAGCTCACTCCAAGTTGTAGATGAAGCACAAAAGCTATTAATGCATAGTTTCCCAACATACAGATTTTATTGATCAGAATAAATGCAACATAAAACTACATGTATGTAAAAGAACTTTTCCTACAACCTAACAACTAAATCGGGGGGGGGGGGGGGAATTACAGACTTCAAATAGTGCATAAAGAGTACACTGATCCTCATCAGACTGCTTGACTAGTATGGGTCTATTTTTGTTAACTGCTAAATATTTAGGAGCATTAGGGTATAACACAATTTTTTAATTTCAATAACATTTCAGCCTCGATAGCGCAGTGGTTAGTGCGTTCGACTTATGATCGAGAGGTTGTGCGTTCGAATCCGGCCACCGGTATCGAGGTGTGTCCTTGGGCAAGACACGTAATGACACTGCCCCACTCCACCCAGGTGTAAATGGGTAGCAGTGGTGTAAAAGCCACTGCCTCTCTCTCGCACGCGCGTGAAAACACCCGGAATGAGTGTTCGAGAGCGATTCAATAAGCTTGAAGCTTTCATCGCAATCGAACTAAAATAAATTAGTATAAACTAACATTTCATGTAAAAAAGAAAACAAGACAAGAATAGTGTACCGTAAAATCCTACAAATGCAGACCCCTTGAGAACTTGATATAACAAATTTCTTATACAGTCCAACAAGGAGTAGAAAAGGTGCAGACTGAAGGTCAAACAGTGTAGACCCTGATCAGACTGCTCCTTCACGATCAGTCTGATCTGGGTTTGCATTGTTTGCTAAGGCCTATAAGATCATTACGGTTATCTGTCTGAGCCTATCATGCCACAGATCAGAATGATATTCTCAGACTATTCATCTTCAAATCTAGTCCCGCAGAAGTTTCACTGAACCTGGATTTGCAGTGCATACAAAATGTTTTGATATATTTTGCAAGCAGAGACCTTCTACATTAAGGATCTGCTTGATGCCATCTTGTCACCCTTGGGCATTTCCAAGAAATTAAGATGGCGTCCAAGATGGCCGAAAGAATAGAAAAATTCAAACTATATACTTAATACAGTTTTAACTGCAACCCTACATAAGACATACAATATTTTTTCATTTTAGACAATTTTTAGATATTTCCTCCTGAGTGTTTTATATTTTAACATTCCGTGGTGTTGTTTATGTTACAAAATATTAAATGCCCCACAAAATCTTCATTCACAATCAGTTGTGTAACTGGTATGTTAGCCACTGGACATTTTTGTCTGACTGTTATATGTGTTGAAAGACACACATTCAACGTAACGTAAATAACAGTGTTGTCAGTTTAGGTACACTGTCAAAACCTGTTATCTCTCTTAAACAATCAACACAATGCCACACAATGCTTTAGTATTTCACTCTTTTTAACATTACAGACAATGGCATGTGATTTTCTCTCAGCATTAATGGTTCTTGTGGCAAGGGATAGACTTGTTTTGATATTTTTTTCATTCTAAATAATCGTAAAATGTCTTCCAATTAACTCAGATATGCTCAACGAGAATTTCATCATTCTGTTGCCAAGATTAAATAACCTGACATTAGAGACTTTTTACCTTTGCAGAATAACATTTTGAAGAGGATGTTACCTTGACAGGAGCGATGTTTGCCTTGTAATTTGCATGTTTTGGGCTTTCAAGGTCTGCTTCATTTGCATCAAATAATTTTCCAGCTTTAAATCTGTTGATCCACTTAAGTAATGTGTGTATAAAATTGAATGGTGGTCATGCACACGGTATCATATCATAACCCACAACTCATAAAATGCCTGCTTTATTTTTACACCAAGCCTAGAGTGGCATTTTATATTCTCATGTACATCAACCATACCCCCATGTTATAAAGTGACTTTTAAAATGTTACTGCATAAATTATTTCAAACATACATATACTAGTCATTTGAAAAGCTATAAGTTGCAACAGGTGGGTTACTGGGCTATAGTGCTTATGGAAAACAGAACTAAACTGCAATAGAGTACTTTAAAATGTGCCTGGGGTAAAATGACCAAATCCAATTGGTGGCAGATTTTGATAGGACAAAAATGATGTTTCTATGTTCTATGAATAATTATACGGAATATATGTTTAAATCCTTATCCATAAACATGTAATGATCAAACATCTGTGTTTTTGACCTCTCAGCCCCATGGACTGATAATTTATTGACATTAATTTCATATAAAAGTGAAAAATGATTTAATTGTGTTGCTTGGATTGGTTACGTAGATAACTGAAACGGTTGGCATATGTGCAACAGTGTGTTGTTTCACTTACTATGCAGCATTACATTTTATTATCTTTTTCCCTGGCATCTGATATGTTCCATCTATATATATACTCACTACTCATTCAGGTAAATAACACACTGGGCATGCCATATAAGAACTTAAAAATATTATACTCAATACACTTGTGACAGTTATATTGATTTACTCAGGCCTCCTTGGCCTAGTGGATAAGAGCGCTGACCCTTAATCATTAGATCTCTCACCGCTGTGGGTTTGAGCCACACATGTGAGACGCCAAGTTTATGCAATGGTAGGTCAGGTGGTTTTTATGCCCCCGCATCAGATGATGCCGGGGCATAGAGTTTTTCCGTTTTCGGTACGTGCGTCCGTGAGTACGTGCATACAGGTGGCCGAATATAGATCCTTCTGTACGAAAGTGTGTAAGTAATCCTGTTAGACTCAGGTTAAGGTTTTTGTACAAGGTAGAACTTGAGCTCATATTTTCCAAACCATACAATAGATTTGGTTTATATTTAGTATGATGATACATATAGCTCCAAAGTTTTATTCAGCAATACCCCCACCCATACCCATGACCTCAAGGTCAAGGTCAGGAACTTAGATTTTCTAACGTTTAAGACCCAGGTTAAGGTATTTGTACCACGTAGAACTTGAGA
The DNA here is from genome assembly GCA_963580285.1 of Lucinisca nassula. NCBI lineage: Eukaryota > Metazoa > Mollusca > Bivalvia > Lucinida > Lucinidae > Lucinisca > Lucinisca nassula. The sequence goes on along the minus strand of OY757027.1, from coordinate 29,533,314 downwards.
TCATATTTTCAAAACCATACAATGGATTTGGTTTATATTTAGTATGATGATAGATATAGGTCCAAAGTTTTATTCAGCAATACCCCCACCCATACCCATGCTCACAAGGTCAAGGACGTGGACTTTGAAAGTTTTAATGTTTAAGACCCAGGTTAAGGTATTTGTACCAGGTAGAACTTGAGCTCATATTTTTCAAACCATGCAATGAATTTGGTTCATATTTGGTATGATGATACATACAGGTCCAATGGTTTATTCAGCACTACCCCAACCCATACCCATGACCTCAAGGTCAAGGTCACAGACTTAGAAAATTTTTAATGTTTAATACTTTGGTTCAGGTATTTGTACCACATTGAACTTGAACTTTTATGATTAATTTGGTTCATATTTGGTTTGATGATAGATGTAGGTCCAAAGTTTTATTCAGTTATACCCCCACCCATGCCTATGACTTCAAGGTCAAAGTCGCAGACATAGAAATTTTCAAATTTAAGTATGTTAATAGCTTATATTTTCCAAACTTTATAGTGGATTTGGTATGACAATAGTTGCAGGTCCAAAGTTTCAATGAGCCATACCCCCACCCCTTACCTAAAGGTCAAGGTCACAGACATAGAAATTTTTTTATATTATATTTTTTTAGAGTCCATATTACCTGAATCATGTGATGAATTTGCTACATATTTGGAATGATGATTGATGCCGGTCATAAGTTTCATTCAGCCGTAACCCCGCCCCTGACCATGACCTTAAGGTCAAGGTTGCAGACTTAGAAATGTTTAATGTTAATGCTTGTAAGAGCTCATATTTTCCAAACCATTTTATGGATTGAGTACCTATTTGGTATGTTGATAGTTATTTTTTCAAGGTTTAATCAGCCATACGGGGCTTGAAGAAATATATGGGCTGCATGATGCTTCCACACAGAGCTGAATCCGGCCAGCACACTAGTAATGGTAAACCGCTTAGAGGATCTACGCCTTCCAGGAACCGCGGTGCGAGACGGACCGTCCATGCTAATAAACCCTATTGGTTTCATTGGGCGACAGAGCTTGAGATGTCATTTCATCTCAATGTCGGGTAAAAGTCCCACAAAATTGGAAGCAAAGTCTCCCAAATGACCTTTTCAGTGTTGACGGGGACGATAAACCTCAAATCAAACAAATAATCAGCCATACACCAATCTATGCCAATGACCTAAGGACAGGTGTTACTGTAATATGTCATTTTTTGCGGGGCAGGGGGAGGTAGGCCCTGGGCGGGGGCATTTGTGTTATATTGACACATTTCTAGTTCTTTGGGTACTCCGGATTTCGCCCACATCTGATTAACAATTGGCTCGATTTGTGTGAAATAATCTTGAAAGGTCCGAAAACTAAAACCTCCTAAAACTAGAATTTGTTTTTCTACAAAAACACAGATGTCTCCCTCGTTTTTGACTGCTAAGTATAACCTTGACATTGGAGTTATTGAGATGCGTCTTGTGTGGAACACATCATCTAATGAAGATGAACATTTCTGCACAGTAACTTTAAAAATGTTCATAGAAAAATAAAAAAGTTATTGGCCGTAAACAAAAAAAGCACTTTTTTACCTTTGACCTCTAAGTATGGCCTTGACCTTTGCGGTACAACACATCGTCTCATGATGGTTAACATTTCTGCCAAGTAATTTCATAATCCATCAAAGAATAAGGAAGTTATTGACTGTCCTTTTTTTTTACCTTTGACCTCTAGGTATGACCTTGACATTGGAGGTATGGACCTTGGTCTTGCACATGACTCATGGTCAAACTTTCAAGCCTCTAGCTCCAATAGTTTTTGAGATATCTTGCTGACAAGATTTTATTAAAAAAAATTCAAAGGGCAATAAGTCTTGAAAGGGGCATAATCCGGATGAGAAAAAAAATACGCGTCAGCTTATTTTCCATTTGGAATGCATATATGAAAGGAGCAGTCTCTATAAGGCTATTTTCATGGCCACAACCGATTTCCTTTAAACTTTGTAGCTTCAAATTGGTACATATTGGCTGTCTAATGGTGAATTTTTAGACTCTTTGGTCCACTGGTTTTTGCTGTATACACTATTAAAGTGGGTGGGGTAATGTCACCCCATCAAGGGTATACCAACAAAAATGCTATTATTTTTGTTCAAAGTGCATGACTGGAGGCGATGTTTGCCGTATGCTTACTACCCTTTTAGGCATAACAGCCGGTGATAACAGTCTTATAAATATCAAACAAGAGAAGAGTTTATACGCGCTTGTAAGTTGTACCCAAATATCAGTAATTTTTATTCCCCAACTTTACGAAAAACCACAACACCTTTACAGTTTTCAACTTATTTCAAAGATCTTTCATAAATATAATGTTGATGTAATAGTCATTCTAGGTATATGTCAGAATTATTGTTAGTTCAAAAAACTTCAAGAGTTACCTGCCCCTGAAATTGGATTTTACCCATTTTGTAAATCAGAGTGCATTTATCCGTTTGTAGTACTCATAACTTCATTTGGAAGTTAATAAACCGATTCCTTGCAAATATAATTAAATAGATGTGGACAAAGAAGTCATTTGATTTAATAGTGCATGCTAGCAAGCACATGAGCACAACAGTTCCATCCAGTGATTGGGTTCAGTCCTTGTGGTCTAAACACATTGCAAAACGAGCAAACAATTCTTACATAGTCGCCAACATATGGTATTTTAATATTGGATATGTTGTTGCTAAGGCCTTCCACTGTGTAATTCTCCCATTAGCTAATTCGACAACCTATCTCACTTTGTACCTAGCATTGAATCATTCGCTTCTGCAGTCGTATATTGCTTCTGAGATTTGGTTAGGAAGTGAAGCATATGAGAATTGATTTCATAACCCTTTAGTATTTCTCTAACATCCCTGAATCATACATCAACTTTTGCAAATGTCCTATTTGGTGATTCAAATTCTGATGTTGCAATCGCAGTGGCTGGTGGAACATACATATATTGGGAAGAGTGGAAACTACTCATTTCAGAGAAGATCTTATTCCATACATAAAGGACAGCCTTTGCTGAAACCTATGATGCTTGTGGCCACTGATGGTTACATTTTGACTGTGATGGGACCATATCGTCTGCTGAGTGCAATAACGTTGTAAGTGCAAAATGGCAACTTTTCAGGACAGACAAAAAACTGTTTTATTAAAGAATGGCATAGAAAACCATACTGCAAGCTGGTTTCTTAACTTCATGGCAATTTCTTTCATTTGTGTGTGATGTTTATTGTTGAATAAATGACATTTGAAAATAAATATTTAGCATTTAAGGGTTGATACATCATTTCTGCGCCGAGTGTTTTTTCAACTTTTTTGGTGCAAAACGGTCTAAGTGCATCGAGCGCTAAAACGGTGTAATTGTACAAACCTTATTTCTTTGCCTTTTACATGGTAAAGCAGTAAATTAAAGCCACTTGGTAGGTAATAGGTCACATTTTATACATTCTGCATGGTACTTACATGCTTATTCTGAAATATCAAGCAGCACGATTCAATATTTTTGAGGTATTAAAAAACTTGGCGCAAAAATGGGGTAAGTGCACTTACACTGTTTTTGCGCCAACTTTTTTTCTAAAATTAAAATCAAAAATGGGTTCCTTTAAAAGCAATGAAAACATTCATAAGAAAGAAGATGGGTCATACTACGTAGTTTCGGCTAATAAAGCCTCATCAGTGACCCCGCAATGATCCGGCAAAGAAAGCCAGAGGAAACATACTGCAATTTTGCGAATTTCGAATAGGCAGTCGATTCAAAGACTGATATAAATCAAAATGGGGTCCAAATAATTAAAAACCTGTCTAGAATATGTGTCTAAACCAATAATTTATTTCCGATTTCTCAGAATATTCACGCTGATTTCAAAGGACCAAAAGTAAAATATAAACTGCACTATGGTTGATGTACGGGGAGACGTTTCACGGCCGCCACACGGCACAACACCAGCCGCAGTGAAGGCAAATTAAAATCAAAAATGGGTTCCTTTAAAAGCAATGAAAAAATTCATAAGAAAGAAGATGGGTCATACTACGTAGTTTCGGCTAATAAAGCCTCATCAGTGACCCCGCAATGATCCGGCAAAGAAAGCCAGAGGAAACATACTGCAATTTTGCGAATTTCGAATAGGCAGTCGATTCAAAGACTGATATAAATCAAAATGGGGTCCAAATAATTAAAAACCTGTCTAGAATATGTGTCTAAACCAATAATTTATTTCCGATTTCTCAGAATATTCACGCTGATTTCAAAGGACCAAAAGTAAAATATAAACTGCACTATGGTTGATGTACGGGGAGACGTTTCACGGCCGCCACACGGCACAACACCAGCGCAAAAACGGTGTAACTGACAAAAAAAATTCCAAAATGCTGAAATAAATCATGATTGAGGCAGAATCCAGCTGTAGAACTTATTTGCCAAATGTGTCAAGTCCTAAGGCACCCATTTATGAAAAAAAACTATTTTGGCCAAAATGTCAGTTACATCGTTATTGCACTCAGCAGGCGATATCTTGCAGATGGGAAAAACACAGATGCTAAGATTACCGAACACATGTTAAAGACTAATGCAGAAAATATTGCTGACTGGTTTGAAGAAGATGATGTTCTCGTTGTAGACCGCGGCTTCAGGGATGCTATAGATATACTAAAGGATTATGGAATCAATTCTCATATGCCTCACTTCCTAAACAAATCTCAGAAGCAACATACGAATGAAGAGGCGAATGAGTCAAGGCTAGTTACAAAGGCGAGATGGGTTGTCGAATCAGCTAATGGGAGAGTTAAAAAGTGGAAAGCCCTAAGCAACACAATGCCCAATAGTCAATTACCGTATGTTGGCGACTATGTAAGGATTGTTTGCTCATTGTGCAATGCATTTAGACCACCTTTGGTAACAAGCAAAGATTCAGGCAAAGTAATTGCTAGAAGAACGATGGCCCTAGCAAAAACTCCAAATAAGCTGCAGGATAAGGTTGTAACAAGAATTCCACCGAAGGCTATGTCGCGCCTGTGGGGGCGCAAAGTCATCGAACCATGATAAGTAGGTCAAGGTCAAACATAGATGCTTGCTCAAAAGATCCCATTCTCAAATGCAAGCTTGTACTAAGTATCATTAATGAAGGTCTAATAATTCTTGAGAAATGAAACCATTACGGTGAATGCTAGGGTGGTCACAATACTTTACAAAGTCAGTGAACCATGAAATTTAGGTCAAGGTCAAATACGGATGCTTGCATTTAAGTTGCAATCCCCAGATTCAAGTTTGTACCAAATATCATTAATGAAGCTCTTATAAATCTTGAGAAATAAACTTGACCATTAGGGTGAACGCTAGGGTGGTCGCAATATTTTACCAAGTCAGTAAACCATGAAATATAGGTCAAGGTTAAATATGGATGCTTGCATTTAAGTAACCATCCCCAGATACAAGTTTGTACCAAGTATCATTAATGAAGCTCTTATAGTTCTTGAGAAATAAACTTGACCATTAGGGTGAACGCTAGTGTGGTCGCAAATGTTGACGCCTTGACGAACGGACGAACGAACGGACAGAAAACCGGGCGCCTATATCGCGCCATGCTAATAGCAGGCGCGACAAAAAATGGCTGGGATAAAAAACGGGTTATTTGGAAAAAGATCGATGACGAGAAACTTGAGAATTTCCCAGAGATGACTGAGGATGAACTCAGGGATTTGAAACTGGGTATTTACCAGCTGAAACAAGCCAAATCCTACACAGATGAACATTTTGACGACAATGGATCATATGAGATAATGGCACACAAAGAAGAAGATGGTGTTCTCAAAGCACAGATACGCTCTCGCCACACGTCTAATAAAACATATAACATGTGGGTTGAATATACACAAGGACTGAACCCAATCACTGGATGGTATTGTGGATGCAGAAGTGGAGCTCGTACCGTGGGATGTTGCGCACATGTGGCTTCTGTTCTCTGGTATTTTGGATATTACCGGAACAAAACAGAAAATAGTGAAACAAAACCAAGCCGGGAACATATTGATTTTGTTTATGATGCTGCTGTTAACATATGGAGTACATCTGGCGATTCAGGGGAAGATCAGTAAATTAACAAATTCTTAAACATGTCGTGAGACCATACAGGCTTTTATTTAAGCACAGTATTAGTCTAAAATGAGGTTCCACAACATGAGCAAAGCCTGCTTTGGTGGTCAAAAATGTTTGACAGTTGACAAATGTTCCATTTGCACCTGGACATTAAGAGTTCATAAATAACCAAAAAGAAAAAAGAAAAAAAGGGAATACTAGCATGCACTATTAAATCAAATGACTTCCTTGTTCACATCTATTTAATAATATTTGCATGGAATCGGTTTATTAACTTTCAAATGAAGTTGTGAGTACTACAAACGGATAAATGCACTCTGATTTAAAAAAATGGGTAAAATCCAATTTCAGGGGCAGGTAACACTTTAAGTTTTTTGAACTAACAATAATTCTGACATATACCTAGAATGACTATTACATCAACATTATATTTATGAAAGATCTTTGAAATAAGTTGAAAACTGTAAAGGTGTTGTGGTTTTTCGTAAAGTTGGGGAATAAAAATTACTGATATTTGGGTACAACTTACAAGCGCGTATAAACTCTTCTCTTGTTTGATATTTATAAGACTGTTATCACCGGCTGTTATGCCTAAAAGGGTAGTAAGCATACGGCAAACATCGCCTCCAGTCATGCACTTTGAACAAAAATAATAGCATTTTTGTTGGTATACCCTTGATGGGGTGACATTACCCCACCCACTTTAATATTGTATACAGCAAAAAGCAGTGGACCAAAGAGTCTAAAAATTCACCATTAGACAGCCAATATGTACCAATTTGAAGCTACAAAGTTTAAAGGAAATCGGTTGTGGCCTTAAAAACAGCCTTATAGAGACTGCTCCTTTCAAAACCATAGCATACAAAGTTCTAAAGTTATGCTATGCATCACTTTTAGCATTCATTACAATGGGCACAAATTACCAAAATGACAAAGGGCCATAACTCGCAAAGTATTTTTCGGAATTTTGTCAAAAGTTAATCAGTTCATATACTCATCACCACCAATATACTGAACAACTTTCAAGGCTCTAGCTCCAATAGTGTTTGAGATATTTTGCTGACAAGATTTTATTAAAAAAATTTCAAAGGGCAATAACTCTTAAAAGGGGCATAATCCGGACGAGAAAAAAATACGCGTCAGCTAATTTTTCATGAGGAACCCATATATGAAATTTCAAAACCCTAGCATACACGGTTCTAAAGTAATGCTATGCATCATTTTAGCATACATTACAATGGGCACAAATTACCAAAATGACAAAGGGCCATTACTCACAAAGTATTTTTTGGAATTTTGTCAAAAGTTAATCAGTTTATCTACTCATCACCACCAATATATTCACCAACTTTCGAGCCTCTAGCTCCAATAATTTTTTAGATATCTTGTTGACAAGATTTTATTAAAAAAAATTCAAAGGGCAATAACTCTTGAAAGGGGCATAATCCTGACGAGAAAAAAAATACGCGTCAGCTTATTTTCCATCAGAAATGCATATATGAAATTTCAAAACTATAGCATACACGGTTCTAAAGTTATGTTATGCATCACTTTTAGCATACATTACAATGGGCACAAATTACCAAAATGACAAAGGGCCATAACTCACAAAGTATTTTTCGGAATTTTGTCATAAGTTAATCAGTTCATCTACTCATCACAACCAATCTATTCACCAACTTTCAAGGCTCTAGCTCCAATAGTTTTTGAGATATCTTGCTGGCAAGATTTTATTAAAAAAATTTCAAAGGGCAATAACTCTTGAAAGGGGCATATTCCGGACGAGAAAAAAAAATACGCGTCAGCTAATTTTCCATGAGGAATCCATATATGAAATTTCAAAACCCTAGCATACACGGTTCTAAAGATATGCTATGCATCACTTTTAGCATACATTACAATGGGCACAAATTACCAAAATGACAAAGGGCCATAACTCACAAAGTATTTTTCGGAATTATGTCAAAAGTTAATCAGTTCATATACTCATCACCATCAATATATTCACCAACTTTCAAGGCTCTAGCTCCAATGGTTTTTGAGATATCTTGCTGACAAGATTTTATTTAAAAAAAAATTCAGAGGGCAATAACTCTTGAAGGGGCATAATCCGTACGAGAAAAAAAATACGTGTCAGCTAATTTTCCATGAGAAATCCATATATGAAATTTCAAAACCCTAGCATACACGGTTCTTTAGTTATGCTATGTATCAAAAGCGTAATGGACGGAAGAACGGACGAACGAACCAGAACCAATATGCCCATCCAACTTTTTCAAAGTTGGGGGCATAATAAGAAAGTTATTGACAGAACACAAAAAAGGCCCTTTTTTACCTTTAACCTCTATGTATGACCTTGACCTTTCAGGTATTAAACTGGGTCATGCGTGCAACACATCATCTCATGGTGGTTAACATTTCTGCCTAGCAATTTTAAAATCCATCTAAAAATAAGAAATTTATTGACCAAACACGAAAAAAGGCCCCTTTTTTACCTTTGATCTCTATGTATGACCTTGACATTTTAGGTACCAAACTGAATCATGCATGCAACACATCATCCCATGATAGTTAACATGTTTGCCAAGTAACTTCAAATTCTATTTAAAAATAGGCAAGTTATTGACAAAACCCGAAAAAAAGGCCCCTTTTTTTACCTTTGACCTCTAAGTATGACCTTGACCTTTGAGGTACCAACCTGGGTCATGCGCGCAACACATCGCCTTATATTGGTTCACATTTCTGCCATGTGATTTCAAAATCCATCTCAAAATAAGAACGTTATTGACCAAATACGAAAAAAAGGCCCACACTTTGACCTTTGACCTCTTAGTATGACCTTGACCTTTGAGGTACTGACCTGCCTCATGTGCACCACACATCGTCTCATGATTGTTAATAATTATGCCAAGTAATTTTAAAATCCATCTCAAAATTAGAAAGTTAATGACCAAATACGACAAAAAGGCCCCTTTTTTGACCTTTGACCTCTAAGTATGACCTTGACCTTTGAGGAACCGACCTGCCTCATGCGCAACACCCATCGTCTTATGGTTGTTAATAATTATGCAAAGTAATTTTAAAATCCATCTCAAAATAAGAAAGTTATTGACCAAATACGAAAAAAAGGCCCCTTTTTTGACCTTTGACCTCTAAGTATGACCTTGACCTTTGAGGTACCGACCTGCCTCATGCGCACCACACATCGTCTTATCGTTGTTAATATTTCTGCCGAATAATTTTAAAATCCATCAAAAAATAAGAAAGTTATTGACCGGACACGATTTGCCCATACATATATACATACCAACAAACTTTCAAGGGAGATAATTCAAAAAGTATAAATGCGAGAGTTATGGTTCTTGCGCACTGCACGTCGTCTAATGCTGATTAATATTTATACGAAGTTTCGTGAAGATAGCTCTAACAGTTTTCAAGTTACAGAGCGGACACGAATGTGTGACAGACGGACGGACAGACGCCCGGGGGAAAAACAATATGTCTCTCCGAAAAAAAATTTTTCGGGGGAGACATAAATATTGAATAACAAGAAGCTAAAATATGATCCTTTCATCTTGGAACAAATATTGTTTATTCATTGCAAACCAATATTTGAAAATTTACCACTAGAAACAAAATTTGTAACATAAATAACAAGTTCTTATTTAACATAAGTGATTTTTCTGCCACTATAGAGAACACATAGCAGTTCAGGTCAATGTCCATGTTATTTTATGAATGTAGCAAGAGTTTAAATATATATGCGGACATAAATCTGTAGCTGACCATATTTCATACTAATATCAATGATTACGTTACTAAAGTGACCATAACTGCCTAACACACCCAAATGGCCTGATGACGGAAAATCACAACTGATACCAATGGACATTTACTTTCCAAACATCATAGCACATAATATATCCCTATATTATGGGGGTGCTGTTGGTTTAGCCTTATATTTGTGGAAACATTAATATCATTATAATTATTGTTGATGCAACTTTTATGATACTTAAAATGCTGAATTAATACAATTTTCAAAAGTTGAATTAATAAAATTTTCAAAAGTTGAAGACCTCAGCTTTCAAAATTGTCAAAATATTTGTTTCAGTTAGAACTTGTCAATTTGGCAGCCATCTTGGATGTCATCTGAATTTATCGAAATGCCCAAGAGTGCAAGGTGGCATCAACCAGATTCTGAAAGCAGAAGGTATCAGCTTCCAAAACATCCTGAGTTACATCCCTTGCTATTTATTGCATTATATAAGTGCAACTCAAGTTACAACCCTATTGCGCTAAGAGTACATTATTACAACATGCAGAGGACTAAGCGCAACAGGGTTGTAACTCAAGATACAACCGTTTTGCGATGATCAAAACCCTACCTTCAAGATACAACCATATGGCAAATATTAATTTTTTGTGCTAAATTTGTAGTCTTCAAGCTTCACCTTTTTGCAAGTTATGTATAGATGGAAAGTAGAAGTAAAACAAAGATCAGGAATTGATACAATTAACTTACTCCACCCATAAAAGACACCAAAGGGAAAGAAATACAAACATTAAGCGACCAGACCATAATGGAAACCCAAACAAAGGAAGGCCACAAGGACAGTTACTTTCCCACAAAATGGCCATATGGTCATCCAAAACCAAAAGACACAAGTGATACACACAGTAAGTAACAAACAACAACATAAATAAATCGCCACAGAAGAGCCGCCTTGGAACGGTCAGTGGAAGATTTCCACTGGGGGGCTTAAATCGATTTTACGTGGCCACAATCCTCGCCCTTACTTCCGTCGCGATTTAGACAAATAATTTGTTCAGTCCGCATGAAGGCCTCCTAACTCATCAGTGCAACATCTCCGTGAACACAAAAATCAAAGAACCACAGAGGTGAGACAACGGTGAGGACTCGACAGCAAGAAACCACTGAAATGCTGGAGCAAAAGAAAACCAACAGTTAGACTCCGATGAGCCCGACCAGAGACAGAGCATCAGGCACCAACCAACATTACCTTGAATTAGATCTCTCTAATTCTCAATAAGCCTTTACGTTGGAGCCGTCATGAATCAAAATATGCAAAAAAGTGATTTTTGCAAAAAATGCTAGTTACAACCCTATTGCGCTAACCTGACAAATTGGATTATTGAAAAGGACAAGGTATTGAGTGTTCAACGCGATGTCTCTACAAGCTTTTCCTTGTTGAAATACATTTTGCATGAGATATACGACGGACCAGTTTCTGTGATGGCTCCCGTTGGTAAAGAGGTCGGCGATTCTTTGGTCGTATTTAGCCTCGCTCATCAAAGCGTCAAAACCAGTACGTTCCTTTTGCGGGTATCGACATACTCGAAGCTAGTCAGGTTGTCCGGTATACCGTGTACAAACTCTATCTGAGGAAGACTGCGTTGCAAGTAGTCGTACAGTCTTTGCCACTGACCAAAACACCATACGATACGCTCTGGTGGAGGGTTTATGAGGTCGGACAGGAGTAACTTTCTAGTTGTTTTACCGCTTCCGCAAGGGCCAGTCACCACCATAGAAAATGGATGCTGAAAGGTAATGCTGTTTGGCATGTCTGATTGTGGAACTATCCCACTACCCTGCTTATTGCGTTGGTGCCTTGACAAAGCATCATGTCTGGAGAACACGAGGTTACATTCTGAGCATTGATTCATTTTTGTTATTCAATAGTTTGCAGTTGGGTCAGTCTTACAAACTTTTTTGACCAACACTTACACCACAACAGCCACCACCAACACCACCACAGCCACCACCACCACCACCACAACCACCACCACAATTTTTCAGTTGGGTCAGTCTTACAAACTTTTTGACCAACACCTACACCACCACAGCCACCACCACCACCACCACCACCACAGCCACCACCATCTCCACCAAATTAGCCACAACCAACACCACCACAGCCACCACCACCACCACAACAACCACCACCACCACAACAGCCCCACCACCACCGTCACCACCACAGCCACCACCAATGCCCAGCGCATCTCCTTTCAAATCGTTTAATAATGATACTGGTCACACAATATGTGTCACCTATAGACCCCTAAAAAAAAAAAGGAACTCAGTAGTACACAATATGGACCGGGTGCAGACCCCCTAATAATTTTTTTCTTCATACTCCAAGTACCCCCCTACTAGAGTGATAAAAACACATCAAAATTTTTTTTTATAAAAAATGGGAACATAAAAAACACATCAAATTTTTTTTTTTTTTATAAAAAATGAGAACATAAAAAACACATCAAATTTTTTTTATAAAAATGGGAACATAAAAAAGACATCATTTTTTTTTTATAAAAATGGTATGCGGTACCTCCAGGACACATCAAAAAAATTTTTTATGTGTCCCATATTTAAAATTATTGTATAAAAATTTTCAGGTACACAAAATGCACTACCTATAATTTTTTTTTTTCTTCGTACCCCCCTACTAGAAAAACACACCTCGAGAAATGCTAAAATAAAGAAATGAGAAAATTAAAAAAAAACATAAAAAATAGCCATGGATGAGTATCCAAAGTCTGGTGTTTGCCGGGAGTGTAATACTCCAACATACCTTGAATGTGGTAAGTGCTACTGCATTCTTAAGTATATTGGGGAAGATCACAACTGTCCTGATGATGACGATGGATTCTTCGAAGACGATTCCATCACACTATGTGATGAGTGTTGCACATCTCAGATGTGATTGGTTGTTCTGTTAAAAAAAAATTCACTAAAACTCAGTAATCTGTAATTCTTGTTCATAGAAACTACCTTTGATTTCTTCACCTTTTAAATCATTTATTTTATAAGTAACAGGATTTGTATTTAAAACTTCTTCAATTACAAATATTTCTCTTGTCCAACAAGTTGTATAACCCTTTTCAAATTTACCTTTCTTTTTTGCTATTCTTACTCTATCCCCAACTTTGAATTTAGGTTTTTTAATTTTCTCATCATTTTCTGGATATAAATTTTTATACACTGTTAATTCATTTTCTACTTTACTTGCTTCAACAGGTGTCATTTTAGTAGAAGAATGTACTGTATTATTATAATTTTCAACTAATTCATCTAATATATCATAATATTTAGTAGTTTCATTTGCAGTAAAATATTTATACATATGTTGTTTCATAGTGCCTATCCAACGTTCTACTACACTAGATTTTTCTTCATTTTCAGTTGAATATAATTCTTTGTTATTATCTTTAAACAATTATTTTACTTGTCGATTATAAAATTCAGAACCTTTATCTGACCAGATGAACATTGGTTTTCTTTCTTTAAATAATGTTTTAAACGCCTCACTTACTGTTACTCCTGTTTTATTTTTTAAAGGAATTAACCAACCATATTTACTAAAAACATCTATAACTGCTAATAAATATTTATAGTGTTTATTTTGTTTTGAATATTGTCGCATATCTGCCAAATCAACTGCCCATGTTTGGTCTATTGAATCAACATAAACACGTCTTTTAGGAAAATATTTTATAACTCTATGATGTAATTCATCTGCTAATTTATTTGTTATTTTGAATATAAATCTATTTTTGTTAGATCCACACTCAGAACATATACCTTTTAACATTTGTCTATTATTGGTTGTTGTTACTTGTTTCACTGAATCATTTTCAGTATGCTTTTTACAACGTAAACAATAAATTTTTGGATGCTCCATTTTTAATATAATTAAAATTTATTAAAAATATATACTGTAATTTAAAGTATAAAAATGAGCGAAGGAAAAGTTTGTAGGTGTACTGTTCAATATTTAAACCACTTAATTTATTTAGAAAAGAAAAAAACATGTTTTGATGGTTATAGAAGAAAATGTAAAGATTGTGAAAGACCAATGAAACATTTACATTTATGTAATTGAATATAAAATAAGAAAAATGAGATAGTTAAAATTGTTTCTTTAAAAATGGAGAGTAAAAAAATGCACAGTACATCAGATCAAGGAATTAATAGTTCCTTATCCGATGTTATCTTATTAAAAAAATATAAACATAATACAACTATTAATGTGTTTAAGTATAAGATAAAAATACTAGATCCACGAAAAGAAGTGTTCATGAATGCATTTAGTAATATGATTGATAATTCTATTAAAGACTTTCCGAATGGAAGAATTAAAATAGTTCCTATACATGAAATTATTTATACAAAACATAATAAATGGCCTGTAAGAACATATGATAATGTTAAAGAATTCTTTTTTAATAGAATGGAAAGATTGTAAAACAGTGCTGAAGAATTAAATTTAGAAGATGTTATTTTTGAAGTATCTATTATTCCAAATAGATTAGGTAAAGAAAAAGGTTTAAAAATATTAAATGAAATAAATAAAAGAAGTATAATTCAAATTAAAAATAATGATACAATTTGTTTAGCAAGAGCAATTGTAACTACTTTATACTGTAATTTAAAATATAATGATTTAACAGATTCACAATAACGACATATAAAACAAGGAAGACCATTACAAAAAAGATTGGCTATAGATTTACATGAAAAATCACAGGTAGAAATAAAAGAAGAAGGTAACAATTTAGATGATTTAAAGATTTTTGAAAATTATCTTAATGTTAGAATAATTGTTTTTACATCAAATAATATTGAAAATATTTTATATAGTGGTAATGAAAAATTTGATAATCAATTATATTTATATTATCATGATTATCACTTTGATGTTGTTACAAATATAACAGGATTTTTAGCTAAATGTAGATTTTGTAAAATATGTTTAATTGGATTCACTCAACAGCACACATGTAAAGATGGTAAATTACAATCAAACTTAAAACAATGGATATGTGAAAAATGTAATAAATTTTTTTCTATACAATATCAAAAACCTGAAAACCATATATGTGATGAAATCACTTGTTATATATGTTATGAAAAATATATGAAAGGTACTGAACATTTATGTTATATGAAACCTTTAATACCAAAGGAAGTAAAAGATAATAAATATATTTATTTTGATTTTTAAGCTAATCAAGAAACAGGTATTCATATTATGAACTTTTGTATAGCTTATGATTTAGAATATATTTACTGTTTTAGAAAAAAACTACATTAAAAGATTTAAATGTGATTTTAATATTAATGATATCGACTTATCAAAAATAGATTTAGATAATTGTTTTGATGATGAAAAAAAAAAAAAAGAATGTAAAACTAGTAATGTAATAGATAATTTTTGTAAATTCTTTATTGCCGATAAGTTTAAGGGCTATAAATTTATTTCTCATTCTGGAAAAGGTTATGATATGCAGCCAATCCTAGGATGGATAGTAAAAAATAAAATAGAACATAGTTATATTTCTTCAGGATTAAAAATAACAACAATTAATGTTAAAGGAATAAATTTAAGATTTATAGATTCTATTAATTTTACTCTATGCGGATTAGCTGCCTTTCCAAAAACATTTAATTTTAATGGTAGCAAAGGCTACTTTCCTCATTATTTTAATAAAACAAAAAATCAAAAGTATAAAGGTGTTTATCCTGCAAAAGAATATTATGGATATAATACTATGACAATTAAAAATAAAGAAGTATTTGATAAATGGTATAATACTATTAAAAAAAAAGAATTTAACTTTTATAAAGAAATATTTTATTATTGTTTATTAGATGTTTTAATTTTAACTAAAGGCTGTAATATATATAAAGATCTATTTTTAAAAATAACAAATAATTATATTGACCCTTTTCAATCTATAACTATTGCTCAGTGTTTTACAAGAATATTTAAAACATTAATGCTAGAAGAAAACACATTGGGTATTCATAAAAGTTCTACTTTTCAAGATATTCATTCTAATAAAGCTATTCAATGGTTAGAATATTTAGCTAAGAAAGACCAAATAGTTATTCAACATGCTTAAAGAGGCGAAGAAAAAATATTATTTATTAATGGTAGATATTATAAACTAGATGGATATTATTATGACAGAGAAACAAAAACTAGAAATATTTATGAATTCTTTGGTTGTTATTGGCATGGCTGCCCCAAATATAAACATCCAGATGAAATTTGTAAAATGAGCGCCAAGAAAACAATGAAAGAATTATACGATAATACAATAAATAGGTTACAAATTATAAAAAATTATTTTAAAAATCAAAAAGTTAATATCCATACAATTTGGGAATGTGAGTTTGATAAAAATAATTATCCTGAAGTTGATCCACATTTAAAACCTATTGATAAAAGAGATGCATTTTATGGTGGTAGAACAGAAACTATTCAATTATATAATAATCTTCCTAGTTTAAAAGCAAAATATGTAGATTTTTGTTCACTGTATCCATGGGTTAATAAGTTTTGCGAATATCCAATAGGACACCCTAAAAAATATATTAATATTTCCATAGATGATTATATGAATGGAAAATGTTTCGGAATAATTAAATGTAAAATATTACCCCCAATAAAGTTATATCATCCTGTATTACCCTATAAACAGCAAACATGCCATAATTCTCATAAATTAATATTTGGATTATGTAGATCTTGTATGTCTAGATTAGAAATTAAATGTACTCATATAACAAAAAAATTTGATTCATCACATGATAAAGTACAAGCAATAACACGCTGCAAAGAATGTAAACATATTAGAAATGAAAAATGTAAACATTCAGATGAAGAAAGAGCTATTATTGGAACTTGGTCAACTATTGAAATAAATAAAGCAATAGAAAAAGGATATAAATTACAAAAGATATATGAGCTAGAACACTTTGAAAATACGTCCACAAAGGTATTTAAAAAATATGTTGATACATTTATGAAATATAAACAAGAATCTTCAGGCTGTGAATGTAATCCTAAATATTGTAAACCCGGGTGTAAAAATGATAATAATTGTGAAACAAAAATACAATATTTAATAGATAATGCTGCTTATGATTTGGATATTGATAAAGTTAAAAAGAATGCTGGTTTAAGATTTATAGCTAAAATATGTTTGAACTCTTTATGGGGTCACTTTGGAATGAAAGATATTTTTACAAAAAAGGAATATATTTATAATTCAGATCAATTAACAAATATAGTGTTTAATGATAAATATAAAGATGTTAATTTAATGGTATTAGATAATGACACAGTATTAACAGAATATCAAAATAAAAAAGAATATTCTAAACCTAACCCAAGTGTAAATGTTTATATAGCCTTGTATACAACTGCACATGCTAGATTAAAATTATATGAATTATTAGATATCTTACAAGAAAGAGTTATGTATTTAGATAGTGATTCCTGTATTTATCAAGATGATGGGTCAGAAGCACGTAAAAAGATAGAATCCATGTTTGGTAATAAACTAGGCGATTTAACAGATGAAATTGTTTCAAAGCATAATGCTAATCATATAGCACAATTTGCTTCATCAGGACCAAAAGATTATTCAATGAAATTAGATACAGGTAAAATAGTTAATTGTTGTAAAGGATTTAGATTAAATGCTGAAGTAGAAGAAAAGATTACATTAGATATATAAGTAAAACTAATTACTGATGTAAATGAATCACATGAAGCAATTACATATAATCAAATTACCGTAAATAAGAAAGATAGAAATTTAAAAACTGTAGAACTAGTTAAAATGTATGATTATGAATTTGATAAAAGAATGACTTATTATGAAAATGAAAATTTAATAAAAAGTTTTCCTTATGGTTACTAAAAAAGAAATATAAAAAATGAAGAGAAAAACGCATATTTATGGAAATAAAAGACCTATTAGTCCTTATGCAGCTGAAGACCCTGATGCCAAAGTTGTATTAGGAAGAATACTATTATCTTTTATCCAAAAGAAAATGTTAAAAGATACTGGTAAATGTTATTTAACGGATGAACAACAATTAATAATGGATAAGTTTGAAGGTAGAAAATTATCAAAGTTTCCTGCAGGATGGGATGCTTTTATTAGACCAGATTTAGTTTGGGAATATGTTTATGATGAACCTGCTCCTCAATAAAGAACATATTTATATTTTATGTATTTTCCATGCAACAAATCCAGTTAATGCCATACCGCAAACAACAAATAAAATCTCTCTTTTTGTGTGGATTCAGATGGGGTATAATAATCATTTAATGTATGTAGATTTTTACTAGTAACAGATTGATATAACTTCATTGATTGATCACCATCGTCGTGCATCTGATAAACTTCTTGTTCTTCATCCTTTTTTTTAAGAAAATCTTGTCTTCCTAATCTTTTTCACTCCATTTGTCTTGCGCTGCTTCTAATTGTTCCATTGCTCTATCATGTCTTTCTCTATCTTCTTCTGAATCATCTTTTGCCAATATGCGAAAACAAATAATTACTACCCGAAAAAGAAAAGGCATTTACTACTGCTCCACCAATCATCATCGCAATTGCACTCGCCATTTTATAAAAAAAATTATTTCATAATATTTTCTGGAATAATTCCTTGCTTAACTAACATATCTCTCGTCGCCATTGCGAGTAATATATCAATAGATAACATACCAATATCAGTCATATTAAAATCTACTTTTGGTGGTGGTCTTTTCAATAGTTTTCTTCCTAATTCTGCATATCCAACCGTTAATAGTGTTTCCACTTCGGCATGATATAACATGTTTACTATTTGTTTTCCATCAATTTGTGTTGCCATTTTTTATAAGAATTTTTTGATTAATTAAACTCAAATGGATCGATTTCTTTTTGTCGTATCGTAGGTGCAATAGGTGCAACTTGTTTATTAGATGTTTTAATTTTAGCAATATATAATCCCAATCCAACAACTACAATTGATATACATAATGGTATGTAATTTTTGTATATATTTACACGTTGAACTTCTTTATCATCTTTTGTTATTTTTAACTCATCATTATCATCTTTTGTTATAGATTTTAATTGTATGTTTTCTTTTTTCATTGTTTCCATTTCTTTTCTTTTTAATTCAGCTTTTAATCTTTTTGCTTCTGCACCTTTTTTACCAGCAGATACTCTTTTTGGGCTTTTCGTTTTTTCATTTATTTCTCTCATCTTTTTTTAAGTCAATATTTTCACTTTTTTTATCAGTAAAATTAATATGTCTCGCTGTTGTTAACATTGCAGTAAAAGGAGCAAGATACATTCCATATCTATAATACAATTCGCAACATGTGCTTGTTAAAGCATGATTGATAAAAGGGTCTTCCTCTAAGTCTTGTATTAATTTAGTAGGATTAACAACATTTAAATACTTTGACACACCCATAACATATAAATTAATAAAAGAATTACCTAATGTCTTAGTCATACTCGCTCCTAGTCTTGCTTCATATCTGCAGTATAGATTGTTTATTTTTTCTGATGTCATTGTATCAATGTCTGACATTTGTAAGTCTTTACCATGATATTGTTTACTTCCTCCACCGGCAACAATGGCTGATAATCTTTCACGTTTTGTTTCATTGTGCTCATTATTTTGATCACATGTATTGTTTTCATTAAGTAGTTCTTTAACATCCATTTTATATGGTTTATTTTTTACTTTATATAATTTATTTTTGATTTTCAAATAATTAAATACCACATATCCAACTACCGATAATACTGCAGTGTTTGTTATAATTGTTAGTATTTCAAGAAGCATTGCTTTTTATTATTGCTTATTTTTGTAATATTACTTAAGCATTACTTATTTTTGCTACATTACTTAAGCATTACTAAAGCATTACTTAAGCATTACTTAAGCATTACTAAAGCATTACTTAATCAACCACCCAATAATCAGTAGGTTGGTCGGTTTTCAAAATTAATTTACGACGTTTCTGTTTCTTAAATTCTTCCTTTATTCTTTGACGTTCTTCCAATGTAGGAATAACATCATTCTCTCTCAAACAATTTTCAAAACTATCTCTATCTTTTGTGTAGAACATACATAACCACTTTGTTTGTTCTCTTAAATCTTTCAAAACTGAATTGTATCTTTGCGATATAACCCATACCGTTTGTTTTGCGTGTCTGCCTGAAAAAGCGAGTTCAGACAACATGTCTTTTTTCTTTGTTAATTCTTTTGTTGCGCTACAATCATCAATGATGTATAATGTAGGGGAATTGGCATATTTTTTAAAAAACAACCGTAATAGTTCTTGAAGCTTTTCTGTTCCATCTGACGTTACAGGATTTACGATTATAATATTTTTTGTTTTTGGTTTTTTAACATCACCAATCCATCTTCTGTTTTTGTATGCCTTGTTCCATTGAATGGTCGGGCAAAGTATAACAATATGACTAAATACACCGGCATACTCTGATTCCAATAAATCTAGTATAAACTCTGTTTTTCCACAGCCAGTTTGACCACAAATAATTGCACAGTGGGGATCTTTAGGTAGTTCCATTTCTATCGTTTAATAATGAGCTTCTTTAAATCTGCCCTCCTCAAAATTAATTTGGGCATCTTGTATAACAAACAGATAAACATTTATTGGTTCATTTCCTCCTGCTTCTTTCGTAATTTGTATTGTTATACCTTCTGAGGCATTTTCTATTCTTCCTCAGAACCGTGAAGATTATTATCATCCGTTGAACGTAAATCTAACCATAAAGCGTAAATAGTCGTTAGATATTTTTCTAGCGTTGTATAAGTAAAATATAAATCTTTAATGACCATACTTGTTTCTTTGTTTCTTTTTGAATTTAGGGCAAAGAATTTATTTATTTCGTCCCACTGTTGGTACGATTTCATTCCTTGACTATATAGTTGATTCGGAATCCCTTCTATAGTCATTTCCACTTTTGTAATTTCTGGATTATAATAGTCTTCTGTGCTGGTCCTTTCAGGATCTTCGAATAGCATAAGAATACCTTTCATACTTCTTGCCGGGACATTTAAATTAATATTCCAAAGAGTATCAGATTTATTCTTCGTTATTTTTCTATGCCTAAGTATTCTATCGTATAAAATAACTATTTTGTCACTGACTTGCTGACTTATTTCTCTTGATAAATAAGGATCAGAAACAATATCGAATTCTAAACAAATATTTTTGATTGCATAAGTTGAAGTTGCATCTGCTGAATTAATAACTTTCATGTAATCGTTAAATGTAAGTTCATATTCTAATCTATCCCCGAGTCCTGCTTGATAAAAAGGCATATGGGTTTCCAATAATTCAAAATCAAGTGGGATGCAAAACCTGTTTCCATATGCTTTTACGGTGGCTTGATCTTCTTTATCTGCTGTTGCATTTTTTGCCCCCGCTCTAAGTTTCAACATGTTTGCTTTGCCAATGCCTTGGTATGCCATATTTAATCGTTCTGTAGGAGTCTTCCATAAATCAATATAACAATGATAGATGTCACTATCATCAATGGACATAACTTCATTTCCACTTATCCTAATTGTTGTTTTCTTAATTATGGATCTTCCAATATTTTGATAAATAGTTGCATTTGCATCTTTAGAGATTAGTTCAATTTCAAATGCTAATCTGACTGTTCCGGGAACAATAACATCATTACCACTTAGATTAGGAAATCTCACTAACAATTGTTGATTTTGATCAATAGTTGACGGATTATTAGTTATCACTACACTTTGACGGATTCCTCTTACCCCACGTGGTTCTCTTATTTTTCTGTAAGGGTTTAATTTATTTCCATAGGTCGACATTTTTTAAAGGAAAAATTTAATACTTAAAAATGGCGGAATTTGAGAATCCTACATTTGAAGATGATGATTATGGTGATAAAGATGATGTTAATGATAATGAATTTAATAGAACTATACAAAACCGAACTGATGCTATTAATGTAGCCGGCAGTGATAATGATAGAAAAACACAATTAATAGTAGTACAGAAACAATCTTTAATTAAAAGATATTACAAGTTTATGAAAGAAAAGTATGGATTAGAACCACATTCAGGTTATGTTGATGATATGAACTTTAAACTTGGTGATCATGATCATAATATACTGTTTTTGGTGTTTAAAGGTGAAGATTTTCAAATTAATACCAAAAGAGGTGGTAGTGATTTTATAAGCCTGGAGACTTTAAAGGGTAGAATTGGCACAGGTGGAACACAAGCAATCAGACAATATTTAAATTTACCAGATTATCAAAGTAAAACAAAGATATCTCAACGGACAAGGATGGCTCTGGGAAGTACGCAAAATGATTTGCTAAATGCTGAAGAACAAATTCCAATGCGGGATTTATCTTCTACTCAAGATGTGCAAAATGTAGTAGACGCTACAAATAATGTTGAGACCGCTGTTACATCACTTATTGGTAATTTAGAGCAGCCTGAAGACCAAACAGAAGGTCTACCAATGAGAGAGATTTTAGGTCTAGATAAAAAACTACAAACTTTCCGTGGTGAACTTACAAATAACTTGGCACAGCTGACAGACATTGATAAAAAAATAGCAATGGAAAGAAGAAAACTACAAGAAGCTGAAGATGAAATCAGCAAAAACGATATAACTGAACGTTTAAAAAAAATGGAAGGTCAAAGAGCTTTAAGACTTGAGGCTGCTAGTGCCAACAGAGAAGCATTACGTACCCAGGTAAACAGAATAAAAGAAACTATTAATAAAGTTTTGAAAGAAGATACTACTCTTGGTGAGAGAATAAGAACGTTATTCAGAGAACAAGGAATAACTATAGTTAGTATTTTAACTGCTTTTGGAATGATAATTGGTGTTATTGTTGAAGCTGTTATTCCTACTGCTGGTGGTGGATCTATAACCCCAAAACCACCTTCATCACAGGGCGGAGTTAAAGAATGGGTAAAAAAACAATTAAGTAATCTTGGTAAACTATTAGCTAATCTAGCAGGAAAAGCAGCAGCAGCGCTACCGGGTATTATTGGTGCCATTGTGTCTTGGCTGTTATCTACTACTGGAAAAGTGGTTAACTTGTTTGGCGAACATCTCTGGGCGTTGCTTCTCCTTGTTGTGGGGTTATTGTATGCAGCCGCAAGAGAGTATATTAGTAAATCCAATAGATAGCAACAACACCTATTACTATACTCCCCACTATTAATTGTGTTTTGTTGTCTTCGTGTTTCTTTCCCTTTGAGTGGTGGTGATGTTTTAGTTTTGTATCTTGAGCTTCTGGCATATTTTTTAATTTACTCATATTTGGTTTTGGTTCTGGCAATTTACTCATATTTGGTTCTGGCAGAGATTTTTTGGTTGGTGTACCATTTATGGTATTAGATGGTGCTGTAGGAACAACAGGC
The DNA here is from genome assembly GCA_963580285.1 of Lucinisca nassula. Taxonomy (NCBI): domain Eukaryota; kingdom Metazoa; phylum Mollusca; class Bivalvia; order Lucinida; family Lucinidae; genus Lucinisca; species Lucinisca nassula. Next base: position 29,509,913 of record OY757027.1, on the reverse strand, counting down.
TGAACATTTACATCACTGTTGTAGCCAAGTTCAAATTTATATTTTGGGTCAGCAATTTTAATTTTATTATTATTATTGGCAATAATGCCAATTTGTAATACCATATTACTAGGGGCCACATAGAGACCATTGCCATATACATAATCAACTTTACTGCTTGCGTGTTCTAACAGATCTTCATAATTTTTTACTTGGGTAGGTATATCTTCCGGAGCCTTAATAAATTTTTGAATATTATTTACGAATTGTTTTTGTGCATCTAATCCTGTTCCTAGGGTTGTTACGGATGCTCGTGTTTGAGATTGTGCTGCTAATAGAGCCCATACAAATACTCTGATACTTTCATTAATTCGTACAACCCCATGAGTTGTGAAGCCTTCTGATTTGTCTAATATAAACGTTGTCCATGCATCACTTATATCTACTGTATGTTCTATTTTGTCGTTTATATTAAAGAATGGTCCATCACGTTGGTGTTCATATCTGTATTTTCCATCTGGTTTAAAGTATTGAGTATATTCTCCGAGACCATGACTTTTGGAACTACTTTCCGTTTTTTGGCGCCAATCTGTACCAGGTGAAATACGAATTCATGGCAGATATTTTGATAAGCTTTTTTATCGTATTGGTTTTGGTAATAACAGAATGTATTATCTGTTGGGAAAGGTGTTTTAAGTTCTTTCAAAATACGAGCAACACAATAATAAACATGAAATATATATAATGTTCTAGTTTGTAGAGAATCAGCTTGTAAATGGTCGTTATAACTTACACCACATCCTGTAGTAGCTAACCAAACAGCAAAATTTAATTGACATTGCCACCAGTCAAATGATGAATGAAGCCATGTATTCCACGGTACATTGGTGTGTAATGTTGGATTTTGATATTTTTGAAATAAGTCGAGAAACGTTACTGGAAAATTATCCTTTTCATTGGCATAAATTTTTTGGTTTACAAGTAAAGGACCAGCTACATGTTTGGTTTTATATTTAGTATTGGGATTATATGATAAATCCTTGTTTAACTTGAATTCTTTTGGTATCATTTTTTATACATAAAAAATGTATCATACAAACAACACGAAAGTTCATTTCCTATAAATAGGGGATGGGTCATTAATTATTGTAACTTTATTCAATAAAATCAAGCATTTCCTATTTTTTTTTACCTCGGCTAAAGCCTGGACCTTGCCTTCCTCAATAAGTTTTTTTCTTTCCGTTTCACTTAATCCTGTTTGTTTTGAATGTATGCAATCTTTCAGTTTATTATATTTATCTAATTCATCTAAAATCAATTTAAATTCATTTTCAGATATCTGCCCATCTGTCAAAGCCTTAGAAATCAAATTCTTTATGCTATTCAGTTTTGAATCTGCAATAGTTCTGATCTGGTCATGTTTCTGGGTCTTGGTCATTAATTTACGTCTCACTAACTTAACACAAACACCCAAAGATCCACAAGCGATTGCAGCAATCTCTAATGGTAACATTACTGGAACAGTTAATCCAATACCGGCCATAATAACACTACCAGAAATTAATGCTGTATCAACTCCATCTGTAATGTTAATTCCACGTTTATACTTTTGTATAATGCCTTTCTTACATCCCTCTCTTTCATTAATTGTTTTTCTATCTCTGATATCTTCTGTAATCTATAATTTTGTCCGTCTTCACTAGGCAAATCTGGATATAAATTCGGCGCCGTAGGTTGCTTCATTTTTATATATATTTTTTTAATTCAATTAATAACGAGGCAACACTATTAACTACAGTATCATTAGCCCCCAGACTAATAAAATTAATAACACTTCCAGCTTCAACTAAAAATGGTTTATCAAAATTATCATGTTTTCTTGGTGTTGTATGCAAAGTTATCTCACACCCTCTCAAAATCACCCCATCCACCAACACACCAACTCGCACTTCACCACTTGACTTTTCACTCGACAGGCTAATACCTGTAATATGACCACGCCTCATCATAACATAACCAACTTTTGGCTCTCTACCTCCATTTCCAAATGAAAACACCTCACCTCTAATTAAAGGACCTTTTGATTCAGCACTTATTGTAATGTCTTCATTTGTATGAACGTTTTGTAATCTACTATTTAAATCTGTAAATCTTCTATGCAAATCATTAACACGTAAAGTCAAAATCTTATCTGTCGTATACTTTTCAGGACACTTTTTAAAACCGAATATACTCATTTTTAATTATAGAATTTCTAACACACAATTAATTGGCAACCCATTGTTGTTTATTTTCTGACCATTCTCATCACAAACGCTTATACTTAATTCTGATATATCACCATGTGTTAATTGTTTATATTCCGGATTACTAAAACGTGTATGAACAATATCTCCAAACGATTTATTTTCAACAGAAACAACACCAAGGATATTACTAGGAGCACCATCAAAGAAATTGTAAGCACTATTTATCTGCTCAAGATGAATATATAGTTGTTTATAAGGTGCTAAATTTAAAGGCATTTCTCCCTCATATGTTTGATTTGCGTTTAATCGTCTTTTATTTCCGAGGCCTAACATCTCTTTTGATCCTTTGCTTATTTTTAAATCAACGGTCGATGTCAAAAACACTATGCCATTTGTTTCATTTACAGATAATACAATATTATTACTTTGAAATATATCTGCTATTTGTTGGAAACTGTAAAATCCTGAAGCTAAACGTATTGGTCTATCTGTTCCTTTTTGGATAGATTCATCAATCAAATTATGCCAACCTATAGTATAAGTAAAACTCTTTAATCCAATTCTCTTAATACCGCATTTGTTGTCTATATATTGTTGCAAATTTATTGTTGTATCAATATTAGAAATTGTATGATACATTTTTAATAAATAAAAAATGATACCTATTTTAAAGCGGATTACGGCGTAATCATACTCTGGCTGGCTTGTTATGCATGACTGATAGAGTCATCTCCCTTGCTAGAGTTTATCTGGGATTACGGCGTAAGCATCAACAAATATACATAGAGTTTATTGGGGATTACGGCGTAAACATCAACAAATATACATAGAGTTTATTGGGGATTATGGCGTAAGCATCAACAAATATACATAGAGTTTATTGGGAATTACGGCGTAAGCATCAACAAATATACATGGAGTTTATTGGGGATTACGGGGTAAGCATCAACAAATATACATGGAGTTTATTGGGGATTACGGCGTAAGCATCAACAAATCTTTTTGCTCCAAGAATTTTTCATTTTTATCTTTTCTCGGGGTGTTTTTTTCTCATTTTTTTATTTTTGATTTCTCAAGGTGTTTTTTAGGGGCCTATAGTGTGTGTGTTTTTACTAAAAAATTTTATACTATAATTTTAAATATGGGACACATAATTTTTTTTTTGATGTGCCCTGGAGGTCTGTTATGTTCCCATTTTTATAAAAAAAATTTGATGTGTTTTTTATGTTCTCATTTTTTATAAAAAAAAAAAAATTGATGTGTTTTTTATGTTCCCATTTTTTATAAATTTTGATGTGTTTTTATCACTCTAGTAGGGGGGTACTTGGAGTATGAAGAAAAACAAATATTAGGGGGTCTGCACCCGGTCCATATTGTGTACTACTGAGTTGCTGTTTTTTTTTTTTTAGGGGTCTATAGGTGACACATATTGTGTCTGGTCCCCTTCGTTATGACTCGCTCACAACATAACGCTGTATAAAGCTTCGTGATGTTGTCTTTCACATACTTCTATCCATCGTTATATAGCCTATCTGGCTTCTCTTCGCAACTGATGACATCTTAACCACCAACACAATTCGTCTAATATCACCAGTGTCATACACACAAATCCATACATTGTTCGCATATAGGTTCCGTTTTTTTAAAGGGTTTTGGATCAAATGTTCTCACAAAATTATCTGATCCTGCCCCAGATGCTGACCATGCGTGTCCTTTTCTCTTCCTCAAGCGCTATATAATGTCAGAAACCTTCCAAGAGCGCGCCGCTTGTCAAGTGCACGAGCACAGTCCACCCCCCCCCATCCATAGGGGGCCTGAATAAATAGATCGGGCTGCGCGAAGCATCATCGCTGAGTCCGACCGCACTCGAGTACTGGTAAGGTTCTAAGGCTGCCCGTCCCTTAAAGACATGTTAAAAATCAAAGTACCATCAGTACCGAAGATCTACGTTATCGTGTATCAGGTGCGCAATGAAAAAATCAAAGTACCAACGGTACCACAAATCTTACGAAAAAATCAAAGTACTGAAAACACCTCAAATATTGAGGAAGGAAAAATCAAAGTACAAAAAAACCTTGAATTCTTATACAGAGAAACCAAAAAAAAATCTAAGTACTTACAGTACCTTAACTCCCAATTTAAGACAGATTACATACATCCATGCATGCATACATCCATACATCCCAAAGCGCGTTGAGGCGGATCATTAAATAAAATAAGGGTTTCGGGATCTCGTCTCAGTGAGGCGGCTCGTAACGCATAAGGTCTTGGCGTTTGTTAGAGGTGGTTCCTAAAAAACATAATGTGGATGCACGTTAAAACAGGCTCAATGAGTCTATTTATAGTAACTGCCGTTTGTTTCTAAAATAATGACCTCATGACGGTCAAACCATGAGTGAGGCTAAGTAGAGTAACTGCCGTTTATTTCTAAAAATAGCCACAAAGTACACGCATACACCTATAAACGCACACATACACCTAAAAACGCAAATTTCTTCAAACTCTAATTGAATGTGAAAAGTTTAAAACGACATACCCGACCTTCGCTTTCCTATCAGACAATGAACTCTAATAAGTAAAATCTATGTTATCACTGACTACGACACACACCGTTTGGTTGTTATTAATAACAGACTTATGCTGTGAACAAATGACAACCTCGTTTTAAAATCTGCTAAGAAAGCATGAACGTTGTTGTAAAGAACTTCATTCTCAAACGAATCCTCAAAGAGAAAACACGGCGCGTTCTGGGAAAGTTTCTGACATTATATAGCGCTTGAGGAAGAGAAAATGACACGCATGGTCAGCTTCTGGGGCAGGATCCAATAATTTTGTGATAACATTTGATCCAAAAACACTTAAAAAAAACGTAGATAACCTATATGCGAACAATGTGTGGATTTGTGTGTATGGCACTGGTGATGTTAAACGAGTGGTGTTGGTGGTTAAGATGTCATCAGTTGGTAAGAGAAGCCAGAGAGGCTATGTAACGATAGATAGAAGTATGTGAAAGACAACATAACGAAGCTTTATACAGCGTTATATTGTGAGCGAGTCAGGACGAAGGGGACCAGTATCATTATTATCATTATTAAACGAATTGAAAGGAGATGCGCTGGGCATTGGTGGTGGCTTTGGTGGTTGTGGCGGTGGTGGTGTGGCTGTTGTGGTGGTGGTAGTGGTGGTGGTGGTGGCTGTTGTGGTGGTGGTGGTGTTGGTGGTGGCTGGGGTGGTGTAGGTGTTGGTCAAAAAAGTTTGTAAGACTGACCCAACTGCAAACTATTGAATAACAAAAATGAATCAGTGCTCAGAATGTAACCTCGTGTTCTCCAGACATGATGCTTTGTTAAGGCACCAACGCAATAAGCACGGTTGTGGAATAGTTCCACAATCAGACATGCCAAACAGCATTACCTTCAGCATCCATTTTCTATGGTGGTGACTGGCCCTAGCGGAAGCGGTAAAACGGAATGGACTAGAAAGTTACTCCTATCTGACCTCATATACCCTCCACCTGAGCGTATCGTATGGTGTTTTGGTCAGTGGCAAAGACTGTACGACGACTTGCAAAGCAGTCTTCCTCAGATAGAGTTTGTACACGGTATACCGGACAGCCTAGCCAGCTCCGAGTATGTCGATACCCGCAAAAGGAACGTACTGGTTTTTGACGATTTGATGAGCAAGGTTAAATACGACCAAAAAATCGCCGACCTCTTTACCAAGGGGAGCCATCACAAAAACTTGTCCGTCGTATATCTTACGCAAAATCTATTTCCACAAGGAAAAGCTTGTAGAGGCATCGCGTTGAACACTCAATACCTTGTCCTTTTCAATAATCCCATCGACAGACAACAAGTGGCGACGTTTGCGAGAAGAATTTACCCAGCATTTAACTCTACGTTTATGAAACGATTCGAACAGGCCACAAGTCAGCCTTACGGGTACCTGATTGTCGACCTAAAACCGAGCACGCCCGAACAAAATCGTTTGCGCGGTGACATATTTCCGGTAGACAGAAAGCGGAAATTAGAGGTATCCGAAGGGTCCGATATAAACGATAAAGACAGCGACGATGTCAGGGAATCGATTAGTGACGTAAACGACACGCATTACCCCTTAAGGGACCCCCTGGTAAACGTGTCAAAGATGAACTGTCAGAAGTCCGCCAGTGTCTAGAAAGGTGGGAGAGAAGGATTAAGGAACCTCTAAGGCAATCGAATGCAGAGCGCTTCAAAAACAAGGTGGATAGCTTCATCAAAGAGGGAAACGCTCCCGAGGAAGCGTATCATCGCGCAGCAAACGAGGACTTTCCCTCCCTCAGGAAAAGACTAAGACACGATTATGCGAGGTTTATCACCAGCTGCAAAAAGATCCTACTCAGAGGCAGAGTCTAGAGTCGGCTAAAACTTTAAAAGTACAATATGACATGAATGTCGGCGAATCCATCCAGCAAGCCGTGAAACTGAGACAGAATGTGTTTACCGGCGTATGGCCCGATCATGCCTTGGCGGAATACGGCGAAGGCCAGGAATCTGACGACGAATGAAACAAACGTAAGAAGGGTAAATCAACGCTATATTTGGAGAAAAAAGATGGGGTCGATCGAAGTGTACGACGTAAAACTGGATAAACGGGTGCCTTATGTCACGGACTCCGATGCGTGGTACCAGCATTTCAAAGACTTGAGCGAGGGCTACGTCACATGGGGCGGTCACATGGGGCGGTACATTGTCGGTAGCGGTAGAAGAAACCGACTTCTAAAAGAAATGGAAGAACAACGACCAAAGGAAATAAAAATGCGGGAGCAGCAAAAATCCGTGGTGAAATTGGTCACTCCCGTGGCTCAAGCGGTCGAAATGGCACAGTCAGATCTAGCTCGATTACAAAAGGAGTATAAGGGCGAGACCTCTGATCGTAAGAAAACACGAGTAAAAACCAGACAGTTGGTAGACTGGACAACTTTTAAATATTAAGCGACGATGAACAGCGATCAACTGACTCGTATACGAGATACCCCGTGACTGTCTGCCCGGCGGACCAAATTAAAAAAACGAAGTGGGAGGTTCGTCATTTCCAACACGGCCACTAGTAAAGAAAGATGGAAACACTGGGTAGCTTTTTATTCCCCCTTGCGCGGACCATACGAATTTTTCGATTCAGTAGGAAACGATCCTAGAGATTACGGCGTTAGATTTGAAGAGTTACTCGATAAACCCTACCTGATGAACACTGTACAACTCCAACAGTCCGGGTCTAACGTATACGGACTATACTGCGCATACTACGTGATGGAGCGGTCTCGAGCAAAATCGATGAGAGGCATTATCAAAGAATTCAGTCCACGCCGGAAGAAGCTCAACGACCGCACGATTGTGTCAAAAATGAAATGAATGTTTACGAAAATTAAATGAAATGGATGTGAAGCGATAATGCTTGGATGACCCAATAAGAAAGATAGCCGAAACGGATGTGGAGCGCCCTTGGTCGGCGACTACGTGCCCTAGGACGAGACGCTACCTTCCCGTTGTTTAGGGCGTTTCCCACTAAACGCGTCACCTCATCCGACTTATGGCGGACATCTCGCTCGCCCCCTCATCCGGCGACCCCTCTCCGGTCATACGACATGGCGGCCATCTTGGTCTCAAATCCCGCATCGAGAGCCATCCATCGACCTCCGCGCGAGGTGCTCGAGGGGGTGGGAAATGGAGGCCATCTTGGTCTCAAACCCCGCATCGAGAGCGACCCTCTCGAGGTCATCTAGTGTCAAAATGGCGGCCATCTTATCGTTTGTCTTTTGACGTCATTGACGCTAAAGAGCTGCCTATACTACTACGGGACTCAAGAACGGGCCCGACTCAACCATGGTAAGCGAGCCATCATTGTTCGAGCTATCGAACATCTTCTGTAATTATCATCCCCCAAATAACTGCTTACTTGACACTTTCAGGTAAGTCTTCATAATAGCAAACTCCATAGACGACAAGGTTCCCTGATTTATCTATATTTACAGAAAGCGCAGCACTCTTCCCGACTTTCATAGCAATTTGAACCTTCTTTGTGTCTGCATCCTTGAAAATAGAGGAGCACGTTGTTTCATTACGAAACCACGCTTATTCAAATACATCGAATAGCGCAATCAGCCATGGTTGTCCAATAACTGCACGCTATAAGGCGTAAAAAAGCTGTGTTTCTACTAACATGCAGAAAAACTGGTCAGTAGGAAGTAGAATCTGTTTTTATTATTCAATTTTTCTCCCCTCCCCCCTCACACCCCCGGGTTGGGCCTGTATGTTTTGTTTTTGTTTTTGTACATGTGTTTTGTTAATACAATTGTCATGTTGAGAGTTGCACTGTATATCATAATTCATTTTTGATGCTCAAAAAAGTTAGATCTTTATTTTGGAAGGTATTAAATGCCAAAAAACTACAAAAATACACTTAAAACGCCAAATTAATGCACTATGGGAAAATGCAAAGACGACAATGGGTAAGGTCGGAAATTGAAAATGGTAGGGCCGGTGTTTTAATTTTTATTTTCTTTTATTGATAAAAATAGTACAGTCGGGGGATCTGAAGCAGGGTCGGCCGGGTTAGCAGAAACACAGTATTTTTTAAGCCTAATCGGTACATGTAGTGACCTATAATACCTTCTACCGACCTTTATTACGTCTACTGACCGTTCACTGACCGGACCTACTTTTCAGATACCTAATTTGTCAGTGTAAACAATAACAACCCATATCATCACAAATCATATATGTTCAACACTTTTTAAGCATACATATTCATATATAACGGCCCCAATAGCTAAGTTGGTAGAGTGTCCGCTCCAGGGAACGGGATGTCACGGGTTCGATCCCGGGCCGCGACATACCAAAGTCGTTAAAAATGGTACTAGCTGCTCATCGCTTGGCACTCAGATTTACGGGGTATAGCTAGGACTGGTCGACCCAATGTCAGGATAACTAGAAATGGTGTTTGTAAAACACAATGCCCCCAACCTCTGCTTGTCCTTAGATGGCAAAATATTCAACAAATATTGTTAAAGACTCAAAAACATACAACAAGAATTCCCCCGAAGGCTATGTCGCGCCTGTGGGGGCGCAAAGTCACCAAACCATGAAATCTAGGTCAAGGTCAAACATAGATGCCTACATAAAAATTTCACTCCTAGTTGCAAGCATGTACCAAGTATCATCAATGAAACTCTTAAAAACAGACTCTTACATCAGGGTGAAAGTTAGGGTTGTCAAACTATTTTACAAAGTCAGTGAACCATAAAATGTAGGTCAAGGTCAGAAATGGATACTTGCATTGAAGTTTCAATTCCTAAATGCAAGCTTGTACCAAATACAATTAATGAAGCTGTAATAGATCTTGAGAAATGGACTCTTACATTAGATAGAAAGTTAGGGTGGTCGCAATAATTCACAAAGTCAGTGAACCATGAAATATGGGTAAAAGTCAAATATGAATGCTTGCGTTGCAATTGCAATTCCTAGATGCAAGTTTGTGCCAATTATAATTTAAAAAGCTTTAATAGTTTTTGAGAAATGGTGAAAGTCAGGGTGGTCGCAATAATTCACGAAGTCAGTGAACCATGAAATATAGGTCAAGGTCAGAAATGAATGCTTGCGTTGAAGTTGCAATGCCTGGATGCAAGTTTGTACCAAGAATGATTAATGAAGCTCAAATAGTTCTCAAGATATGGACTTAATGACAAGATTTTATTAAAAAAAACAAGGCATCGCATGCGATACAAATCCCCTCGCACAAGACAACTTCGTGTGCGGAAAACACTAAAATGGCAAAAGTCCAACTTGCTTGAGATATTATCATATGCAACATTTGTGTAAAGTTTGTTTAAAAATATATCCATAAATGTAGGTTCTAGAGTGATGACAATAATTCTCTAAAAATAGTCAAAGGGACCTTGACTTGAGGCCATGGCCGCGAAGTAGATCTTGCTCATGATATTATCATAAGCATCTTTTGTGTGAAGTTAGATTAAAATCATAAATGTAGAGCAATGACAAAGTTTTTCTAAAAATAGCCATAGTGACCTTGACCTTGAGTTCATGACCTTGAAAGTCAAAGCAATTCGAGATATTACCATAAGAAACATTTGTGTGAAGTTCTATTAACATCCATCAATAAATGTAGGCACTAGAGTGATGACAAATATTTTCTAAAAATAGCCACAGTGACCTTGACCTTGAAAGTCGAAATAGTTCGAGATATTGTCATAAGGAACATTTGTGTGAAGTTATACTGAAATCGGTGAAGAAATGTAAGCGCTAGAACCATGTCAAAGTTTTTCTAAAAATAGCAACAGTGACCTTGACCTTGAAAGTCAAACTGACTCGAGGTATTGTCATAAGGAACATTTGTGTGAAGTTATATTGAAATCAGTGAAGAAATGTAGTCGCTAGGGCAATGACAAAGTTTTTCTAAAAATAGCCACAGTGACCTTGACCTTGAAAGTCGAAATCGCTTGAGATATTGTCTTAAGGAACATTTGTGTGAAGTTATATTGAAATTAGTGAAGAAATGTAAGCGCTAGAGCATTAACCAAGTTTTTCTAAAAATAGCCACAGTGACCTTGACCTTGAAAGTGGAACTCGCTACAGATATTGTCATAAGAAACATTTGTGTGAATCGATTTTGAAATTGGTGAAAAAATGTAAGCGCTAGAGCAATGAAAAAGTTTTTCTAAAAATAGCCACAGTGACCTTGACCTTGAAAGTCGAACTCTTTCGAGGTATTGTCATAAGGATCATTTGTGTGAAGTTATATTAAAATCGGTGAGGAAATGTAGCCGCTGGAGCGATGACAAAGTTTTTCTAAAAATAGCCATTGTGACCTTGACCTTGAAAGTTGAAATGGCTTGAGATATTGTCATAAGGAACATTTGTGTGAAGTTGTATTGAAATCAGTGAAGAAATGTAAGCGCTAGAGCGTTGACAAAGTTTTTCTAAAAATAGCCACAGTGACCTTGACCTTGAAAGTGGAACTCGCTAGAGATATTGTCATAAGGAACATTTGTGTGAAGTTATATTGAAATTGGTGAAGAAATGTAGGCGCTAGAGCGATGACAAAATTTTTCTAAAAATAGCTACAGTGACCTTGACCTTGAGGTCATGACCCTGAAAGTCGAACACACTCAAGATATTGTCATAAGGAACATTTGTGTGAAGTTATATTGAAATCGGTGAAGAAATGTAGGCGCTAGAGCGATGACAAAATTTTTCTAAAAATAGCTACAGTGACCTTGACCTTGAGGTCCTGACCCTGAAAGTCGAACACACTCGAGATATTGTCATAAGGAACATTTGTGTGAAGTTATATTGAAATCAGTGAAGAAATGTAGGCGCTAGAGCAATGACAAAGTTTTTCTAAAAATAGCCACAGTGACCTTGACCTTGATGTCATGACCTTGAAAGTCAACCTCGCTCAAGATATAGTCATAAGGCACATTTGTGTGAAGTTATATTGAAATCAGAGAAGAAATGTAGGCGCTAGAGTAATGACAAAGTTTTTCTTAAAATAGCCACAGTGACCTTGACCTTGAGGTCATGACCTTGAAAGTCGAACTCGCTGAGATATTGTCATAAGAAACATTTGTGTGAAGTTATATTGAAATTGGTGAAGAAATGTAGGCGCTAGAGCGATGACAAAGTTTTTCTAAAAATAGCCACAGTGACCTTGACCTTGAGGTCATGACCTTGAAGTCGAACTCGCTCGAGATTTTTTTATAAGGAACATTAGTGTGAAGTTATATTGAAATTGGTGAAGAAATGTAGGCGCTAGAGTGATGACAAAGTTTTTCTAAAAATAGCCACAGTGACCTTGACCTTGAGGTCATGACCTTGAAAGTCGAACTCGCTCGAGATTTTTTTATAAGGAACATTTGTGTGAAGTTATATTGAAATTGGTGAAGAAATGTAGGCGCTAGAACGATGACAAAGTTTTTCACAAATTACCAAAATGACAAAGGGCCATAACTCACAAAGTATTTTTCGGAATTTTGTCATAAGTTAATCAGTTCATCTACTCATCACCACCAATCTATTCACCAACTTTCAAGGCTCTAGCTCCAATAGTTTTTAGAAGGTGATGACCTTTCAGGTCTCACCTTCTTATGGCAACACTCAGAGAATTCCCTTGATACCGCATCACTCCTCTGTTTCAAGAAAAATAGGTCCCCATAAATTAGTGAAGAGACGCCCCTGTATCATTTGATATGTGAAAATAATATGCAGATTGAAAAATAAACTGTGTATGCAAATTACACAAACAATGAACTTCAGTGTTAAATGTCATAAAATTGATATAGATTTGAAATTGGTCTCGTTTCGCAGCTGACCTGGCCTAGTTATTAAGAGCGAGTTCGGTTTACTTTCTAGAGTTAACTATAGTTACACCAAAACACGGGGGTTATGGCTCGTGTCGCACTACTGGAGTTAACTTGAGTTCAATCAAGCTTGCTTTGGGAGTTGGGAGTTCTGTCTAGCAAGAACAAAAAACACGACGGCAGGGGGATAATCATAGGTTAATTAAGAAATTAATGTAAACTTATTAGAAGGTGATGACCTTTCAGGTCTCACCTTCTTATGCCAATCGACACTGGTGCCCCTCGAATCACTCCTATGCTCCAAGAAAAATAAGCCTCCATATATTTATCAATAGACGCGCATGTATCATTTGATAAGTGAAAATGATATGCAGATCGTCAAACTGAGGAAGCCAATTACACAAACAACTAACTTCAGAGTGAAATGCCATAAAATTAACCCTATGGTTCAAATTGGTCTCGATTCGCAGCTTTGTCATGACCTAGTTTGCTTTGAGCGAGTTCAGTTGACTACCTAAAGTTAACTCAAGAAAATTAGGGGAGACAGTAGGCTTACTCTTGTACAAAGTTTTACAATGGCTTTATCCCCCCACCCCACCGCCCTACTTCACAATCCCCCAATTAGAAGTGACAGAAAGCATCAAATATCATTTGATGCGTCACCAGTAACGATTCAGATTCAGATTCAGAACTCTACTGACGTCAAGAAAATGTCATCGTTTGCCCTCGAGTAAACCGAAAGTATAAAAATCTTTTCAAGTTGGACGTGATTTTTCCAACACGTGGCCAAAATTTCAAAAAGTTGGAAATAATCGATTTTCGGATTGAATTTAACTTACAATTTTCCACCTTCCACCGCATTCGTTGTTACTAGGCTAGGCTTCCAACCCTCATACCGAGCTAACTCTAAACGGCGAGTTTTGGAGCAAGTAAACTCTTGTTAACTCTAGTACGTCAACTAAACTCGCTCAAAATCTAGATCGCGGATTAATAATTCAATGAATGAGTTGACAGTATGAATGGAATACTACGACTTGCTGTACTACAGATAGAGCATAGTTTTGTTTGTGTGTTTGTTTGATTTGAGGTTAAACGTCCCCCTCAGCACTGTAAAGGTCATTTTGGAGACGTTGCTTCTAATTTTGTGGGACTTTTACCTGACATTGAGATGAAATGGCATCTCAGCCCTGTCGCCCAATGAAACCAATAGGGTTTATTAGCATGGACGGTCCGCCTCGCACCGCGGTTCCAGGACAGGCTTAGATCCTCTAAGCGGTTTACCAGTACTAGTGTGCGGGCCGGTTTCAGCTCTACGTGGAAGCATCATGCAGCCCATATGTTTCTTCAAGCCCCCTTGGGTGGGGGCTCAAGCCCCCATGGGTGGGGGCGGATAGAGCGAAGTAACATTCACTGTTGCATTTGTTTGATTTGTGGTTTAACGTCCCCGTCAACACTGTAATGGTCATTTTGGAGACGTTGCTTCCAATTTTCTGGGACTTTTACCCGACATTGAGATGAAATGACATCTCCAGCCCTTTCGCCCAATAAAACCAATAGGGTTTATAAGTATGGACGGTCAGACTCGTGCGCACCGCTTTGCCTGGGCAGACTTAGATCCTCTAAGCGGTTTACCAGTACTCGTGTGCGGGTCGGATTCAGCTCTGCGTGGAAGCATCATGCAGCCCATATATTTCTTCAAGCCCCGATAGGCGGGGGCCGATTCACTGTTGCATGGATATATATTTCTGTGAACCATCAGGAAAATATGACTTTATAGCTTAAACTCCTTAATCTTAACGTTTATAGTACGGGGTTTTACATATTTATTCCGGGCGGTGTGTGCTTGTTTTGTTTTGTTTTGTTTTGTTTTGTTTTTTTTGAGCCGAGGTCAGAAAATATCAGAATTTGTTTCCTCTTTTTCTGTATCTGAATATTTCCCTTTTTTTACTGAAGTGTATTTGATTTGTTTGATTTGACTTTAACGTCCCCGTCAAGACTGTATAACGGCCCCGCCCACCGGGGCTTGAGGAAACAGAATGGGCTGCATGATGCTTCCACGCAGAGCTTAACTCGACCGAACATGAGTACAGGTAGACAGCTTAAAGGTTCCGATTCTAAGCCTGCCCAGGAAAAGTAGTGCGAGTTGGACCAGCCATGCATATAAACTCTATTGGTTGCATTGTGCGGCAGAGGCTGAGTTGCCATTTTATATCACTGTCGGGTAAAAGTCCGACAAAATTGGAAGCGACGTCTCCAAAATGACCTATAAAGTGTTGACGGGGCGTTAAACATCAAATCAAACAAATAAACAAAACTGTATAGACGTGATTCAAATTTCGTTTGACTCTTACCTAACATTGTGATGAAATGGCATTTAAAGCCTGGCCACACTATGAGACCAATGGACTTTCCGACTTCAAATTATAGCCCTAGGGCCAAAAATGCCCCCGCCCCGGGGCCCTTTGGTTTTACATTGACTTATATAGGGAAACCCTTTGAAAATCTTCTTGTCAGAAACCAGGAGGCTGAGGTATTTGATATTTGATATGAAGCTGCGTCTAGTGGACCTCTATCACGATTGTTAGAATTATAGCCCTGTGACCAAAAATGCCCCCGCCCTGTAGCTCACTGGTTTTACATGGACATCTCGCGGAAAAATCTTCAAAAATCTTTTTGTCTGAAACCATAAGCCTCAGATCTCAGATATTTGATATTTGGTATGTAGCTTTGTCTTGTGGACCTATATCAAGATTTTCAAATTATAGTCCTTGTGCCAAAATTGCACCCCCGCCCCCGGGGTGCCCTTTGGTCTTACATTGGGATATTTAGGGAAAATCTTAAAAACTTCTCTGAAAACGCAAGGCCCAGGTCTTTCATATTTGATGTGAAGATTCAGCTAGCAGACCTCTACCAAGATTGTTCAAATTATAGCCCTTGGGTCAAAAATGGCCCTGCCCTTGGGTCCACTGGTTTTATTTTGACTTATATATGGAAAACCTTTAAAAAGCTTCTTGTCTGAAACCAGAAGGCCCAGGTCTTTGATATTTGGTATGATGCTTCATCTGGTTGTCCTCTACTATGCTGTGTAAATTATAGCCTGGGGTTAAAGGTTGCCCCGCCTCAGGCCCCACCGGTTTTACATAGCCATATATGGAAAACCTTTAAAATGTTCTTCTAAAAAACCCAAGGCCCAGGTCTTTGACATTTTGCTATAAGTTTCATGCGGGTTACCTCTACCAAGATTATTCAAATCAAAGCCCTGGAGTCAAAAATGGCCCCGCCTCAGGGCCCACTGGTTTCACATAGACTTACGTACTGAAAACCTTTAAATACCTTCACGTCTGAAACCAGAAGGTCCAAGTCTTCGATATTTGGAATAAAACTTCCTCAAGTTGCCCTCTTCCAAGATTGTCCAAATTATAACCCCATCGGGTCAAAACTGGACCTGCCCGGAGCACACTGGTTTTATATAGGGTTAAGGCTGAGCCGGTTCATCTCCTTCTGCTGCACTAAGACCTGACCCTCAATGTCCACAAGGTGTCTAGACAGTGACATACAAGTCAGCTCTGTATTGTCAAAGGGAACCTCTGACACATACCCCCCCACCCCCTTTGTCACCATGTGACAGTATTAGTAAAACTGAGCCGCTTCATTTCCCTCTGTTGCACTAGGACCTGACTCTCAATGTCCACAATATGTCCAGATAGTGTCATACAAGTTAGCTGTGTATTGTGAAAGGGAACCAATAACTCATTTGTCTAACATTTTATGACAATTCTTGGCCCCACGCCTCCCCCCAAACCCCCGCCAATTGTCACAGCGAGGTATTGTAAATTGGACCGTTACGATAACTCACCCTTGCGACATAGAGCATTTTTCACATTTCCAAAACGGCTAGTTTCCTGATGAAAAGCCTTGATATTTTTTATATAAATGTTCAAAGCCTCAGCAAGGCGGTTCTAACGAGTACCCACAACCTATGTCTTGGAGCAGAAATAAGAAAAACAATGTATACCCTCGTAAACCCCAGTTTTCTCCATATAAAGGGGGTTTAGGGGGGGTGGGGTGGTGGTCATTTTTCGGACCTGTTCACGTGATTCTGAGCAAATTCATCTCCATGCACTAGGACATGACCCTCAATGTCCGGAAAATGTCCAGACAGTAACATATAAGTCAGCTCTTTAGAAGGGAATTTCGAAAAGACATCATCCTCATGCAGAAAGAAAAAAATTGGAAAGAATGTTCCATGGGTGACCCTCTGACAAAGTTGCTCAAGATAGTTTCGCTCCACTGAACATAAAAGCCACCAATCGAAACAATAAACAAGCTTTAAACTGACTTCTCATTACGATAACACACCCATGCGAAATAGTGCATTTTCTGATGCAAATCCGTGATATTTTTCTTAACAATGATCTAAACATAGGTTGTGGGTGCTCGTTAGAACCGCCTTTATGAGGCGGTTCTAATGAGTAGACACAATGTATATTTTAGAGCAGAAATAAGAAAAATAATTATTTCTGCTCAAAATAGAGATTGTGGGTACTCGTTAGAACCGCCTCGTCGAGGCGGTTCTAACGAGTAGACACGATGTATATTTTAGAGCAGAATTAAAAAAAAAAACGTTTACCCCTGCAAACCCCAGTTTTACTATGTTAAAGTGGGGTTCGAATGGGGTCGAAATTATAAAAGCGTGTTTTCGTGATGGTGTGATATGGCTTCACAATTCTGTTCGATCCTCAATTTTGTTTTTGACATTTCATTTGTCTGCTCCTCGCGTTACTACAATCATGTAGTAACCATTGACTGTTTTAAAAATTAAAACAAAAGAAAATGAAATGGCCCAGTGTAAAAACTAACAGTTTTCTACCATCACCTTCTATTAGTACTTTCAGTACTTTGATTGAGATATCTTGCTGGCAAGATTTTATTAAAAAAAAAAACTCAAAGGGCAATAACTCTTAAAAGGGGCATAATCCAGATGAGAAAAAAAATATGCGTCAGCTAATTTTCCATGAGAAATCCATATATGAAATTTCAAAACCCTAGCATACACGGTTCTAAAGATATACTATGCATCACTTTTAGCATACATTGCAATGGGCACAAATTACCAAAATGACAAAGGGCCATAACTCACAAAGTATTTTTCGGAATTTTGTCAAAAGTTAATCAGTTCATCTACTCATCACCACCAATATATTCACCAACTTTCAAGGCTCTAGCTCCAATAGTTTTTGAGATATCTTGCTGACAAGATTTTATTAAAAAAATTTCAAAGGGCAATAACTCTTAAAAGGGGCATAATCCGGACAAGAAAAAAAATACGCGTCAGCTAATTTTCCATGAGGAATCCATATATGAAATTTCAAAACCCTAGAATACACGGTTCTAGAGTTATGCTATGCATCACTTTTAGCATACATTACAATGGGCACAAATTACCAAAATGACAAAGGGCCATAACTCACAAAGTATTTTTCGGAATTTTGTCAAAAGTTAATCAGTTCATCTACTCATCACCACCAATCTATTCACCAACTTTCAAGGCTCTAGCTCCAATAGTTTTTGAGATATCTTGCTGACAAGATTTTATTAAAAAAATTTCAAAGGGCAATAACTCTTAAAAGGGGCATAATCCGGACGAGAAAAAAAATACGCGTCAGCTAATTTTCCATGAGGAATCCATATATGAAATTTCAAAACCCTAGCATACACGGTTCTAAAGATATGCTATGCATCACTTTTAGCATACATTACAATGGGCACAAATTACCAAAATGACAAAGGGCCATAACTCTCAAAGTATTTTTCGGAATTTTGTCAAAAGTTAATCAGTTCATCTACTCATCACCACCGATATAATCACCAACTTTCAAGGCTCTAGCTCCAATAGTTTTTGAGATATCTTGCTGACAAGATTTTATTAAAAAAATTTCAAAGGGCAATAACTCTTGAAGGGGGCATAATCTGGACGAGAAAAAAAATACGCGTCGGCTAATTTTCCATGAGGAATCCATATATGAAATTTCAAAACCCTAGCATACACGGTTCTTAAGATATGCTATGCATCACTTTTAGCATACATTACAATGGGCACAAATTACCAAAATGACAAAGGGCCATAACTCTCAAAGTATTTTTCGGAATTTTGTCAAAAGTTAATCAGTTCATCTACTCATCACCACCAATATAATCAACAACTTTCAAGGCTCTAGCTCCAATAGTTTTTGAGATATCTTGCTGACAAGATTTTATTAAAAAAATTTCAAAGGGCAATAACTCTTGAAGGGGGCATAATCCGGACGAGAAAAAAAATACGCGTCGGCTAATTTTCCATGAGGAATCCATATATGAAATTTCAAAACCCTAGCATACACGGTTCTTTAGTTATGCTATGCATCAAAAGCGTAACGGGCGGACGAACGGACGAACAGACGAACGGACGAACGGACGAACGGACGAACGGACGAACGAACCAGAAGCAATATGCCCCTCCAACTTTTTCAAAGTTGGGGGCATAATAAGACTGGTGTGGTATCATGTAGTGTGTCTCGGACATGATACTTCCGTGAGGCAGCACTATAAAAGTGAGCATTGACTCCCTGTCGCAACCAGATACCGTCGTGATATGACTGAAAAATTGTTGAAAGCGACGTTAAACCCGAATTCACACACACACGTAATCATATAGAATGCACTACAGACAGTGACACTCAGGTGAGCGAAACAGGGCGCTTTTGTTATGCCTTCGAAGAAGTTGGAGGAGCATATTGCTTGAAGCATGAGCCTTGAAACCTCGTGAATAGATAAATGCATTACGAAAACAAACTGATACAAATGCATTGTAAATTTTACCGCCGAAAAAATGAAAATTTTCAGATGAAAAATGTCGATATTTTTCTTATTTCTGCTCAAAACATAGATTGTGGATACTCGTTAGAACCGCCTCGACGAGGCGGTTCTAACGAGTACCCACAATCTATATTTTGAGCAGAAATAAGAAAAATAATGAATACCCCTGTAAACCACAGTTTTACTATATAAAAGTGGGGTTTAAGGGGGTCATATTTTTATAGGCGTGTTTTCGTGATGGTTAATATTCAGATGACCTGATTAATTATTTGAGTATACATTCCTAAATTCCAAAAAATACCATATGAATTACTTGTATGATCACATTGGTACATGGCATTATTTTTTTGCATATTCACAACTTTTAAACCCTGCATGCTAGTGTTTCGAAATTTCATGCGCGGAATCCTTATAAGAAATAACTGACACAATTTTTCGCGTCAGAAGTATGCCCTTCAAAAATGATTTTGTCAGCAAAATATCTCAAGACGTACTGAAGCGAGACCATTGAAAGTTGATGAATGGATTGATAGTGATAAGTAAATAGCCTGATCGGCTTTTGAATCAATTTTAAAAGTACAGTACATAGTTGGCAGAAAACACAAAGAAAAAATAATTGAACCCTTTAAAATAACCTTTAAAATACCGGCCCCGATAGCTCAGTGGTAGAGCGTCCGCTTCGGGAATTGGAGGTCGCGGGTTCGATCCCCGGCCGCGCCATACAAAAGGCGTGAAAAATGGTACTAGGAGCTCCCTTGGCTGACGCTCGCATTATGAGGGGTAGTCCTAGGAAGATAAATGAAGGCAGGTAAGTATTTGTTAGAGGATACTTTGTTTGTCGCAATAAAAGCTCTACAGAGCTTATGTTATTTGTTTCGAACATGCGACGTTAAATAAAGCTTCTTTATCTTTATCTTTATCTTTAGCTTTTTATAGAAGAATTAGTCCTAATTTTAGGTGGTCATAATTGCAAAACTTCACTGTACCTTATAGTTCGTAGCGCTTTGTAAATTTGTTCATTTGAACATTGCATGCTTTGTGGTACATGGCTTATTTTGTAACCGTACCGGCCCCGATAGCTCAGAGGTAGGGCATCCGCTTCGGGAATGGGAGGTCGCTGGTTTGATCCCAGGCCGCGCAATATTAAAAGCGTGAAAAATGGTACTAGGCGCTTCCTTGACTCACACTCGCATTATCAGGGGTAGTCCTATGAAGATAAATGAAGGTAGGTAAGTATTTTTTATAGGATTAGATAGGAGGCCTTCATGCGGACTGAACAAATTATTTGTCTAAATCGCGACAAAAGTAAGGGCGAGGATTGTGGCCACGTAAAATTTAAGCCCCCGGTGAAATTCGTTTCCGCTGACCGTTCCAGGCGGTTCTTCTGTCGCGGTTTATGTTTGTTATGGTTTGTCTTTGGGTGTTTGTATCGCTTATATTTATTTTATTTTGGATAGCTTATTGACCGTTTTGTGGGAAAGTAACTGTCCTTTGGGCTTTCCGCTATTGGTGTTTCCATTAGGGTCTGTTGTTTCGTGTTTGTGCTTATTTCCCTTTGGTGTCTCTGATGGGAGCTGTGGGTTAACTGTATCGATCCCTGGTCATTGCCTCCACCTCTATTTTGTTTGTCGCAATAAAAGCTCTTCATAGCTTATGCTATTTGTTTTGGATATGCGACAGTAAATAAAGCTTCTTTATTTATTTTATATCTTTATGCTAGGGTTCTGAAATTTTATATATAAACTTTTCGTGGAGAAAAACAAGTACCAATATTGTCCTTAATATCAGAATTATGCCCATTTTCTGGGTTATTGGCCTTTGAAAAAAAAATGATGGAACATTGCCAGCAAAATATCTCAAAACTATTGGAGCTAGAGCTTTGAAACCTTGTGAATAGATTGCTATTGTTGAGTTATATTGACATTATTAACTTTTGAGTTAATTCTAAAACATACTTTTGAGGCATGGCCTTTTTTTTAAATCGGGCAATGTGTACGTTGCATACGTTTTATGCTTTGCATTACGAAAACACGCCTATACAAATACATTGTAACCGTTATCACCGAAAAAATTTCAAGATGAAAAATCATGATATTTTTCTTACTTCTGCTCAAAATATAGAGTCTCGTTAGAACCGCCTCATCTATGTTTTTGAGCAGAAATAAGAAAAATGAGGTTTACCCCTGTAAACCCCAGTTTTACTATATAAAAGTGGGGTGCTTGGGGACAAAATTATACAGGCGTGTTTTCGTGATGCGTGCATGATAGGTTCTCGGAGATGTTGTACTGATGAGTTAGGAGGCCTTCATGCGGACTCAGCACATTATTTGTCTACATCGCGACGGAAGTAAGGAGTAAGGGCGAGTATTGCAACCCCTCCCCTAAATCCCCACGCCCAATGGAATTCGTTTCACTGACTGTTCACTGTGTTTGAATTCATTTGAAATGTGCATGTGGATATTATTGTGAGTGCAAATGCATCACAAAAGCACGCCTATATAATTTTGACCCCCTTGAACCCCACTTTTATATAGTAACACTGGGGTTTCCGGGTTTTTTTATTTTTCTTATTTCTGCTCTAAGATATAGATTGTGGATACTCGGCGATAAAGGTGGCAATGTATTTGTATAGGCGTGTTTGCGTAATGTTTGATGGCAATACAATGTCATGTAATGCGGCGTTTTTGACGACGTCCCTGTTCCTGCTGTGACGTCCGGCTTAACGACGCCATACGTGACGTTCTATTCAAACATTTGAAAAAAAAAAAATTATACTATTTCAGGGTAAAATGATTTGGTTGGATATGAATTTCTATCTCAGAATAAGGTACAGGAGTTCCTTACAATGTTATCTGTTATGTAAGAAAGGTCAATACAGGTTTCATTGTAAACTTTACCGCGAAAAAAAAAAACAAACAAAATTTTAAGATGAACATTTTTCATATTTTTCTTATTTCTGCTCAAAATATAGAGTGTAGGTACTCGTTAGAACCGCCGTATCGAGGCGGTTCTAACGAGTACCCGCAACCTATATTTTAGAGCAGAAATAAGAAAAATATGGTTTACCGGTGTAAACCCGTTTTACTGTATAAAGGTGGGGTTCAAGCGGGTCAAAATTATAAAGATGAATGTACCTACCGGACTTTGTATTTTGGTGGTGACACTGGACACGATAGATCTCATATCTCTGTGTGATATGTGTATTTTTGTTTCTTGAGCCGTGAGCCCGAAGTAAGAGTGTCTTGCGGGTGTCGCTAAAAGCAGAATCAAGCTTTTTCTTTTGTAGGAACTTAGCAATTCGAGTAAATTCTCTGAAATGAAAACAAGATAACTATACCCGGTTCTAGACTTCTCGTTCAAGTTGATGATGTAAGCATTCCAACACAGTTCGTCTATATAGGCAGTGTAAATGGACTGGAGATTAGGCAGCAAAAAATCCACGCATCCAAAAAACAAAACATCAAGGAAATACGCCTATATAATTTTAAACCCCTTGAACCCCACTAGGGTTTACAGGGGTAAATAAAACTAAAAAATGAGTTCCTTTAAGAGCAATGAAAACATTCATAAGAAAGAAGATGGGTCATACTACGTAGTTTCGGCTAATAAAGCCACATCAGGGACCCTGTAATGATCCGGCAAAGAAAGCCAGAGGAAACATACTGCAATTTTGCGAATTTCGAATAGTCAGTCGATTCCAAGACTGATATAAATCAAAATGGGGTCCAAATAATTAAAAACCTGTCTAGAATATGAGTCTAAACCAATAATTTGTTTCCGATTTCTCAGAATATTCACGCTGATCTCAAAGGACCAAAAGTAAAATATAAACTGCACTATGCACTATGGTAAAGTAGAAGTAAAACAACGATCAGGAATTGATACAATTAACTTACTCCATCCATAAAAGACACCACAGGGAAAGAAATACAAACATTAAGCGACCTGACCATAATGGAAACCTAAACAAAGGAAGGCCATATGGACAGTTACTTTCCCACAAAATGGCCATATGGCCATCCAAAATTAAAAGACACAAGTGATACACACAGTAAGTAACAAACAACAACATAAATAAATCGCCACAGAAGAGCCGCCTTGGAACGGTCAGTGGAAGATTTCCACTGGGGGGCTTAAATCGATTTTACGTGGCCACAATCCTCGCCCTTACTTCCGTCGCGATTTAGACAAATAATTTGTTCAGTCCGCATGAAGGCCTCCTAACTCATCAGTGCAACATCTCCGTGAACACAAAAATCAAAGAACCACAGAGGTGAGACAACGGTGAGGACTCGACAGCAAGAAACCACTGAAATGCTGGAGCAAAAGAAAACCAACAGTTAGACTCCGATGAGCCCGACCAGAGACAGAGACAGAAACCTTTTTTTATTATTTCCATTCGAAAATATAGATTATAGATACTTTGTTAGAACCGCCTCGTTGGGGCGGTTCAAACATGTACCCACAATCTACATGTATATTTTGAGCAGAAATAAGAAAAAAACACACAGTTTTTCATCTTATTGTTTTTTTTTTTTTTTTTTTTTTTTTTTTGTTCGGCGTTAAAGTTTACAATGTATTTGTACAGGCGTGTTTCGTAATTTTTGTGAAGACCTTAACAGAATTAATTTTGTCTGACGATTAAGTTTTCACGTATAGTCCGGCAGAAGTTGCACTGAACCTGGGTTGCGGTTTGTACAAAATGTTTTGCTATATTATCGAAGCAGAGACCTTCTACATTAAGAATCTCTGCTTGATGCCATCTTGTCACCCTTGGGAATATCCAAGAAATCAAGACGGCGACCAAGATGGCCGACAGAATAGAAAAATATCAAACTATAAACTTAATACACCGGTTGCCCATATGTTTGAACTCCAAGCCCACATATGACATCAAATGTTTTGATTTTAGGCCATTTTAGATCTTTTTCTTCCTGAGTGTTTTATATTTTAACGTTCAGTGGTGTTGTTTACGTTACAAAATATTCTCCCCATCAGCTGTTTAATATTTTTTTTTTTCTAATGGACATTTTGTCTAACTATTATATGTATTAAAAGACACACTATTAAGCAATTCATAACTGCTATTTATTAAAGTTCTATGTTGAAAGCTCTGTACGCTATGTTATATTTAATATAGCAACATAGCAACCCACACAGGCAACTGTACGAGAACGGCAACACTAACGCTAATTCAAACGTAGATAGTGTCCTCAACCTTTTCAAATGTGTTAAATATTCATGGTCCAATTAATGTCTCTGTTTCCTTTGTTGAAATACTTACTGAAATGCTGATTTTGGGCATAACGATGTTCAATTTATCGAAAATAACGCATATAACAAGTGAATCAGCAGGGTCTATGTTTTCGTTTTCGGTGTTTACAAAATGCATTTTGCTAATTTTAATTTTCCAAAATTAGACTCATTTAAATAGAAATTGGTATGTAGACCTAAACAGCTATACTCTTTTTGTTGAAAGAGTATTAAAACGTAAATTTACCATGATTGTATTCATTATAGTCCATTGTGTTACGCTTCTCATTTCATTACATTAATTTAACATTTATATTTTCAGAGAATTCTAACATTGTGTTGAGAAAAAGTATGATGATACATCTCAAATTTAAAATACTTCTTTTCAAATGGCATATTTTAATATCAGCCCTACTTCTACGCAAATATAATGTGATTAAACAAGAATTAGTTTGATTTCTATAAATGTTCAGAGAAGTTCTAATATTGCGTTGGAAACTGACATAAAATCATACACTGATAACTGTATCATCGGTATTCAAATGTCATTTATATACAAGCCTGCACAAGTGTATTTGTTTTGTTTGTTTGATTTGAGGTTTAACGTCCCCGTGAACACTGTAAAGGTCATTTTGGAGACGTTGCTTCCAATTTTGTGGGACTTTTACCCGACATTGAGATGAAATGACATCTCAAGCCCTGCCGCCCAATTAAACCAATAGGGTTTATAAGCATAGACTCGCACCGCTTTTCCTGGGCAAGCATAGTTCCTCTAAACGGTTTACCAGTACTCATGTGCGGGTCGGATTCAGCTTTGCGTGGAAGCATCATGCAGCCCATCTATTTCTTCAAGCCCCGATGGGCGGGGGCCGCTGCACAAGTGTAATGTAAATATACACATTGCGTAATAATATGACGCCATACTTTTATTCACATGGAAGGATAAATGTTTGTAGACCACAATAAAAAACACATCATTTTTTTATATTCTTAATGCTAACTGCTAGTTTAAATATTTACAGACTGTCACTGCTTAAGCATGCTTTACAGAAATTTTATTATGTTACTGATTTTTAAATAAAACGTTACGAAACACACAGATGATATGCTCTTCAATATATTGTCAGTTTTATCTTTACATATACTTATTGTTCATAATTCAAGATTCTTGCTTTATTTAATACAGTCGAACTTCAATGGCTCGAACACCTTTGGGTCCTCGAAAATCTGTTCGAGACTGGGGTAGTTCGAGCCACTGAGGTTACTGTCAGGAGGTATAACGAGATACTTTTAGATATATTTTCAGTGTTCTATAATGAAAATGTATGCTGTGTGTACTCATTAGAATCGCCTCATCGAGGCGATTCTAATGAGTACACACAGCATACATTTGCAGGATAAAAAACTAAATTCTCCTTAATTATCCCCACTATTTCTTATGCAGAGGATTTCATAGGGGCTCAAGAATGGGTTCGACACATCCATGGTAAACGAGCCATCGGTGTTCGAGCCATCGAAGTTCTACTGTAGTTCGTTTAAATAAAATAGAACATTATGTTCTTATCATATAGAAACCATGTCTCTATCATTTTCAATGAAATTTAACATGTTTGATACTGCACTGGATCTGAGGCACTGGCCGTCCCAAAGCACTCGTTCTATTGCAGTGTCTTATTTCTTACATGCTTTTCAATGAATGATAGAGATTTATCAGTGAAATATAAATCGATATTTTCACAGTGAAAATACGATTTTGTATTTTTCACTGTTTGGGACTACTTTTTTCTTCAAATCTAACTCTAATTTCAATTTTATCTTCGTCAGATAACTGAACAATACTGAAATGTGTTCTAATTGACGCATAGCCCGTTCATGTGTGACGGGGACGTTACTGACGTCATTTATGACGCTGACGTCACGTCTTTTGTCGCGCGACGTTAGACTTGCCAGCAACTCCTTTGGAAAACTACTCTCTCAATTATTTCATTAATCATTCATAATAATACCATCCCAGGCCATTTCTCAGGTGCAAACTTTTAGTTTACACCCAATAGTATACCCACTAAACACGATGGACACCACTAAATTGACGCGAAACTAACAGGAACAAAGATAATTTTCTCCGAATGTGAGCGACACACTTAAAGACGTTAAATATATGCCTTTTGAAGCATGTAAGAAACAGAAAATTTGATTTTTTCAGTGCAAGATCAAATTTTATTTCACTCATTAACACCAAAACTGCTATTTTCACTCGTGGCTACGCCACTCGTGAAATAACAGTTTTGGTGTTCATTCGATGAAATAAAATTCGATCTTACACAGGGTCAAATATCCTCTATTTGTTAATTGGCTTTGTGCCGTTGGTTCATGTTTTTTTTCTGTTTTGTGTGTGCCTCTAGGTGACTTGAGAGGGCTGCATTCATTGATTGCGGCCATACCTGAGTGACCTTTTCTTACCAGTTCATATAAGTTTGTAGTCGATTGCTGTCTCTTTAGATATTTCCATCTGATGTTCTCACTGAATACATCTATAACGGCACTCATGAAATTTTTGTCTCTGTCATTGTAACTGGATCTCTAAAGTGCAGTATTGCAGCAAAGATGATTTATTTCAAACATTAATGTAATTCCAATTAACACGCATACATAGTTTTGAAATCTTTTCAGTATTCTGAAATGTACCCGGGTAGTCTGCTCGTAGTATCTGGAGATTCTTGTATGTAATATTGTCAAAAGTACTTTAATATCCGTTGTCTCCCCAAACGGGCCTTCCTTAAGTTTTCAAAATAAAAACAAGACTTGGATGCGGTATGTTGGATGTTGATAACGTGCATGTATTGGGGCACAATGAAATATTGACATCTGCATAGGTTAGAAAGGTTAAATTCATGCATAAGTTGAACCCCTGACCATCTTCTGCTTTGATGTTCGTTATTGTTCAATGGTTAACTATCGTGAGCATAGAGTTAAGAAAACTCGCCTGAATCTGTGAATGTCTACAAGGTAGGGATAATAACAGTGTCAGTGCGTTATGTATACTTTCAAAACATGTAATCTCCGTAAACAAACAACGCAATGCCACAGAATGCTTCAGTAGTTCATTCTTTTTGACATTAAGGACAATTGTTATTAAACTGATGTGGTTTTCTCTCTGCATTAATGGTTCTCGTGGCAAGGGATGGACTTGTTTTTTTTTATTATTCTAATTGATCGTAAAATATCTTCCAATTGACTCAAACCTGTTCACCGAGGATTTCTTCTGTTGTCAGGGTCAAATAACCTGACATTAATAGACTTTAAAGGAACTCATTTTTGATTTTTATTTGCCTTCACTGCAGCTGGTGTTGTGCCGTGTGGCGGCCGTAAAACGTCTCCCCGTACATCAACCATAGTGTAGTTTATATTTTACTTTTGGTCCTTTGAGATCAGCGTGAATATTCTGAGAAATCAGAAATAAATTATTGGTTTAGACTCATATTCTAGACAGGTTTTTAATTTTTAGACCCCAATTTGATTTATATCAGTCTTTGTATCGACTGCCTATTCGAAAGTTGCAAAATTTCAGTATGTTTCCTCTGGCTTTCTTTGCCGGATCATTACAGGGTCACTGATGAGGCTTTATTAGCCGAAACTACGTAGTATGGCCCATCTTCTTTCTTATGAATGTTTTCATTGCTCTTAAAGGATCTCATTTTTGATTTTTATTTGCCTTCACTGCAGCTGGTGTTGTGCCGTGTGGCGACCGTAAAACGTCTCCCCGTACATCAATCATAGTGTAGTTTATATTTTACTTTTGGTCCTTTGAGATCAGCGTGAATATTCTGAGAAATCAGAAATAAATTATTGGTTTAGACTCATATTCTAGACAGGTTTTTAATTTTTAGACCCCAATTTGATTTATATCAGTCTTTGTATCGACTGCCTATTCGAAAGTTGCAAAATTTCAGTATGTTTCCTCTGGCTTTCTTTGCCGGATCATTACAGGGTCACTGATGAGGCTTTATTAGCCGAAACTACGTAGTATGGCCCATCTTCTTTCTTATGAATGTTTTCATTGCTGTTAAAGGAACTCATTTTTGGTTTTTATTTATACTTTTTCAGAAGCACATTTTGAAGTGGTTGTTACCTTTACAGAGCGATGTTTGCCTTTTGATGTGCATGTTTCGGGCTTCCAAGGCCGGCTTCATTTGTATCAAACAATTTTCAAGCTTTAACAGCTGTTGATCCACTTAAGTAATGTGTGAATAAAATTGAATGGTGTTCTTTCATATACCCAAGTTTACTAATGTTATACCCCACAGCTCATCAAATGACCGCTTTATTTGTACAACAAGCCTAGTGTGGCAATTTATATCGCCATGAACATCAACCACGACTTCCATGTTATAAAGTGACTTTTGAAATGTAACTGCATAAATTATTTCAATCATGAATATTCTAGTCATTTGAAAAAACTATAAGTAGTAACAGGGTTACTGGATATGGAACACAGAACTGAATTGTAATGGAAAGTAGAAGTAAAACAAAGATCAGGAATTGATACAATTAACTTACTCCATCCATAAAAGACACCAAAGGGAAAGAAATACAAACATTAAGCGACCAGACCATAATGGAAACCTAAACAAAGGAAGGCCATATGGACAGTTACTTTCCCACAAAATGGCCATATGGCCATCCAAAATTAAAAGACACAAGTGATACACACAGTAAGTAACAAACAACAACATAAATAAATCGCCACAGAAGAGCCGCCTTGGAACGGTCAGTGGAAGATTTCCACTACTTTAAAATGGGTCTGGGGTAAAACAATTAAATCCCAACGGTAGCAGAACATTTCTAGTATCCGTAAAGCACACAAACTATGTTTCTATAATTTCTATGAATAATTATGCATAATATATACAAATCCTACCCATAAACATGCAATAATCTAACGTGTGTGCTTTGACCTCTCAGCCGCATGGACTGATATTTAATTTACATTAATTTCACATAAAAGTGAAAAATGGTTTAATAAAGTTGCTTCGACTGGTAACGTAGATAACTGAAAAGATTGGAATATTTGCAACAGTGTGCTGTTTAGCTTACTATGCAGCATTACATTTTAGTCATTCTTTTCATTTCACACACATAGAAGTAGACCCTTTGCATGGCATCTGTATATTCCATTTATATATACAGTCAATACACAATCAGGTAAATAACTCATTGGACATGCCATATATCTTAGCCTGCCCAGGCAAATCGGCGTGACTCGGACCGTCCATGCTTATAAGACATGTTGGTTTCATTGGGCGACAGGGCTTGAGATGTCATTTCATCTCAATGTCGGGTAAAAGTCCCAAAAAAATCGGAAGCAACGTCTCCAAAATGACCTTTATAGTGTTGACGGGAAGTTAAACATAAAATCAAACAAACAAATAAATATATTTAAGTAAGTATAGATATTATGCACAATGCACTTGTGAACAAGAAGAGATTAAAATATGATTCTTTTATCAACGGCTTCATCTGGAAGACATATTGTTTATTTAAGGGGAATTGGAACACCTTCAGGGGCGGCAACTCCTGCAAAAGTATTTTTATCTCCCATGTCAATAAGGGTCAACTCTTAAAGGAAAGAATTTGCTCACGAGGAGCAAATTATTTCCTTTAAGCGTAGACCCCGCTTTCAGTTGGACAGAGCTTATAGAAAAGAGAACAAGAAGTCCCGAAGGTTGTCTTCCTTTGAAAAATGGCGGAAAAATCTCCCACGTGTTTCCATTCCCCTAATGCAAACCAATATTTGATAAATTACCTCTAGAAACATAATTTGAAACATAAATAACACGGTTTTACTCACCATTAGTGATTTATCTGCAACTGTAGACAGGACCTAGCAGTTCAGGACAATGTCCATGCTATTTTATGAATGTAGTAAGAGTTAAACTGTTAATATATCTGGATATACCATATTTCTTACTAATATTAATGATTACGTCACAAAAATGGTCATAACTTCCAAACACCAAATGGCGAGATGACAGAGAATCCCAACCTGAATCCATAAACATTTGCTTTCCGAAAATCATAGTGAATAATATATCTCTTCTGATATGGTGTTGTGGTAGATTTTAGCTTTATATTTGTGGAAACATCATTATTATTATTACATTTATGATATTTAAAATGCTGAAATAATAAAATTTTCTCAGCTTTCAAAATTGTAAAAATATTTGTTTGAATTAGAACTTGTCATGTTTCTCCATTTGGCAGCCATCTTGGACGCCATCTTGAATTTCTAGAAATGCCCAAGATTGACAAGGTGGCATCAATCAGATTCTGAAAGCAGAAGGTCCCAGCTTCCGAAATATGTCTGAAAATTTTGTATACGTACACCGCAAATCCAGGTTCATCAAAATATCCCTGATTAGTGTCGGGCTAGTAGATGAGTCAATTTGTACTTGTAAACCATTCAATTAAATAAACGGCAACGAAAATAACATTATTCATATTTCATTTCGTAAAGTTCATCACCCTAACTGGCCCATTATACATGAAAACACAGCCCGAAAACCAAACCTCAACAGAGAAAATTGGAGTTTTCGGGAATTTTATACTTTGTCTTGTTTCAATGAAAAGAAGAAGAAACGACAAACTTTCGAGAACATAAATTATGTTTGACATAAGCGGCATATACCGCTCTCACTCCTGAAACAAATACATGTAAAACATGAAATGACTGACATAGGATTCTCTGTGTTTGAACCCTTTGTGTGTTTGTTTGATTTGAGGTTTAACGTCCCCGTCAACACTGTATAGGTCATTTTGGAGACGTTGCTTCCAATTTTGTGGGACTTGTAACCGACACTGAGATGGAATGGCATCTCAAGCCTTGACGCCTAATGAAATCCATATGGTTTATATCCATGGACGGTCCGACTCACACCGCTTTGTCTGGCTGCTTAGATTATCTAAGCAGTTTACAAGTACTCATGCGTGGGTCGGTTTCAGCTCTGCGTGGAAGCAACATGCAGCCCATCTATTTCTTCAAGCCCCGATGGGCGGGGGCAAATGACCAATATGACTGCCGTGATCATATTAGGTAAAATCCTTTCAAAACTTAACATTTTCTTCCGGAACAAGTGTTACACTTTTCATGAAATGAAGTGGGTAGTCCATCACGAAAACGCGTCTATATAATTTTGACCCACTTAAACCCCACTTTTTATGGTGACCCTGGGGTTTACTAGGGTAAACATTTTTTTCTTATTTCTGCTCTTAAATATAGATTGTGGGTAATCGTTAGAACCACCTCGATGAGGCGGTTCTAACGAGTACCCACGATCTATATTTTTAGCAGAAATAAGAAAAATATCCCAATTTTTCATATTAAAATGTTCATATTTTCGGCAGCAAAGTTCACTATGTATTTGCATAGGCGTATTTTCGTTATGCTTTGGGGAATCGAGAAAAGCGTAGTTTGTTCAAATGATGACACCTGGATGACCTTTATCTATTTTAGGGCAAGGTCAAATGTGGTCGCGTAGACTTTTGTAAGAGTAAAACGTCAAAACCTTGTATCTGTCGGACAACAATTGCAGCCCTTTATCTAAATATTGATAAATGCAGTACACGGTAGCTTATTGAGCAAATGAACATCATGAGTATTCAAGATCAAGGTCATTTCGTGACCTTAGCCCAAGGTCATTCAGATATGAAAATTAATTATTTTTTCTCTCATAAAGCACTTAGTCTTGAGTATCTTAATTTCATATGAAAGCATGTTGGATACGAGAACACGCCTATATAATTCTCACCACCTTGAACCCATTTTTATATAGTAAAACCGGGGTTTAAAAGGGTAAACCTTATTTTTCTTATTTCAGCTCTAAAATATATATTGTGGGTACTCGTTAGAACAGCCGCGTTGAGGCGGTTGAAACATGTACCTACAGTATATATTTTGATCAGAAAATAAGAAAAAAATCCCAATTTTTCTTCTTGAAATTTTCATTTTGTCGGCAGTAAACTTTATAAATGTATTTGTATAGGCGTGTTTTCGTAATGGAAAATTAATTTCAGTTTCTTTTCTTCACATGATCAATATGGCCGTCCAAACCGTACCATTCTTCTCTGGAAACAATTGACTATTTGCCCTGAAACTTGGTGTGTAGCAGTCTGGTCTCGGGCCCATCATAATTTGTCATCACCAAAATACGCCTATATAATTTTGACACCTGTGAACTCCACTTTTATATTGTAAAACGGGGGTTTACAAGGGTAAACCTTAATTTTCTTATCTCTAAAATATAAAATGTTTAATACTCGTAAGAACCGCCTCATCGAGGCGGTTCTGACGAGTACTAACAATCAAAATTTTGAGCAGAAATAAGAAAAAAAAACACACAATTTTTCATCTTAAAATTTTCATTTTTTTCGGCAGTAAACTTTACAATATATTTGTATAGGCATGTTTTCGTGATGGAAAATTAAATTCAGTTTCTTTTCTTCACATGATCAATATGGCCGTCCAAACCGTACCATTCTTCTCTGGAAACAATTGCTACTGATTTGGCCTGAAACTTGGCATGTAGCAGTGTGGTCTCGGGCCCATCATAATTTGTTTAAATAATGACTCTATCCTAACTTTGGCAAAATTTACGTCAAGGTCATATGCTTTTATATGGGGAAAATTGGGCATTGTTTATTTTTCAGAAAACAGTGTTGTCTGTGTCTTTAAATTTGCATAAGCAATCAACTACGTAAATAAAGCTGAGCATTAAAGGTCAAGGTCACTACTTGACCTTGGACCAAGATTTCCAAAATATTACATTAAAACAACTGCTTGGCACATTGAAGTAAAATTTCATAATCATAAGCTTTTTATCATTAGGAAAACCTGTTCGTGTGAAATAATGACGTCCAACATGGTGTCAGAAACTACACATTTTGGGTAAAAATGATAACATCTTTATTATGTCTGCGCCAACATAGATTGTTGGTGCTCGTTAGAACCGCCTCAATGAGGCGGTTCTAACGAGTACCCGCAATCTATGTTTTTGAACAAAAATAAGGCAGAAAATGAGTGTTGTTCAACTTATTCAGATTGCATTACCAAAAATGGCGGTTGACCACATATGGTAACACATCTTCTCTACTTGGTCAGTTGCCTTGAAACTATGACTGTTGGTTTGAGTACCAAGGTCATTTTTTATTTTCAAAACTCATGAGACTCGGTCAAGTTTGACTTGACACATTTTATATCAATTGGTTAGAATTCTCCGTGGTGTAGTGGTTATGCTACTCACCTCAAAAACCTGGGTTCTGGGTTCGATCCCGGGCTTTTCCAGACTTGTGGGAAAGTAAATGTCATTTTGGCTTTCCGCTATTGTTGTTTCAATTAGGGACTGTTGTTTCGTGTTTTTGTTTCTTTCCCTTTGGTGTCTCTGATGTGAGCTGTGGGTTAATTGCATCGATTCCTGATCATTGTCTTCACTTCTATTTCGAATACTTTTAAACCGAGGTCCCGTCTCCGAATGACCTGAGTTGTAGGGGGACGGAAAACGCACAAAAATATCCCCCCCCCCCAAAAAAAAAAAAAAAAAAAAAAAAATTTTCGAAAAGTGTCATTGCCTGTAAACTTAAATTGTATTCTGCGTGAGTATCAAAGACATTGTTCCAGGGTCACTGAGAAATCAAAATAAACATAAAAAAAAAGAAAAAAATTCATATCAAGTATTTATGGAATAGAGGTACAAAAGCTTTTTTTTTTTTCAAATGGTAAAGGTCACATAACCATGTACGGTCTCATGGCAACTACAGTTCAAAATTCTTCTCAGAATCCAAATGGTTAAGTAAACACACAGCACAAAGATGAACGGTTCAGGACTATTGGTCCCCTTAACGACCTACGAGCGCGTTTCATAAATTTCGCATGCAATGGCCATGAGTGTAAGATTCCGTTTATCATATTACGATTTAAAACCTGTTTTTAGCTCACCTGAGCCGAAGGCTCACAAGTTGAGCTTGTAGTACACGCAGGCTTCCGGCGTCCGTCGTCCATCGTCCGTCGTGCGTCCGTCGTCCACACTTTTAAACTTGAATATCTCAGAAACTGCATGTAGCTGGGCAATCGTGATCAAATTTTATGTGCAGTGGATTGATTGGCATTGAGGACTTGGAAACAAAATATGCTCCACAGACTTATAATGGGAAAAACGACGTCTCCAACTTTTATCAGCCGTTTCTGATCTGATATTTAGCAAACTTGCAGATAACCAGGAGATGCACACAGTCTACGTTGAGTTCGACTTTGAGCGTGAAACGACCAACCATTTTGGATTTGAGCGTAAATATAAGCGAAAAATGATGTATCCACATTTGCTTAGCTGTTTTCGATCTGATCTTTTTGAAACTTTAAGTAAATAAGGACACGCATAATATCTCAGACGAGTTCGAATTTGGCTCTGATTTGACAACCGGATTCACAGTTACGTTCCCTTGAGCGTGAGAAATTCCCATAGACTAACAATGGAAAAAAGGGTGTCTCCAATTTTTCGCAGCCATTTCTGACAATCTGTGCTATTTCTCATGTGAGCGATCGTTGTCCGCTGGGCGACTTGTTCTTCTGTACTACGTTTGGTTGTTCATGGGTGTTTATGTGCAGTCTTTAACCCTCGTCCTGCTGAATATTTATATATGCCACACCCACTACCGATTATCAACCAATCAGATTACTTGATGCAAATTATTGCAACAAATTCACAATCTGAATGGCAAACAATGTAGATCCAGATCAGATCCTTCTGATCTGGATCTACATTGTTTCAAAGAAAAGGCATATCCGGGATTAGCAGGACAAGGGTTAATGCGATGAAATACACCACAACCTCATAATACATTGTTCATTATAACACGGCTTTGGATATATAGAGGATATTTACTTTTTTGAGATGAATATCAAAAATATTTCTCTGAGTGTGTTGAGAATATCAGAATTTTCACGAGTGCGAAGCACGAGTGGAAATTCTGATATTTTCAACACACGAGATGAAATATTTTTGATATTTATCGAAAAAAGGAAATGTTCTTTTTATTTTATAATATTTTAGGACACTTACTGTAATTGATCAATCAGATCATACGTCACAATTTTCGACTTGACAATGACGTCATAACTGTCAGTTGCAAAACATAAACAGATCGCCATTTTTAATACAGCATTTTACAGTTCAGAGAATGCTTTTTCAAGGTATTTTAAAGAATTATTTCATTGATTACTTATGACTTAGGCCAAAAAAGTAGACCGGGCTGCTACTGTGAAAATAACATGCACACTGTGAAAATATCACTTATATTTTCACAATATCACTTTTATTTGTTTCAGATATGCATTGATTTCACTGCTATGTATAAAATAAAACCTCATAATACATTGTTCATTATAACACGGCTTTGGATATAAACAGATTACAAGTGAGTGAGTGTTTGAGTTTTATGTCCCACCAACAGCTAAGGTCATACGGAGACGGGACCTCGGTTGAGATACTCATCCGAAAGTCTGATGAAGCCCGGGATCGATCCTGCTATCCCTGGTTTACAATGCGAGTAGCGTAACCACTACACCACGGATGCTTCTGAAAAAGATTTCAAGATGGAACACAAAAATGTATAGATTATACAGAAATTTTATATAATTTATACGTTTCTGTTTGGATACAACACGATTGTTTAACTAACATGGTTTCTGCTTTGGACCCCAACAACAGTGTTATGAAAAGGTTGTGGTGTATATTAATTCCATGTGATATGATACGTATAAAATGATAGATGTTCATATTTGCCCGGCAATTTTATAGGGGAGGCAACATTTTGGACTTCCTGTATTATTTCCTGTGAAATCTGAAAGGGTGTCTCCTCATTAAGGAAAGAGCAAACGCTTTCCTCAAAATTTAGACCCCAAAATTATAGGGGCGACAAAAAGTATATGTTTTGAAAAAAAAAATAATAAAAGGGGGTATATATTTATTTTATTTATCTTATTTCTGCTCACAGACATAGGTTGTGGGTGCTCGTTAGAACCGCCTCAACTAACAAGCATCCACAGCATATGTTTGGAGTATAATTAAGAAAAATATCACAAATTTTAATCGGAAAAAGTAACCATTTAGGAGACTGAAAGAAAGCACTATGTCACACGGGTGGGTTAGCGTAATGGAATGAGTTTTCCCAATGATTGAAAAATGTGTGGCATTTAAACAATAAAACAATAAACATACCGTACGATTGACGCTCCCTAACATTGTCCTTCGGCAGAATGCTTACTTCAAACCTCTGCTCACCGGCGTTGTTATGATAAGGGTTTACGAGTACTGTGTTCTTTGTGAATGGCATTCCACTATTCTGATAGCTTAACCCAAAGGTGACTGAAATAGATGTGGAGACAATGATCAGGAATCGATACAATTAACCCACAGCTCCCATCAGAGACACTAAAGGGAAAGAAACACAAACGCGAAACAACAGACCCTAATGGAAACATCAATAGCGGAAAGCCCAAAGGACAGTTACTTTCCCACAAAATGGCCAATAGGCTATCCAAAATAAAATACTATAAGGGACACAAACACCCAAAGACAAACCATAGCAAAGATAAAGCGCGACAGAAGAACCGCCTTGGAACGCTCAGCGGAAAAGAATTCCACTGGGGGACTTAAATCGATTTTACGTGGCCACAATCTTCGCCCTTACTTCCTTCGCGATTAAGACAAATAATTTGTTCAGTCGAC
Source organism: Lucinisca nassula (assembly GCA_963580285.1). Classification (NCBI taxonomy): domain Eukaryota; kingdom Metazoa; phylum Mollusca; class Bivalvia; order Lucinida; family Lucinidae; genus Lucinisca; species Lucinisca nassula. The sequence goes on along the minus strand of OY757027.1, from coordinate 29,472,447 downwards.
ATGAAGGTCTCCTAACTCACCAGTGCAACATCTCCGTGAACACAAACATCAAACAACAACAGGGATGAAACAACGGTGATGACTCGACAGCATGAAACCACTGAAAGCAGGAAACTATTACGCAAACACGACTATACATTACGAAAACACGTTCTAAAATATAGATTGTGGGTACTCGTTGGAACCGCCTGGATGAGGCGGTTCTAACGAGTACCCACAATCTATATTTTGAGCAGAAATACGAAAAATATCTCAATTTATCATCTTGAAATTTGCGGGAGTTTCTTTCTGCGGTTAAATTCACAACGTATTTGAAAAGGCGTGTATATTGTGCACTTTAACACCGAAAAAAACACAACAACAATAAAACATTAAGATGAACAATTGCGACATTGTCCTTATTTCTGCTCAAAATATAGAATGTGGGTACACGTTAGATCCGCCTCGTCGAATACCTATAACCTATATTTTAAAGCAGAAATAAGAAAAATAAGGCTTACCCTTGTAAACCCAAATTTTACTATATACGTTTTAGTGGGTCAAAATAAAGTAGGCGTGTTTTCGTGAGGTGTATTCCAACATTCCGATGGCTTAACACAACGGTGACTGAAAAGCAAGAAATAATTCAAATTTTGTATACGCCATCGTAAAATTGTCCCTCGTGCTGTCAGTCCGTTTGTCTGTCTGTTTTTTCCCGCCCGACGTCAACCTTTCATGCCAGCTCCACACTTGGAAACCGTATTTTCGTGAAGCTTTATAGAAATGTAAATCTTTCCTCGTCACATTCAGTACTTTGAACGTTTTTCAGCATTTACGTCTGTGAGGTGTTGGTGGTCTTGGGTGGGGTGCGGGGTAAGGGTCCATTCAGAAAATATTATGTGATATATTATTGCTTGTGTATATACATACATAAACTGTGTCGAGTTTTTTTTTTTTTTTTTAATTCAGGCATGCATCTGGTTAACAAGAAAGTTGGGTTTTTGCGGGTATTAATTAATGTGTTTCGTTTTTTTTTTTTTTTTTTTTTTGTTTTTTTTTTTGTATTTGCTCAAAAGTATACCCGCGTCAGACATCACGTGAACAAGTCCGTGAAATGAAGACCCCCCTAAACCCCACTTTATATAGAGAAAACTGGGGTTTACGGGGGTATACATTACTTCGCTTATTTTTGCTTCAAGGCATAGGTTGTGGGTACTCGTTAGAACCGCCTCAATGAGGCGGTTCTAACGAGCACCCACAACCTATGTTTGCAGTATTAATAAGAAAAACATCAAGGGTTTTCATCAGAAAATGGCCATTTTGGAGATATGAAAAACTGCACTATGTCGTACGGGTGTGTTATCGTAATGACATCTTAAAAACGGTTATAATGAACACACAAAATCTATATTTGGACTAAAAATATATAGAACAATATTAAACGTTTTCATCTAAACAATGTATGTTCTAAACATGAGATAGACGGCAGCTGAACCCTTATTGTACCAAATGGAATTTCAAAATTTAGGGGTGTCAGTTTGTATTTTCTTCAAAATTGGTTTGGAAAATGGCGTTACATTTTGCAAACAATGTAGGGCCTGATCAGACGCCGCGTTCTGCGGCGTCTGATATGGGCCTGCAAACGTTTGCAAACAGTGTAGGCCCCGATCAGACGCCGCGGTCTGCGGCGTCTGATCTGGGCCTGTACTGTTTGCCAATTACCCGTTTTGGGGTTACTGATACTCAATGGGCTAATCACGGATGTGTGCAATATCGCGATGGTGCTACAGTGTCCTGCTAAGACATTAACTGTCGAGTATCGTGTTGAAATTGTCGAGTATCGAGTTAAAATGTCGAGTATCGAGCTAAATATCGAGTATCGAGTTAAAAAAAAAATGTTGAGTATCCAGTTATACATGTCGAGTATCGAGTTAAAAAAGTTGAGTATCGAGTTAAGCTGGTCGAAATGTCAGGCTTCTAGGTCAAATTTTATCGAGCTAAATGTCGAGTATCGAGTTATACATGTCGAGTATTCAGTTAAAAAAGTTCTGTATCGGGTTAAAATCTCAGGCTTCTAGATCAAATTTTAGTCTCTTACTATTATTTTTTTTTTTGTTCTGTTTCTCCTTTCCCGTCATTTATTCTTGTAACAGTAGGACACACCGTGTGTTCATAATAGTTTTATTGACCCCCCCCCCCCCCCTGTGATATACCGTCTATAGCAGATCAAAGGCGGCCCTTAATAGGGGTGATTAGTACCTCTTGTTTAATCCGCTGAATGAGGCACATAAGGGGAAAATCAATACAGTCGAACTTCGATGGGTCGAACTCGGTAGGCTCGAACACCACGTTTGGGTCGAACTGACTTTTCAGTCCCGGCAAAATCCCTATTCATTTCAACTAAACATGCCACCCTTGGCTCGAACCACGATGGCTCGAACCCTCGAACTCTAAGCCTGGTCCCTAGAATGTATACTCTAGACAACAGTTAGTAAGCTATTGATTTTCTCAAGGTGGCCCCTTGCCAGTTGAAGACACGGGAGATCTCTTCAGTCAGCACTGAGGGCTACATAATATTATGTAATGAAATGATAGTCCTCAGTAATCAAGAATAAATGCCTTTAAGTGGGAACATTCCGCTGCTATTAAAGAGGAAACAAGTATATATTTTTAATATTAGACTGATCATCAGTCTAAAGCGAATGGAACCATATGAAGGCTCGTAAGAAAATATAGGTATGGACTTTTCAGCCTCTTATATTTAAATCTCGGTTTCAACAAATGCCATCGGCTCCCGCCCGTCGGGACATGAAGAAATTGATGGGCTGCATTATGTTTCCGAGCAGAACTGAATCCGACCCGCACACGAGTACTGGTAAACCCCTTAGAGGATTTAAGCCTGCTCAGGCAAAGCGGTGTCAGTGTCCATGCTTATAAACCCTATTGGTTTCGTTGGGCGACAGGGCTTGAGATGTCATTTCATCTCAATGTCGGGTAAAAGTCCCACACAATTGGAAGCAACGTCTCCAAATTGACATTGGCAGTGTTGACTGGGACGTTAAACCTCAAATCAAAATCAACAAAACCCACATTAAGTCTTAAAGATGGACCCCAGTTACCAAAATAGACACAGTCGAACTCAGATGGCTCGAACCCTTTTGAGACCATGAACATTTGTTCGAGACAGATGTAGTTCGAGCTACGGAGGGTTACTATTAGTGCCATGCCGTAAGGCATAATGAAGATAATTGTGGGATATGTTTTCGGCGTTCTATATTATCGAGGCGATTCTAATGAGTACACACAACACACATAAACAAGATAAAAGATAAAAGAAGAAAATCTGTCTACATTACGCCTATATCATATTTGGCGGAATGCTCTGCGGAGTGCGGACTCAAGAACAGGTTCGACTATCCATAGTAAATGCGACATCGGAGTTCGAGACAGACAGACAGACAGACATACAGAGAGAGAGAGAGAGAGAGAGAGAGAGAGAGAGAGAGAGAGAGAGAGAGAGAGAGAGAGAGAGAGAGAGAGAGACTCGATAGGTAACGGACAACAAACCGAAAAGAATTATCAAATAATATGATCCAGCCATTTTTTTCTGGTTTCTAAAGCTGAATATAATCACCGACTTTTTAATGTTTTTTTTTTTTGTTTTTTTTTTTTTTGTTTTTTTTTCTAGCCGGTCAATGAAAAAAATGGCTCCGACCATTCTACGGTTTATTCCTTCAAATTCACATGTGTACTCCACTAATGGGTCTAGAAACATGACATTTTGCACGGATCTACCCAAAGGTCGGGACGACAAGGGTCCTGCCCAGGCAACGTATATACACAGGTGTGCCTTCTTAACCTTTATTATCGCCCTTGTGATAATCACCTGTACCATTTCTTGACACGCGGGTTCATCTACTATTCCCATCTCCATTATTACAGTCTTCATGTTTCGAAAAAAAAAATAAGCATTGAGATCCACAACTTAATATGAGCGACACCAGGAGAAAGCATCTCTTCTGCTTTATCTGAAAAATATGAACAACCCCTGTAGGCACAAAACTTTGACTCAACGTTGAACTTACGTTGAAACAACGTTTTCAACGTTGTTTCAACGTTAGTTATACGTTGAATGCCTGCTGGGACGTGCGTTATTGACATGGTACATGAAACCGAACCTAGGGTTGGCTGATGCTCTGTCTCTGGTTGGGCCCATCGGAGTCTAACTGTTGGTTTTCTTTTGCTCCAGCATTTTACTGGTTTCTTGCTGTCGAATCCTCACCGTTGTTTTATCTCTGTGGTTGTTTGATTTTTGTGTTCTCGGAGATGTTGCACTGATGAGTTAGGAGGCCTTCATGCGGACTGAACAAATTATTTGTCTTAATCGCGACGGAAGTAAGAGCGAGAAATGCGGCCGCGTAATATCGATTTAACCCCACCCCCCTCCTTCCACCCCCAGTGGAATTCGTTTCACTGGCCGTTCCATGGCGGTTCTTCTATCGCGGTTTAGTTTTGTTACGGTTAGACCTTGAGTGTGTGTATCGCTTGTACTTTTGTTATGGATAGCCAATTGGCCATTGTGTGGGAAAGTAACTGTCCTTTTGGCTACCCGCTATTGATGTTTCTATTAGGGTCTAGTTGTTTCATGTTTATTTCCCTTTGGTGTCTCTTATGGGAGCTGTGGGTTAATTGCATCGATTCCTGATCATTGCCTTCACTTCTAATTTGCTTGTGAGCCAATGCTCTTTTTCATATTTCGATGAACGTTAAATGAATCATCATCAACGTTTGTTATTTATCTTTACAGTTCTATCAGTTAGAAGCGGTTATGCTACTCGCCTGATAAACCAGGGATTGCAGGATCGGTCCTGGGCTTCTCCAGACTTTCGGATGAGTCTTTAAACCGAGGTCCCGTCCCCGCATGACCTTAGCTGTTGGTGGGATGTTAAACATAAACATAATCACTCACTTTCTATCGGTTATTTGTCAAAACCTGCATGGGAAGGTCTAAACCTTCTAAGCGGTTAATCTGTATTTGTGTTTCGTCAGTTTCTGGTGAATGAATGTCATTTGACGTGTCACCAGTAACGGTTCAGTTTCAGCTCTGCGAGCCAAATCTATTTCATCGGAAGCAGTTAGTACATTGTTTGTTTGATTTGAGGTTTAACGTCCCCGTCAACACTCCAAAGGTCATTCTGGAGAACTTGCTTCCAATTTTGTGGGACTTTTACCCAACATTGAGATGAAATGACATCTCAAGCCCTGCCGCCAAATGAAACCAATAGGGTTTATAAGAATGGACGGGCCGACTCGCACCGCATTGCCTGGCCAGGCTTCGATCCTCTAAGCGGTTTATCAGTACTCATGTGCGGGTCGGTTTCAGCTGCGCGTGGAAGCATCATACCCTTATATTTCTTCAAGTCCCGATGGACACGGGCCCTACAGCAGTTAGTACATGTACATGCGTCTAGTAAATGGCGATAACAGTTTTTTTTTTTCGTTAATGAGAGCCACGTCATAAGAAAACATTTGAGCCGGCGCATCATATCGTCTAACGAGAGACTTCTCCTGCTGCATGAAGGAGCATTAGCCCCTTAACTATCCTTAGCGCGCACAACGAATACTCTGATCAGACTGCTCGGATGCGCAAGCTGATCGGAGTCTGCGTTGGGCGCACATGTCTTATTGTAGGTTTTGTCATGTGCCGGCTCATTTTTATTTGCCATTCACAAACAGCAACGGAACAATCATTGCGATAGCTTATCCGTGTACTATAATGGTGCTTGGTTTGTTTGATTTTAGGTTTAACGTCCCCGTCAAAACTGTAAAGGCCATGGAGACGTTGCTTCCAATTTTGTGGGACTTTTACCCGACACTGGGATGAAATGGCGTCTCAAGTCCTGTCGCCCAATGAAACCAGTAGTGTTTATAAGCATGGACGGTCCGACTCGCACCGCTTTGCCTGGGCAAGCTTAGATCCTCCAAGTGGCTGACCAGTACTTGTGTGCGGGTCGGTTTCAGCTCTGGGTGGAAGCATCATACAGCCCATATATTTCTCAAGTCCCTATGGGCGGGGCCGATACTAAAATGGTATCTACTGGATTTGTCAGAAGAAAATGTTCGATATTTGTTGTATTTCTGGTGCAAATATAGATTGTTGGTTTTCGTTAGAACCGCCTCAATGAGGCGGTTCTAATGAGTACCCACAATCTATGTGTTTGAGCAAACAGTAAGGAAAATCATGAATATCCCCGTAAACCCCACTTCTCTCTATATAAAGTGGGGTAGAGGGGTCCTTTGAAAAGCGGAAGATTGTGCAACCGCTGCTAGTTAAGTGCTTAGTACTGCAAAGCCAGTCCAAAATGTGTAATTAAGCTTTTTCTGTCGTTTAAATGTTTTCACCCCGCCACTGCCACACATTCCCAACGCTAATGTATACTTGACCAGAATTAGAACATCAACCTTGACCATATTTTGAAAATTCTCCTGCATCATGCCCAAAAATGGAGGCCCGTCGTGAGCAGTCCTCTTTAACCTTCTTCTATAAGATACACTCTGATACAGTGTCTAATAATAAAGATAGGTAGGTACTTGACCCCTGTACATATAACAGCATCAAACCAAGCAAGGGCATCATAAGTAAACAACTCACAATATCGTAGGTATCAGTCCTAAGAACTCCTTCTTCCCTAGAACTATTCCTCAACGGAACGGTCTTCCCTCCTCTGCGGTGAATGCCAAGACCGCAGAAGAGTTCAAAGCCCGTACAGTGTAAGATCGAGACTGTTTTGCGTTTTAGGATACCTCTGTTATGCTCATCGTAAATAGTTTTAAGGACGCATCCAGTGACTATTCTATGGGTTTTTTTTTTTTTTTTTTTTTTTTCTTCTAAATTTAGCCACCCAATCAACTGAGGTAATGGTCAAATATGACAGGACTCAGTATAAGAAGATAGATAAAATGAAACATTCAGTTGCAGCTTACCAAGACATGGAACATTTAATTATAGACTGCCTTTATATGGAAAATTACACTGCCACTTGCCGAACTATGTACAAATGAAATTCTTACCATTCATACAAGTATTAGCTTTTACAAAAAGCTTGATTCTACGCTTAGCACACATTAATTTGTGTAGTCATAGGATTAGAAAGTCGAATGACAAAGCTTTTCATGTGTATCCTGTATAAGTGTGTCAGTAAATATGGAAACTTGTATAAAAGGCAAAGATTTCAAAAGTTAACTCCAGTTTGCTATATAAACAAAACTACCAATCCTTTACAATGACAACCACTCGTACTTAGGAATCGAAAAATCAGTACAACAGGTGCATCTATCTTCTTTTAGTGAGAACAAACAAAAATAGATGTGCTGTATCATCGGTGGGCAGTCAGCATCATGTGAACCCAGAAAACATGTTTATTTTTTAGGGAAAGAGCGCGTGATAAACTTAAGGAAGTGTTCCGCTAAATCCCGGTGTTAAATCATCATAACAAATAACACTGATGAGCAGTCAATAGAATATAGCATTCTAACAGTAGTAACCTTTTCTTTAATGCTTCTGGAGCCAAATTAAACCTTAGGTAGTCTACGTCCACAGGTGTAGACAATAACACGGATGACATGCTAATAGAAAATAATATTCAACTAGTCATGACCTCTTCATAAATGCTTCCGGAGCAAAAGTCATCCTTAAGGTAGTCTACGCCCGTGAGCGTAGATAATAATGCTACCAGTTGAATAAAACAATACATCCGAGAGACAAAAACTAACCAAAATTACATGTATACGTACATTTTAAACGTATAGTATTTTCTCTCTCTTTAATGTGTTCTTACTCTGAATTAGTATCAATATAAGGAAAAGAACTGTAAACAAACAGTAGCCTTATTGAGCTTTAACAAAATTCCAAGATCCGTTCAGTTTAAGTTTTGTAATATGATGTTATTAATCAAGTAATTTCGCGAGGTCTGCTGTATTGGCCCGAGGCCGAAGGCCGAGGCCAATACAGCTGACCGAGGGCCTGTAACTGGGACAATACGAAATTGCTTGATTAATGACAATTTTATTAATTGACACAATTAAAAAACGTGAGTATTGATTTTTGACCTGATGTTAATACGGATGACCTCCGATTAATACAGAATAGTCAATTAATAATATAATGTTATTAATCAAGTAATTCCGTATTGGCCCGGTTACAGGTCCCGGGTCCGAGGACAATACAGCAGACCTCGGGCCTGTAACTTTTCCAATACGGAATTACTTGATTAATAATAATTTTATTAACTGATGACTATTTAGTTTTCACCTTTGTATATGACCATTAAGGATATGCAGTATATTGGTTACTACTTTAAAAAATGGCTCAGACTCAACAATAACATCAGCCACATTTATAAACTAAATTGATTTTAGAGACGCATATACTTTCTATGTTTCTCCACCGGAGAGGAGGTGGTATATTGTTTTTGGTGCGGACCCCGTTTGCGCCGGTAGGTTTTGATGTCTTTGGTTCTAATTTTCAAGGACACAGGCACCCAAAAAAGTCAATTTCGTGCTAATTATATATCGGTTTTGGTGATGTTGAGATCATTTTCAAAGGCACAGATTTTCCGAAAACTGTCAGTTTCGACTTGCTTGCACACTGTCTGAATCGAAGGAATTCGGTCTACCGTTGTACAATATAGCATTGAACGTACTAAACTTTTAACTGGTGTTTGTAACCTTGACTTTTTCAAGGACACAGACACCCCACATAAACCCAACTTTATATAGAGAAAACTGGGGTTTACAGGGGTATACATTTTTTTTTAATTCTGCTACAAGGCATATGATGTGGGCACTCGTTAGAATTGCCTCAATAATGCGGCTCTAATGAGCACACACAACGTATGTTTGCAGTAAAAATAAGAAAAATATAACGGGTTTTCTTTAAAAAAAAAGAGAAGCCATTTTGGAGATGTGACAAATGCTCACTATATTGATGTATGCTGGCCTAACACAGGACCGAGCCGTGAATAACAATGTGACACCAGCACTAGAAAACTCAGACTGGCTTGCGCCTCCCTGCAAACAGATCTTAATCATGTAGCAAGTCTAATTTTGGACAAACAGCAATGTCCCACACCTGGCCTATTGACACAGCCTCTGATTGTTGTTATCTCTGGTCGAATGCTGCCAGGGTTTGTTGGAATGATACTGAAGGCAAGATTTTCAAGGCATGGCTGTTTAATTGCTGGGTATTTGTGCTAGGATTTCGATATATGAAGACTGTAATTTCGGATGATAATATATGACTTACAGATGATAAGCTGTTTGGCTGAAATAGACTCCGATTCAGAACCAAATGTCGATGAATACTGTAACAAATAGACGTCCAAGTTATTCATTCCATCACTAGGCAGGGGCTCAGAGGATTTTTTGTTTCGAAAAATGGTTACCTGAAAAGTTGGGAAGTTTTTGATGATTTACCGTTGAAGTTGAATCTATGCTGCATATGAAACCACTGCACGGACAACTTCTCTGAAATACATAACGTCGCAACAGATAATAAAGTATGGTAGCCCGTTAATGCAATATTCTTGTATGAGTCTCAAAAATCCGATATTATTTCAATTATGCGCTAACATATTGAAACAAAAACTGCGTTCAGGGGTTGAAGTATGTCCGTTCTATTGCTTAATCATATTCGCTTATAATTTTGATGACATATGTTTTAGCCTGACACAATCCAAATTGTGTACGCTAAGTAACAAGAAAACATTAAAGTTTGAATATGAGATAACTTAACAAGATAATTTTCCCAAACACACTTGATAACTATTCTAAGATCACATTATTGCCAAAAGCGGTGAATATGACTGCCATTTGGATAGGGCATATTAACCTATTTTTGTGAACGATTCCGTATACTTTTAAATGGCCGTGCTATAATTGCGTACGTATACAGCAGTACGTCCGTTCTACAACGTCATAAAGCAGTTTTTAATTCCCGTGCAAAATAGAGACTTTAAGTTGCATTGAATTTCACATGACTGGCTAAAAAAATGAATTCCCTTGATAAGAGCCGTATTCAGATTTGTGATAAGAACCACTGACATAGAAAAGTTTATGCAGTGTAAGTTTATACCAAATGATCAATTTAAATGTAAATTATGTAAACAATAAAATGTGAGAAAGGGGTATTATAAAATGCGGGGTCCCGCAGGGATATATTTTAGGACCATTGCTATTTTTTATGGTTATAAACGATTTACCACTGTCATTTTTCTCATGCATACGTTTCATTTGTTTATACTCATATTTTGTTTGTTGATAGTTGTTGATATTGTATGATTAATGGAGGGTCTCGTGGTAGATTCGTCTAAATAAACAAGCAACCCTCTCTAAATAAAACATGTGTTAGATAATTGAATTAAGATTAAGGAGCTTACTTATTACTCACTCACTCAATTCATTTTCATTAAAACGTCATGGCAACTTGTTTCAGGTATCTTTTCATATAATACAATACTATGGTTATGCCAAATTTCTGTAATCCGGTGTCCACGTTGCTTAGTAGATATTGGATAAGATGTATTTCTATCAAAATACCGATAGCCCTTTCGAAATGAAGTTCTAACACAAAACTTATTATTATTGTGTTTTTTCAAAATAACTCATTTAATAGTTTCAGTAACTCACAGTCATTGTTTTACGAACCAGGATTGCAAATAGATCTCAGATATATTTGTATCTCTTAAACAGATTCTTGTCTATTGTAAAGATGACAGTTTTGTGTTACAGCACATGATTATTTGGCGTAAAATATAACGTACATAAATTACACGTTATGCAAAAAAGATGGGGTCGGATAGGGGAGGAGGCGCCGACCAAAAAAAACAAAAAAACTTTCAATACAGTTGTGGATGAGAATGTTCCCACACTTTTTCTTGGATGTTTATTACACAACTGACTGTTCTGTTTTAGGTTAAAGCATATACTATCTTTGAAGTGTACTTCTTTCCTCTCTAATTTTGGTGTAATTACCAAAAACAAATAAACTATTTAAACTTGTAAGCTGAACAAAAAGTATAAAAAAAGAAAGAAAATAAATGAAAAAAAAAAACAATAAAAAAAACAAACAAACAAACAAACAAAAAATAAAAATTAACTAAATAAAACAAAAATAAATAAAAACTATCGTGGGGATATCTATTGTAGATCTCTTTATTACAGCAGAATAGCATACTGAAAAATATGTTTAATTATCCCTTAACTTCAGATTTCTATTCATGAAATCTGCAATCACCACCTGATGATGACTCGAAGAGGAGTCGAAATAGTTTACTGCCAAAAATTGATGAAATATGTCGTGCTTTTTTGTCTTATATTGAATAAGTGACTCGTTCAAATGACATTACTACAATGCTTTGGAAGGCTAATTTAAAGCACTCAAAACGGTAAAAGATATTACCGGGCATAGATTTAATGGGTCCGGAGCCTGTTGAACATACGAGGACTGTTCAAGTATAAATGCCACTAAGCACATGAAAATGATTCCGTGATATATTTCGATGAAAAATTTATTTTGTCCCCTCAAAGTATTCCCCTTTAACAGATATACAAACTTTCAGTCTTCTGGTCCAATCATTGGATGCATTTTGGTAGTGTTTTCGAGGTATACTATGAAGGCACTGGAATATTGCATGAGAAAACGTTCTACTTGCATTCATATTTGAACAGTCCTCGTAGTGTTATTCACCGTGGGGCAAATATCTCGCTAAACTGCTGTATGCTCAATGGTTGTGTTGGTGTTGTTAGTATAACTGGAGTTATAATATGTATTACTTATTTCTTTTTTTTCATTTTCAGCTGAGATGTTTAATACTTTCACAACAAACTGTCATCTCCTCTTAGCAGAACATACATTAGTATATATGAAGCAGAACAAATGCCGTTTATAATCCTGTTTGCGTTATTAACATCATTTACAACACGTTGAGGTCACTTTAGTAATTCTAATAAAAATACGGCTTTCCAGACAAAAAGCATTTTTATGCCAATTTGTAATGCGCGTCGGATGTCCATACAGTGGTATTGAACTACCGTTATATGCAAAAATCAGCTGTCCTACTTTCCAGGTAAGAATCGATGTTTTTATCAAGATAGACAAAATTGGGCTACAGCCTACACGTCAACAAGACCTTGAAATGAACACACCCGAAAACCCACTCTATATAGAGAAAACTGGGGGCTTATACTGGGGTTTGGAGTGGGTTGGGGGCATACATTATTTTTCCTCATTCTGATTCAAGACATAGGTTGAGGGTAATTGTTAGAACCGCCTCAAGAGGCTGATAGTTACCTGGAACACAAACGAAATGCATGATGCCATAAAGTAGGCTGCACCATTCATACTCTACAAAATATTTTAGTTGTGCCGAAGCACAAGATAAGTTGCAACCAACGTATCTCGAAACAACGATTTCAGCTGTTGGGGCTGTAGTATATTTTACCCTCTATAAATTGGGCCCCGTCAAGCGTTTTTTTTTTGTTCTTATCGCTTATACGAGCAGCGAAGGTTCAGGCGAGCCTGCGCATCCGCGCAGTCTCGCCAGAACCTTCGCTGCTCGCTCATACAAGCAGTGAATCAAGAGGAACCTTCAGAGGGAAACTCATATCCCTGGCCCCTCTGAATGGCTGGGCATGCGCAGTTAAAATTTGTCATGACGGAATGCTCGAAGACACAAATTCGCTTGGCGGGGCTCAATTATAAATGACTTAAAATACGAAAATATAATAAGAAAAATATCAGCGCACGAGAAATTACAAAACATATATATGTGAAATGCTTTATGTAGTTACATATACAAAAACTCTTCATCACGAAAAATGTCTATATAATCTTGTCCCCCATCCCCTTGAAACCTACTGTTACATAGTTAAACTGTGGTTTACAGGGTAAACCTATTTTTCTTATTTCTGCTCTAAAACGTAGATTGTGGGAACTCGTTAGAACCGCTTCGATGAGGCGGTTCTAACGAGTGCCCACAAACTATGTTTTGAGCAGAAATATGAAAAATATCCCAAATTTTCATCTTATCTTTATTTTTTTCGGCGGTAAAATTTACACTGTATTTATATAGGCGTGTTTTCGTAATGGTGTTAAGAAATTATAGCACTCTGCTTCAGAATGACCAATTGTCATATAAATATATACACACATATTGACATGAGACCTGCACCAGCTACAGTCGGTCACTCCTAATTTGCCAAATGCCAAAAGGCCTTGACATGAAGACAATAATGAACAGACACCGCCATCCCCGGCTAACACACTATCAGGTCCATGAAATGAATACCCGTGTCAACCCAACTTTATAAAGGCAATAATAGGGTTTACAAGGTAAATGTATTTATTTATATTTATTTATTTATTTATTATTTTTCCTTAATTTGCTTAAAAGCGTAAATTCTAGGTACTCGTTAAGTACTCTCAATTGGGCGGATCGAACGAGCACCTACATGTACAATTTTTGTAGAGCTAGAAATAATATAAAAAATCATTTGACAAATTCTTGCTCTGGATATAAACGAGACACCATTTTACGACATGGACATGTTCACGTAATGCACACACTTCATATACCTCTGTGAACATATACCCGTTCAAACTTTGATGGGCTTCATTTAATTTTGATTTGATGTTTCATTCAATATTTCCTTCCATCCTGTCAGTCAACTGCAAGTCAGGAATACATTCAAAACACAAAGTGTTGTACATTTCATTGTAGACTCCTGCACTGTCCAATCAGAATATATTACACATGCCAATCAAACATTTAAATGGAATACGTGCTTGCCGCAATGGGACCAATCAATGTATATTTCTTGATCCAGTTTTAGACTACTTTTAGTTATAAATGTTAGACAAGTTTATTTATTTGCGTTTCATTATTGCTGTCAAAGACAGTTAGACTATTGATTCTATCGTTTTATAAACAACAATGACATCTGCAATATGTCTTTATGTTGGAGATGTTTTAGCATGAGTTTTGAAATCACTAATGTGAAAATATTTTGTCTTTATCTTGTGAGATTATGTTTATCAGTTTCTTTGCTTGGAAGGGCAAAGAGGTTACCATTTTCACATTAAGTTCAAAAAGGAAAACAATTCCTCTTTAGTATTCCATGCTCACTGCTTTTTCAGTGTGCGATGGCGTGTGTTTTACTCTCCTTATTGTTTGTCAGAAATGTAATTATTTGAATATTGACTCCTGAACTGCTTCCGATTTATAATGCGTTACTTAACATTAATATATATGGTGTTCACATATCTCTATCTCTATCTGGCAAAATGGTTATTGCAAACCGTTCACACACTTATCAAATACGTAAAACATTGTTTCAGAAATTATCCTGGTCGCGGCACCAAAGCGGTAAATGTGTTACCCGAGACACAAGAACAATTTTGAACAAATTGTTAAAATACACATATGTATATATAGTGTTTGTAATGGTGAATTCAGCTCCAATAAAATAGTTGTTTGACAATTATTAACGTAAAATTAAAGAAAAACAAAAATGATGTGATAGCTTTATAACAAATCCAAATGCCACCTACACAAAACTATTTCCTGTAGAAGGTGCACATAGAACCGAAACGCGTCGATCTAATAAGCAAAAAGAAAAAAAAAGCATCGTTGTTGGTTGTTTGTTCTGTTGTATCAACCACATTTTTATTTCCTATATAATTCATTTCATTTAGAAAAGACAATGAATGCCATGTTTGGCATTAAACTTGCAGTATTTCTTCATAAAATGGGTTTACCCAGGTTACCACCCAAGGATTAATCAACCGGAAGTCACGTGACTATGCATGACGTCGTAAATTTAAAACCGTGCTCAAGCGAACCCGGATACACCAAGCTGTCTTCAGTATCAAGATCATCAAGATCCATCGTTGGCCAAAAAAAAAAAAAAACGCTTGGAATGCAACTCTTCCTTTGTGATAATTCATTTATAATCAAAACATAGGCTGTAAGTGATTGAGGCGGTTCTAACATGTATCCACATCTTATGTTTTAGAGTAGAAATAACAAAAATAATGTATACCCCCGTACATTCCATTTTACTCTATATAAAGTGGGATTTGGGTGGGGGTATTCATATCACGGGCTTGTTCACGTGATGGCTATCTGCAAAACTTACAGTAAAGGCCCGTCAGGACTGCGCAGGCTGTTGACTTTCGTTCCCGTGCGCTTCACTGATATTTGTTTCAGGGCAACAAACCTGAAAAAAAAAAATCAAAATAACTGAACGAAAAGGTATACATGGGAGACAGAACCTGCTTTAACTACTAACCACACTGTGGTTCTACAATTAATCAAAGCACTGCAGGATTCATCAGGAAAACAAGCCTATATAATTTTGACCACCTTGAACCCCACTTTTAAAAAGTAAAACTGGGGTTTACAGGGGTAACCTTATTTTTCTTATGTCTGCTCTAAAATATGGCTTGTGGGTACTCCTTAGAACCGCCTCGATGAGCGAACCGCAATGACATTTATCAGACTGCGCGTCAGCGGACAGCAGAGACTTTTATCAGCCTGCGCGTCAGCGTACAGCAGAGACTTTGATCAACTTGCTCGGATGCGTACATCAGAGACTTTGATCAGCCTGCACGGCATTGTACAGCAAAGACTTTGATCAACCTGCGCGCATGCGTACAGCAATTACTTTGATCAGCCCGCGCGGACGCGTACATCAGAGACTTTGATCAGCCTTCACGGCATTGTACAGCAAAGACTTTGATCAACCTGCGCGCATGCGTACAGCAATTACTTTGATCAGCCCGCGCGGACGCGAACAGCAATTACTTTGATCAGCCTTCGCGGCATTGTACAGCAAAGACTTTGATCAACCTGCGCGCATGCGTACAGCAATTACTTTGATCAGCCCACGCGGATGCGTACATCAGAGACTTTGATCAGCCTTCACGGCATTGTACAGCAAAGACTTTGATCAACCTGCGCGCATGCGTACAGCAAAGACTTTGATCAGCCCGCGCGGACGCGTACAGCAATCACTTTGATCAGCCTTCGCGGCATTGTACAGCAAAGACTTTGATCAACCTGCGCGCATGCGTACAGCAAAGACTTTGATCAGCCCGCGCGGACGCGTACAGCAATCACTTTGATCAGCCTTCGCGGCATTGTACAGCAAAGACTTTGATCAACCTGCGCGCATGCGTACAGCAAAGACTTTGATCAGCCCGCGCGGACGCGTACGGCGCGGACGCGCAGGCTGATCAAAGTCTTTGCTGTCTCCTCTTTTCAGAAGAAGCGATTCTCGTTCGTCGCGGCCAAAATAGTCATAAGTTATGGATGAGGAAGAATAAAAATTCCTACACCTAATATTAAGGATAATGCATAGATATGCAAAGAAGATGACTTTTCAAAAGTGACTGTAACTTAATACTTCCTGATCCTATTGACTGCACTAGAGTTGTTTGTATGTTTTTCTTTATCTTTGGGTTTTACCCGGGGATAGCGCAGTATTTCTAGCTATACCGTTAAAACCTGTCAAGGAGAGATTTTTGCATAAGGTAGGGCAGTTCTTTGACGTTGTCTTCAATACGATACAAAATCATAACGAAAACACGCCTATACAAAAAAATTGTGGTAGTTTTCTTACTTCTGCTCAAAATATAGATTCTGGGTACTCGTAAGAACTTCTTATTTCGGCTCAATATATAGATTGTTGGTACTCATCAGAACCGCCTCATCGAGGCGGTTCTAACGAGTACCCACAATCTATATTTGAGAACAGAATTACGAAAATTAAGGTTTACCCCTGTAAACCCCAGTTTTACTATATAAAAGTGAGTTACAAGTGGGTCAAAATTATATAGGCGTGTCTTCGTGATGGTTTTAGCATTTAGAAGCCTTTAGGTCAATTACTCAGCATAGAAGCTCTCCAGTCCTCATGTCAACATGGGTACAGGTATCACTGATTTGTAGGAAATTAGCCGCGTTATTCATATCGTTGTGGAATCCTGGAAGGGACATGACTTTTTTTAATAAGTTGTGCGAACAAAATATTAAGTTGTGCGAACGCGAACAAGATATTATCTTGTGCGCACAACCTATAAAAAAACATGTCCCTTCCCGGGCTCCGTAGTAATCGTATTGCAAAGTATGGCTATTTATAGATTCTAGACTTTTAATAGTGGGTGGGAACTGGAGGTGGTGGCTTAAGAACTTCTTCAGACTTCAAGATTATTTCACTTATTTCAAGCCGATCGTTAATCAGAGGTACCCTGAGAAATACAGCCTGACATTCCGTTATTATCTTGTACGCACAACATATTAAAAAAAAATCATATCCCTTCCCGGGTTCCGTAGTAATCGTATTGCAAACTATGGTTATCCATGGATTCTGCACTTTTTTATGGTGGGTGGGCTGAAGGTGGTGGTTGTACAACTTTTTCAAGATTATTTTACTTATTTCGAGCCGATAGTAAATCAGAAGTACCCTGAGAAAAGCTACCTGGCCTTCCGTTGCAGGACTTGGCGTCTCACGTGGGACACAAGGCAGGAATCTGGACTGCATTCAGATGTTCGGTTTGGCAAGCAGTCTAGACCAGAATCTTAACGTTTTTCTGGAGAACATAATGTCATTTCAACTACATGAGTGTGTTATCCAAATGTGAGACTGTATTGTTCGAAGGTCAAGAGTTAACTTTCATCCTTTGATTGTAAACAACTGTATAAATACATCAAGAAACCACGCCTATATAGATTTGAACCCCTTGAACCCCACGTTTAAAAAGTAAAACTGGCTTTCACAGGGGTTACTAATTTTTCTTATTTCTGCTCTAAAAATATAGATTGTTGGTACTCGTTAGAACCGCCGCGATGCGGCGGTTCTAACTTGTACCATCAATCTATACTTTGGGCAGAAATAAGAAAAATACCACAATTTTTCATCTTACATTTTTTTTCGGCGATAACGGTAACGATGTATTTGTATAGGCGTGTTTTCGTAATGAATATTTAGAGGATAACTGTATTTAGAAGTGTTATCTTGGGAGAAAAAGCATTACTCAAACATGCCTATACAAATACATTGCCACCTTTATCGCCGAAAAAATGAAAATTTTATGATGAAAAATTGTGATAATTTTCTTATTTCTGCTCAAAATATACATTGTGGGCACTCGTTAGAACCGCCTCATTGAGGCGGTTCTAACGAGTACCCACAATCTATATTTTAGAGCGGAAATAAGATGAATAAGGTATACCCCCGGAAACCCCAGTTTTACTATATAAAAGTGGGGTTCAAGGTGGTCAAAATTATATAGGCGTGTTTTCGTAATGCGACGGTTTGTTTCACGCCGACTCTTTGCGGACCCGTAAAACCGACGATGTACGTGTACAAATGACAATATCCCCATTCTGATGCACTCACTTGTTTTGAAAAATAAAAAGGTTTCTATCTGCACAAAGCGACAAGCGCTGTGGCCATATTGCAGCCAATGAAAAACGATGTTACATGATGACGTCGGTTTTCCGTTCTATGAGGAGAAAGTTTTTTCCCATGAGTTAAGATTCTGAGAAAGACTCACCTACATCATAGTGTAGATCATATTTTCTTGTCCTTTGGGATCATTGATTCAATTGTGGAATTTTAAAAATATCTGAGGGTCACTGATGAGGCCTAATTGGCCGAAACTAGACAGTCTGGCCCAGAAAACATATACACTCCATATTTTTCAGTTCTATGGTGTATTCCTTGCTTCCAAAGGACAACCCTTTTAAAGAACATAATAACCATACACTAATTATAAATTGTGTGTGCAAATACTGAATCTTTAATATCAATTTCGGACTTCATCACGCTAACAAGTCCGTGAAATGAACACCCCCTTACAACCCATGTTATATAGAAAAAACTGGGGTTTAGGGGTATACATTATTTTTCTTATTTCTGCTCCGAGACATAGGTTGTGGGTACTCGTTAGAACCGCCTCAATGAGGCGGTTCTAACGAGCACCCAAAACCTATGTTTTAAACTAAAATAAGGAAAAGTAGCCATTTTGAAGATGTGAAAAAATGCACTCTGTCGCACGGGTGTGTTATCGTAATGAGTGCTCAAAAAGGGAAAATAAACTGTGGGATCATACTAGAGCATACTAATGACGGATACTATTTGAACTATCATCACGAAAACACGCCTATATAACTTTGATCCCCCTTGAACCCCACTTTTATATAGTAAAACTGGGGTTTGCAGGGGTAAACCTTATTTTCTTATTTCTGCTCTAAAATATAGATTGTGGGTACTCGTTGGAACCGCCTCGATGAGGCGGTTCTAACGAGTGTCCATAATCTATATTTTGAGCAGAAATAAGACAAATATCACAATTTTTTATCATAAAATTTTCATTTTTTCGGCGATAAAGATGGCAATGTATTTGTATAGGCGTGTTTGCGTAATGTATATTTAGGCAAACGGTGAAAGGAAAGTTTCTATCCTTAAAGGTCAAGTGAAATGCAAATTCTAATTTTTTGGCCAGAGGCCTTTATCAAGAAAAAAAAAACGTGTACTTTAAAGCCAACTACATTGTCTCTTTTATACCATTTTAACTTGTATACAGGAAGTGCATCACTACGTCATCTCTTTTGCAGTGGCTTTCAAACTGTCCAGTCTTTCCTTTTCATAAACAGCCCATTCCTTAACCACAGACAAACCGGCCGGGCCCAAATGTTCAGAGAAGGCATGAATTTCTGCGCATTTTCTTTCACAAATAGTTATAGACAAATCAACCAATTTCAATGCAGCATCCTGTCTTACCTTCAGACATTTTCCTTCTTCCTCTGTGTCGCATCCAGTTGAACACCCCACTTTCACTGGAAATAAAAATAAAAAATGAGGTCCTTTAAGAGCAATGAAAACATTCATAAGAAAGAAGATGGGCCATACTACGTAGTTTCGGCTAATAAAGCCTCATCAGTGACCCTGTAATGATCCGGCAAAGAAAGCCAGAGGAAACATACTGCAATTTTGCGAATTTCGAATAGGCAGTCGATTCAAGACTGATATAAATCAAATTGGGGTCCAAATAATTAAAAACCTGTCTAGAATATGAGCCTAAACCAAAACTTTATTTCTAATTTCTCAGAATATTCACGCTGATCTCAAAGGACCAAAAGTAAAATATAAACTGCACTATGGTTGATGTACGGGGAGACGTTTTACGGCCGCCACACGACACAACACCAGCTGCAGTAAAGGCAAATAAAAATAAAAAATGAGGTCCTTTAAGAGCAATGAAAACATTCATAAGAAAGAAGATGGGCCATAGTAAGTAGTTTCGGCTAATAAAGCCTCCCAGTGACCCTGTAATCATCCGGCAAAGAAAGGCGTGGGAATCACTGAATCTCTGTAGCACTTGTCCAAAAAGTCCAAATGGCTCTCGTACCGAGGATGTTTTCCTACCGCATATTTCAACTGTAGCTTCAAGTCCATGTTTTCCTCTCCAGGAGTAATAATTCACAGAATTTTGAACGGAATTCCGTAGGGAATTATGAATAACACAATTTTTTCAAAATTACTCTTATTCAATATTTCGGCCAGAGGCCTTTATCAAGAAAAAACGAGTACTTTAAAGCCAACTACATTCTTTTCTCCTATTACTGCTACTCGCTCACATCTGAGCATTACGAGCAGGATTTCCTGGGTGGTAACCAGTACTTTTTTTTAATTATTTTATTTTTTTTTTTTTTTCCAACATTTTAACTACGTCGTGATGCACTTCCTGTATTAAAGTTAAAATGGTGGAAAAGAGACAATGTAGTTGGCTCTAAAATAACTTTTTTTTTTCTATTTTTTTTTATCACTATATTTATCTTAAAGAACTAAAATCATTGACCAATTTGTTGAAAACCGGATCACAAAATGCCATTTCGTTCAGAAATTATGACTATTCAAAATAAATCATCACTTATTTTAAGTCAGAAAAGGTTTTGTTATTATAAATAGATTTCTATCCCACAATGCATCATTTTGTGATGTCATTTGAGGTTTAAAATTTTACTCAAAAAATTCATCTTTATAATCATGCAAACAGAATTGATGTAAGTCATATCTGGGTACAGGATGATAAACAAACAAACATGTTTTGTTTGTTTGATTGATTTTAGGTTTAACGTCCCCGTCAATACTGTACAGGTCATTTTGGAGACGTTGCTTCCAATTTTGTGGAACTTTTTTTTGGCCGACATTGAGATGAAAAGACATCTCAAGCCCTGATGTCCAATGAAACCAATAGGGTTTATAAGCATGGACCGCAGCACTTGGCCTGGGCAGGCTTAGATCCTCTAAGCGGTTTTCCAGTACGCGTGTGCCGTCGTATTCAGCTCTGCGTGGAAGCATCAGGCAGCATATATTTCTTCAAGCCCCGATGGGCGGGGCCGTGTAGTTACATGTTCATGTATTCAAACAAAATAGTCACAGGTTTGGGGCTGTCGTGGAAGTTTAACGAAAGAGGTACATTGAAATTTCTCTATTAAGACCACTTAAAAATCAGACTAATTCGGTTTTTATAAGCTTATTTTGACGACTGCACTTAACTTTGTGTTTTCTGGCCACAGTGTCCTCTGGTCAGGGACCACATTTGGGACTGTTCAGACGTGGTTTTCAAGACGGTCTTTATATAGGAATTTTACTGTATATTGGTCTATGGTTATTGTGGTAACTTAATAAAAATAATAGGAAAGATATCTTCAATCTTTCAATTTGAACATACATTGTTTCCAATAGAAGTTCAGCCGCCCCAGCCTATCGGGGCTTGGAGAAATAGATTGGACTGCATGGCGCTTTCACGCAGAGCTGAAACTGACTACACATGAGTACTGGTAAACCAATTAGGACTAAGCCTGCCCAGGCATAGTGGTGTGAGTCAGACAGTCCAATGCATATAAGCCTTTTGGTGTCATTTGGTGACAGGGCTTGAGATGACATTTTCGGGTAAAAGTCCCACAAAGTCGGGGTTCATGTAAACTTTGCTATCGGCCCGCTTTCGTTCATACTTTCATGAAAAGCAGAAAAAATAAGTTTATTTTTTATATTTACATTCTTTGTCCCTCATCACTGGGCGAAAAAAATGCTTACAGGGCAAACTTTTAAAGCTGAAAAACATTTACACTCTGTTTTGGTACAACGAGCTGAACAGCGTTGACGTTACTAACGCCCGTAGATAACCAAGGTTTAGGCGGACGTCATCTGATGTCACTGAAAACCATGTGACTCGGTGCGTTGAAGTATGAACTACATTTTTTCTTAGGTTTACATTAACCCTTTTTGTACCAAATGGAATTTTCCACCTTATATATGGCAGGAGTCCATTTCAAAATTTAGGGTTTCAGGTTGTGTTTTTTGCCAAAATTTATTTGGAAAATGGCTGGACTTATAGCAAACAGTGGAGGCCCTGATCAGACGCCGCGTTCTGCGGCGTCTGATCTGGGCCTCCACTGTTTGCCAAGGTACCCATTCAGGGGTTTCTGGTACTGAATGGTTACACTGGAAATGTAAATATATATTGTTGAACTTGATCTAGAAACACATTTGAGGTTTATATATTGCCTATTTCGCGCAAATAAATTATTATTATTACTTTTATTTTATTTTTATTTTTTTTTGGGGGGGGGGGGGTTGGGGGGGGGGGGGGGGGGGTTCAATTAAATAATTTCAAAATCATTTTTGATATGTCAGGATGTTTCTACGTGAAATGCCAAACCTTTATTATTTGGCGATAATAGTTACAGATTCAGAAAAAGTGATTGAAAATGGTGTCTGCTTATATTGAGTTTGGTACTTTTTCTGGTTACAAGATATTGCTTAATCCGATATATGTGTAATCTGTTACATTTTATTTTAGAATGACCTTGTTTACGAAACGCATTCTTCCTTGTACCTGGGCCGCGTCATGATAAATGACAACATATTTCCAACAAAGGAGCTGATCATACTGCGCATGAGCGAAGTCTAATCGGCATTTTGTGTTCGCATTACGAAAACACGCCTGTACAAATACATTGTAAATTTTACCGCCGAAAACAAACGAAAATTTTAAGATGAAAAACTGTGACATTGTTCTTATTTCTGCTCAAAATATAAATTGTGGATACACGTTAGAACCCCTCATCGAGGCGGTTCTAAGGAGTACCCACAATCTATATTTTAGAGCAGAAACATGAAAAAGAAGGTTTACCCTATAAACCCCAATTTTACTATATGAAAGAGGGGTTCAGTGGGGTTAAAATTTCATCTCAATGTTGGGTAAAAGTCCCACAAAATTGGCAGCAACGTCTCTCCAATGACCTTTACATTGATGACGGGGACGTTAAACCTCAATTCAAACAAACAAACAAAGCATTGGGTGACAGGGCTTGAGACGTCATGTCATCTCGATGTCGGAAAAAAGTCCCATAAAATTGGAAGCAACTTCTCCAAAATGACCTTTACAGTGTTGACAGGGACGTTAAACCTCAAATCAAACAAATAAAATAAAGACTCTTGGTAGCCTGCATTGCTGAGTAGGTTGGTTTCTGTCTTACCTGGTCGATAACACACCCGTGTGACATAGTGCATTTTTTCCCTATCTCCAAAATGGCTACTTTTCTGATGAAAATCCGTTATATTTTTCTTATTTGTACTATAAACATAGGCTGTGGGTACTCGCCTCATACCCACAACCTATGTTTTGAAACAGAAATAAGGAAAATAATGTACACCCCGTAAACCCCAGTTTTCTCTATATAAAATGGGGTTTAGTGCGGTGTTAATTTCAGGGAACTGTTCACGTGATTGGGCGACAGGGCTTGAGATGTCATGTCATCTCGATGTCGGGTAAAAAGTCCCACAAAATTGGAAGCAACGTCTCCAAAATGACCTTTACAGTGTTGATGGGGACGTTAAACCTCAAATCAAACAAAAAATAAAGACTCTTGCTAATCTGCATAGCTGAGCAGGCTGGTTTCTGTCTTACCTGGTCAATAACACACCCGTGTGACATACAGCCGAACTTCAATGGCTCGAACACCTTTGGGACCTTGAAAATCTTTTCGAGACAGGGGTAGTTCGAGGCACCGAGGGCTCATGCCAGGAGGCGTAACGACATACTTAAGGACATCTTTTCGGTGTTTCTATAATGTAAAATGTATGCTGTGTGTACTCATTAGAATCGCCTCATCGAGGCGATTCTAATGAGTACACACACCATACATTTGCAAGATAAAAGGCGAATATATCCTCAATTTTTCTCTCTCTATTTCTTATGCAGAGAAATTCCATAGGGACTCAAGAATGGGTTCGACTGAGCCATGGTAAACGAGCCATCGGTGTTCGAGCCATCGAAGTTCTACTGTACATGTAGTGCATTTTCCCTATCATCAAAATGGCTACTTTTCTGATGAAAATGCGTGATATGTTTGTAATTTGTACCGCAAACATAGGCATTGGGTGCTCGTTAGAACCGCCTCAATTAGGCGGTTCTAACGAGTACCCACAACCTATGTCTTGGAGCAGAAATGAAATAATGTATAGCGCCGTAAACCCCAGATTTCTCTACATAAATTGGGATTTAGTGGGGTGTCCATCACGGACCTGTTATCGACAGGTTTTCTCGTGCCTATGCTCTTTGATAAACACCCCCGCACCCCCCCCCCAAAAAAAAAAAAATAAAAATATAGCAGTGTTTCCGCTAACCAGACCCCCGACTCTTCTATTTTTATCAGTGTTTTTTTTTGTGGTTTTGGATTTACGCAACTTTCAAAATTATTTCACTCATATCGAGCCGATCGTTAATCAGTTGTTGGCGAAAACCGGAGCACCAGGAGGAAAACTACCTGACTTTGCGTTGCAGAACTTGGCGTTTCACATGAGACCCGAGCGAGGCTCGAACTCACAGCTGTGAGAGACCTAATGATTAAGATTCTGCGCTCTTTTCCACTTGGCCACGGAGGACCTCTTATTTTATCAGAAAAAGAACAAAACAAAAATCTAAACACCGACTCTACCATGTTCAATTTCCGACCTAACCCAGTGTCGTTCTTGCATTTGCCCATAGTAATTTCGTGTTTAAGTATCTTTTTGAAATTTTGGCACTTAAGTTTAGTACCTTCCAAATTACAGAGCATCTTAAATGAATTATAATATACCGTGCTAGTCTCAACATAACAATTTGATTAACAAAATTATGTAGAGAAAAAAAAAAAAAACACAGAAAAAATACAGACTCGACCCTGTTTTTAAGGGAGAAAAAATAAAATAATAATAAAAATTTTCTCCTACCTACCGACTTTTTTTGTTTCGTCATGTTAGTAGAAACATAGCTATTTTTTGCCACTAATCAGGTATTTTTGGTCTCATCACGAAAACACGCCTATATAAATTTGAACCCCTTGAACCCCTCTTTTATATAGTAAAACTGGGATTTAAAGGGGTAAACCTTATTTTTCTTATTCATGCTCTAACATATAGAGTGTGGGTACTCGTTAGACCCGCCTCGGTGAGGCGGTTCTTACGAGTACCCACACTCTATATTTTGGGCAGAAATAAGAAAAATATAGTTTTTCGTCTAAAATTTTCGTTTTTTGCATTACGTTAACACGCCTATGCAAATGCATAGCAAATATTTCCGCTGACAACGAAAATTTTAAGATGAAAACAGTGTAATATGTTTCTAATTTCTGCTCAAAATATAGCTTGTGGATACTCGTTAAGACCGTCTCATCGTGGTGGTTCTAACGAGTACCCACAATCTATACTTTAGAGCAGAAATAAGAAAAATATCTCTTACCTCTTCAAACCCCAGTTTTACTATATAAAAGTGGGGCGCGAGGGGGTCAGAATTATACAGGCGTGTTTTCATGATGGTTGGTAAGATTTAGTGTATTTGTATAGGTATGCTTTCGTTGTGTTATTTCAGCCCTACAGTCGTTAATGGTTATGATCTAATGCCGCCGCATGAAACAAGATGAAGACATTAATACATTCGTACTTGTTAACAGCATCCTTCCTGATAACGACTCAATATGTTCAAAGGTGAGTAGATGATATTGCATTTTTATCATATGACGTCGCGTCTGAGAGTGTAATAACGCCATGTATTATTTTCGATAACCCACTATTGGATTAAATATGCAAATTAGCTAGATACGTTCCGTAAGGTGACATGTACGATGTCCTTAACGACGTCGCGTTTACTAATGGCGGAATATTGGTATTTTTGTAAACAATCGTGAATAAAATGTAATATGATAAACAGAATCTTGCATTCGTGCTCATGTATTATTGAATTTATTAAACTCGTCGAGGAAAATGAATAAAATGCTCGGCAAGCCTCGCATTTTATCCCTTTTCCTCAACTCTTTTAATAAATTCAATAATACATGAGCATTCATGTAAGATCCTCTATAACCCATATATGACAATGGGATCTCCCACCTAATAAGTTTGGAGTTGTCCATGTTCAATTATAGGGGTGTCAGGCTTGTCTTGTTAGCGGTATATTTTGCAAAAATGCCCGTACTTTCAGCAAACAGTGTAGACCCAAATCAGACGCCGCATTTTGTGGCGTCTGCTTTGGGTCTAAACTGTTTGCCAATGCCCCCCCCCCCCAAAAAAAGGGCCGCTGGGCACATATATGGGTTGAAATAATGCTAATTAATGACACGAAAAAACAGAATTCCGTATATATAAAACGCGGCCTCTAATCTGGGTCTGCACCATTTGCCAATGTCCCCAAAAAGGGCCGCTGGGCATATATGGGTTGATATATACCAATACAAAGACTGCTGAATACTGACACGAAAAAAAAAAAAAAAACCGTATATGTACATATGTCGCCGTATTCGCGTTTTCGCGATCCTATAAGACAAGAGTATCTCTTACTTCAGCATGAACATTACAACGCGGAACCAGATGTCTAAGAATTATGACGTCACGTACAGAACACAAGGTAAAATGTCCCGCCTGATTGCGTTTGAAAAAATGACTTTATTATGAGAAAATAGGAAATTCAATGCAATAAATAAGTTCTGAAGTTAGATTCTTTGGAAGCAAGGAATACACTAATGTAATATTATTGAAATAATTGGACTTGTCATGAGTCAAGGTTCTGACTTTCTCCCACGCTTGTTAAAATAGAGACCACACACTGCAGTTAATTATGTCTGCATGCCTCTTTGATACTTGTAGGAGTTCCCTCAGTTTGGTTCTGAGCTTCATGTTGTATGCTTGTAAATAAATATATGCATAAACTTATAGTCCTGTTATTGAACCCAAATCAATATAAATGACATAACATGGTGGCAGCGGTAGTTAAATTGTGAACTATAAAAGGACATTTAATTTTGGCAAAATTCTACAATAAAAAATGGCAAGTTTTAAGTTTTTACATCCAGAAAAATTTGACTTTTCTAAACCGCAAGGTTGGGAAAAATGGTTCCAGAGATTTGAAAGGTTCCGATCAGCTTCAGGACTTTCAGAAAAACAATCAGAAATTCAAGTAAACTCCTTAATCTATTGTATGGGAAGTGAAGCAGATGACATTTTGGACACCCTTAAGTTAACCGCGGTTAAAAGAAAAACGTATGAAACTGTGTCAAAAAAGTTAAAGGATTATTTTATTCCAAAGCGGAATGTCATATTTGAGAGGGTGCAGTTCCACCAGCGAGTTCAGTTTGAAGGGGAAAAAGTGGACTCCTTCGTGACAAGTTTGAATAAACTGGCGGAGTACTGTTCATTCGGTGAACTGCATGACGAAATGATTAGGGATAGACTAGTAGTCGGATTGCGGGATCAAAAGGTCTCTGAAAGGCTCCAGCTGGACGCGGAGTTGACGCTAGAAAAAGCCCTCACACAAGCAAGGCAGCATAAAGCAGTAAAAGCGCAACAGCCCGTTGTCCGGGGACAAAAAGTTGAATCTTCTTCTTTGGACGCTGTGCTAGGGAAGAAAGGGAAAACCAAACCAAAATATTCTATGAACAGGGACAGTGCAGTGGTGAAAAACACTAGCCAACAAAAATGTAAACGTTGTGGCCGTAACGTTCATCCAAGGGACAAATGTCCAGCAAGAGACTCTAAATGCCACAAGTGCAAAGGCAAAGGGCACTGGGCAAGAGCTTGTTTATCGAAGCCAGCAGTAAATGAGGTCTACGAGGCTAGGGACTCCGGTGACGAATATGGGTTTCTTGGCTCGGTAGAGGGCCACGAATCGACTAACGGCATGGACAAGAGCCTCGATTCAGTGGATGCGAAGCCGTGGATCACCGACGTCAAAGTTGACGGCATTATCATCAGGTTTAAGATAGACAGTGGTGCCGACGTCACAGTCATTTCAGACAAGGAATTCGAACGATTTCCAGGGATTATGCTTGTGAAGTCTAGTAAGATTCTGTATGGTCCTGGAAAATCAAAACTTGATGTGCTCGGAAAGTTTCAGTGTACTTTGGAAACAAAACGTTGTTTCAGTGTTCAGGATATATATGTGGTTAGGGGATTGTCATTACCACTTCTTGGGCGGCCTGCGATCGAATCACTTAGGATAATTGACCAGGTAAACCCTGATCTTTAGTCTGTACATGCGTCCGAACACTACAAAGATAAGTTTCCGACACTTTTTAAGGGTTTAGGCAAAACAAACTGGGAATACACTATCAAGCTTAAAAGCGGTACTCAGCCCTATTCCCTCAATGTGCCCCGCAGAGTGTCTTTCCCTTTGATGAAAAAGGTGAAAGAAGAACTGCAAAGAATGCAAGATATGGGGGTAATTTCAAAGGTAGACCAGCCTACAGAGTGGTGCTCTGGTATGGTCGCAGTACCAAAAGCAAACAGTGACAAGGTTCGAATCTGTGTAGACTTGACCAAACTCAATGAAAGCGTGATGCGGGAAAATTATCCCCTCCCTACTGTAGAGGAATCACTTTCTAAACTGGCAGGTGGGCGTTACTTCAGCAAAATCGATGCAAACAGCGGGTTTTGGCAAATAAATCTGAAAAAAAGAAACAATGCCTCTAACTACATTCATCACACATTGGGGACGATTTTGCTTTAATCGGTTACCTATGGGAATTTCAAGTGCCAGTGATTATTATCAGAAAAAAATGTCCCAGCTCCTTGAAGGCATCCCCGGGGTGGTGTGTCAAATGGACGATTGCCTAATTGCAGGGGAAACGCTTGAACAACATGATGAAAGGTTGTTTGAAGTGCTGAGAAGGCTCGAATCAGTAGGGATCACATTGAATGAGAGTAAATGTGTATTTGCCCAGCGATCATTAACCTTTTTGGGGCATTTGATTGATGAAAACGGTGTAAGGCCCTGTCCTGACAAAGTTCGCGCTATAGTAGATATGGCCACTCCGCTTAATGTCTCGGACATACGGAGATTTTTAGGCATGACTAATCAGTTGGCTAAATTCTCGCAAAATATTGCAGAGAAAAGCAAACCTTTGCGTGACTTACTGAAAAAGCAGAATGCATGGTCATGGGGACCACCGCAAGAGTCTGCTTTCAATGACATAAAGCAGGAAATAAGCTCCAGCTCCGTTCTCGCACATTATGACCCTAACAAGGAAATATTGCTTTCGGCAGACAGTTCTTCATATGGATTAGGAAGTTTGATTCGCCAGAAGCACGGGGACACATGGAGACCCGTGGCTTTCGCATCTCGTTCACTCAGCGAGGCTGAGTGCAGGTACGCTCAGGTAGAAAAAGAAGCGTTGGCTATAACTTGGGCATGTGAGAAATTTGCAAATTATTTGATAGGGACCAAATTCCACATTGAAACTGACCATAAACCCCTGGTACCACTTCTCAGCACAAAGGACCTTTCTGATGTTCCCCAAAGAATACAGAGATTTAGATTGCGTTTGATGCGATTCCATTTCTCAATTTCACATACGGCTGGTAAAAACTTATTTTCAGCCGACGCCCTCTCGAGGGCCCCTTTGAGTAATTCTGAGGAATCTCATTCAGATTTATATTTACAAACACAAGCACTTGTTGATTCAGTAATTGATGGCTTGCCGGCTTCTCGCTCAAGGTTGGATCAGATCAAATATCATTACACTTCAGATGCGGTATGCTCCAGTTTACTGAAATTTTGCAAACAGGGTTGGCCAGAAAAATCAGCCTTAGATGAAACTTTGCAGCTCTATTGGTCAGAAAGGGGTGATTTTACGGTTCAAGATGGTCTCTTACTTAAAGGTGTAAGATTAGTTATTCCAAAGGTTTTGCAGGGGGAAATCTTGGACAAAATCCATGTCGGACACCAAGGTATTGTAAAATGCCAGGGAAAGGTCGAAATCGTCTGTTTGGTGGTTAGGACTGAGCACACAGCTTGAAAGCTTGATTAAAGCGTGCCAGAAATGCATAGAGCAATCAAAAGATCATGCGGAACCACTTAAACCGATAGCATTTCCCACTAGACCCTGGCAAAGAATCGGCGCAGACCTGTTTCAGCTTAAGGATTCTGTTTATTTGCTAGTCGTAGACTATTTTTCAAGGTATGTGGAGATAGCAAAACTCTATAGCCAAACGTCGTTGTCAATTATAAATCATTTAAAATCTATTTTGGCGCGTCACGGCATTTGTGAATTTTTCCATTCAGACTGCGGCAAATATTTCACATCAAGCCAATTCAAAGAGTTCGCGGCTACATACGGTTTCGAACTGGTTACCAGTTCCCCCAAAATGGCACAGAGTAATGGTATGACAGAGCGCCATGTAGGGACTATAAAGGATATGCTAAAGAAAGCTGACGATCCGTATCTTGCTTTGTTGGCATATAGGACAACTCCACTAAGCAATGGATTTAGTCCGGCAGAATTATTGATGGGCCGTAAATTAAGATCAAATTTACCGGTTCAACCCAAATTGCTTAATCCAAAATGGCCTAACATGAAAAAACTTGCCACGCGCGAAAAGAAGATAAAGCAAAAACAAAAGTTCTATCATGACAAACGCCATCGCGCTCGTCTTTTCAGACCACTTTGTCAAGACAACAAAGTATGGGTGAAAGACCAAAAGAAAACCGGCATTGTAAAAGATCACAGTGAATTTCCGCGTTCGTATCATGTACAGACAGATCAAGGCATCATACGGCGCAATAGACGTTTTCTCGCGGCTTTGCCAAATAACAATGATTCAGAGATTAAAGGCCAACCCCAGGAACTTGTAGATACCACCCCCGAATCACATGATCCAATAAACAGTGAGACTGAGAAAAACAATAACAGCCATGGGAACTCTGAACTCACTGAAGGTCAGAAATACTACAGAACAAAATCAGGTAGATGTGTAAAACCTCCGGATAGACTGACATATTAATGACTATAACAGCTGTACCTATTCATCAGTGTACAAACATTATCCTGTGAAGTGAACTAAAACAATTGTGTGGAGAAACCTTAATTAACTGGAACGTTACTTGCTTATGGAGCAAAAAGGGGGGTTGTAATATTATTGAAATAATTGGACTTGTCATGAGTCAAGACTTTCTCCCACGCTTGTTAAAATAGAGACCACACACTGCAGTTAATTATGTCTGCATGCCTCTTTGATACTTGTAGGAGTTCCCTCAGTTTGGTTCTGAGCTTCATGTTGTATGCTTGTAAATAAATATATGCATAAACTTATAGTTCTGTTATTGAACCCAAATCAATATAAATGACATAACAACTAACTACATCTCGTGGATGTTCCCTGATTTTGCGCTTCACACGAGACACACGTGAGCTTGGCCAAGTCTCACATCAGCTTGCACACAAACTATAGTTTATCAATGACCTTTGAGAGTTCAAAGTTTAAGTGAGACGAGTCGATTCCATTTTTTAGGGGAAGCAGGTTTCGGATACTTTTTTTCTCGGGATTTTAAAGATATTAATCAATGTTTTGACATTATGTACCTAGACGTCATGGTCGAGTGGTTTATGCGACGCACTGCGAATCACACTAAAAATATTTTAGACTTGGGTTCGAGTCCCAGTGGTACATTTTTTATATTTAATTTTTCATTTTTATTTTATCTTTTTATATTTACATCATTTATATTTTGTTTCCTTTGTTTTATTTTCAACAATTATATTTTTATGTCATTCTAAATCTTTTGGATGCCGGCTTTGGTAGTTCAGTCGGATGCGCGTCTGACTGGTGGTCAGTAGGACGCGGGCTCGATACCTGCCGGTGTCAGCAACATTATTTCCCATGGAGATTGATCATGAAATCTGTTCCATGGCCATGACGGAATATTGACATTTTAGTAAAATAAACGTGAATAAAAACGTTTTAAATGTCATATGATAAATAGAATCTTGCATTCGTGCTCATGTATTATTGAATTTATTAAACTCGTTGGGGAAAAGGGGTAAAATGCTCGGCAAAGCCTCGCATTTTATCCCTTTTCCTCAACTCGTTTAATAAATTCAATAATACATGAACACTCATGTAAGATCCTCTATTTACATTGAATAACTTTAAGATTCATCCATGGGTATGGATTCGATAAATAGAGGATCTTACATGAGTGCTCATGTATTATTGAATTTATTAAACGAGTTTAGGAAAAGGGATAAAATGCGAGGCTTTGCCGAGCATTTTATCCTTTTTCCTCAACGAGTTTAATAAATTCAATAATACATGAGCACGAATGCAAGATTCTATTTATCATATGACATTTAAAACGTTTTGATTCACGTTTATTTTACTAAAATGTCAATATTCCGTCATAAGTAAACGCGACGTCTTTAAGGACGTCGTACATGTAACGTTACGGGGAGTATCTAACTAATTTGCATATTTAATCCACTAGTGGATTATCGAAAATAATACATGGTGTTATTACACTCTTAGACGCGACGTCATATGATAAAGGCATTTCTAAACAGAAGGGTTGCTTTCCCGATAGTAACCAAGGCTAAGTGACAGCAGCATTAAAATTCGCAAAAGAAGTGGAAGGTATGCAAGAAAAAGAATCTAATATGGGTGTGATGGGTGGATAGAAAAATCCGTCCCTCGGGACACTGTCTGGCATCACTCGGCAAGCCCCGTGATGCCGGACAGTGACCCTCGGGACGGATTTTTTCCATCCACCCCTCACATCAATATAAGATTCTTATATTATCATATGTTTGATTTGTTTGTTTGATTTGAGGTTTAAAGTCCCCGTCAACACTAGATGGGTCATTTTGGAGAGGTTGCTTCTAATTTTGTGGGACTTTTACCCGACATTTAGATGAAGTGACATATCAAGTAAGCCCTGTCGCCCAATGAAACCAATAGGGTTTATAAGCATCAACGGTCCGACTCGCACCGCTTTACCTAGGCAAGCGGTTTACCAGTACTCGTGTGCGGTCAGTTTCAGCTCAGCGTGGAAGCATCATACAGCCCATTTATTTCTTCAAGCCACACTGGGCCGGGGGCGGGGGGGGGGGGCGGAGGCCGACATTTATCATATACTTCTTCTTATATTGCCCTTGAGACAACAGATTTTGCACTCCCTATCCTCACTATGCTAGTGGCAGACATCTCGCCTTCACAGGCTAACTAACTGACTCCGCGCGGCGTGGACCAAGACAGAAGTCTGTCCCGCCCTTGAGGCAACCTGTCGGCCCTGCAAATATTAATACATGAGAAATGAGCGAGAAAATGTTCAAATGGCAATAATAAATAGCTGGAGAAGCAAAAACTTGTTTTTGATTCATTTTGGAGTTATCTTTTCATATAAAGTTCAGCTAAATTCTTACCTTCTCGGGCTTTCCTTGTTTGATTGGCCGGTTGGAATAACAGCGCACTGCTATTGCGGTTACGTCAGAACCTCGAAAAGGTGACGTCACTTTACACTACGTGTGCGTGCCATGGCACTGAATGTCGTTTAACATGCCACGCTGTCTGCTTTTGTTGCTTAAATTTGCTAGATTAAAGCAAAACTCCTTGCGGTATAAAATAAATGCATGCTTAGTGTATATGATAATAAAATATTATCGGTTCGCCGCGATAATCTTATAGGGGTTCGCTGAAGCTCGCGCCTATAAAGTTATCTAAGGCTCACCGAATACATATTATTATTAAAGAATCAAAGCATGTCTTTACATAATCTTAGAATATTTTACGGAAATAAGTATATAAAAAAAAAAAAAATAACACGTTGTATTGATATTGGCCTTGATCTCGGCCCTCTGTCCGGCTCGGGCTGAGACAGGCAACTCGGACCGAGGCCAGAGCAGATATCAAGAAAACTTGTAATATTCTATATGTATCGAATCCCTAGGATTTTTTTTATTTTGGTTTTTCGGTCCTTTCAAGATTATTTCACTCATAAGATATACATCTGGCGTTGCCATAGCAACGGTTGTGTATAGGGATGAATGGAACATTGTTAGCTTGGTTTTAGGTCACAACATAGAAGATAGGAAAGTATCAGCAAAATCGGTGACTATGCGTGCCACGGCCCTATGTAAAAATTCAAATGGTTACAGAGAATGGCTCTTAAGAGTCAGCGCTCTTATCCACTAAGCCACGGAGGCCCGTTTCGAATCCCTAGAAATAAATATCGAGACAAGATTACATTTAACACCACGACATTTCTGTTCGTTGTCTCTTTTGCTTAAAGTGGGAGTTTTCTTTCCAGGAATGTTACATGTACAGTAATGCGGTAATATCATTTTTTTTAGCCTGGCAACTCCTTTGACTTGCAATTTTGAAGAAACAGATATATGCAACTACACCCAGGACAGCACGGATAACGGTAATTGGATGAGGTATTCTCCCAGCAATTATTCGGTGCCAGATACTGACCATACGCTTGCGTCTTCTGCTGGTATGTTTACAGTTACAACCTTAACCCGTACCCCTCAGCATTACGAAAACACGCATATACTAATACATTTTAAATTTTACCTGGGAAAAAACGAAAATTTTTCGATGAAATATTATGATATTTTTTCTTATTTCTTCTCAGAATATAGATTCTAGTACTCGATAGAACTGCCTCATCGAGGCGGTTCTAACGAATACCAATAATCTATATTTTAGAGCAGAAATAAGAAAAATAACGTATACCCCTGTAAACCCCTGTTCTGCTGTATGAAGGTGGGATTCCAGGGGGTCAAAATTATAAAGGCGTGTTTTCGTAATGGAATAATTAATTTTACTAACTCGCATATCTGACTTTGAACCTACCAGATTTCTTGATGTAATTTATTCTTACGTATTCATATAAAAAAAAGTGTCAACCAGTGAAGATCCTGATCAGATGGCTTCTAAAAAACCATCTGATCTGGATCTTCACTGTTTGCAAAATTAGGGGATGCCATGAACAGCAGGATAATGGTTAATACCGAATCGAGCAAGAACATGGTTAAACATACAGGAAGAACTGTTTGATGAGCTTACGAACATACGGGACAATTGGGATTAGCATGTCAAATCAAGAGACTTTTCCTTGTTTCAGCTCCGAAAAGCTCGACAAAATTAAAACAATCGCAAAATGACCCAATTTGTTTTTATTTCATTTTCTCAAATTTAGCATTGGAGGAAAGAAAAATCATTATTCTACTTAAATGTTTAGTCACATTTTTTATTTCATAATGAATGTTTTAATATTGTAGTTTAAAATCAGATACTGTTGCGTATTTTTGCTAATTTACTATTAAAGTACATTAGACATAGGGTCATATTTTGTATTCTAAAATTGACCAATCTAAATTTGATGAAATATATATAAAATTATATTCAAATTAACAGTAAAATATTAAATTTTTATAGCTTTAAATCATGTTTTCGTTATCTAGCGTAGTACTGCAAAAATTTATGTCATAGAAACATGTTCCCTATAAACTTCTATATATTTTGTCGCGTAACTTTAATCGGACACTGGTAATTTAGTGACTAACAATTGTCCCACATGTCAAGCTAGTCCTTCTAGAGACTTTCCATTTTCATCTTTGGATAGAGTCTACAGAGTGCTCATGCGAACAGTAAACACTTT
Organism: Lucinisca nassula; assembly: GCA_963580285.1. Lineage (NCBI taxonomy): Eukaryota > Metazoa > Mollusca > Bivalvia > Lucinida > Lucinidae > Lucinisca > Lucinisca nassula. The sequence continues at coordinate 29,436,431 of OY757027.1, read as the reverse complement.
GATTGGACAGCCCGGCGACTGGGTTAACAAGTGTCATCGCTGTTCGCACATGTCATCTTGTAGATTTTGTCGTGTGGATTGCACATATGCGCTAAGTGTCTGCCATATCAAAGTGCTAAAAGTGTGAGGAAAGTTGATTTATCAAAGTACTGAAAGTGGTGAGGAAAGTTGCTTTATCAAAGCACTGTAAGTGGTGAGGAAAGTTGATTTATCTATGTACTGAAGTGGTGGGGAAAGTTGATTTATCAAAGTACAGAAAGTGGCGAGGAAAGTCGATTTATCAAAGTACTGTAATCGGTGACAAAAGTCGATTTATCAAAGTACTTTAAGTGGTGAATAAGTCGATTGCTCAGAGTACTGAAAGTGGTACGGAAAGTTGATTTATCACAAGAAATTATACAAAGGGGCAAGTTTTAGCATAAGGGAGCCTCCAGGCATTCGATTAAAAAAAGGAAAAAGTCAAACCAAAATTTTCCAAGTCTCACTTAAAAAAAAAAAAAAAAAAAAAAAAAAAAAAAAAAACGAAACGGACCACAAATTAAACATTTGTCCGTTTGGATTTCCGCTATTGATGTTTCCATTAGGGTCTGTTTTTTGACGTTTGTATTTCTTTCCCTTTGGTGTCTCTGATGGGAGCTGTGGGTTAATTGTATCGATTCCTGAACATTGCCTTCATTTAATGCTCTTATTTTTCCAATCCTCAGGGAGTGCATTTACAATTGCTTTTCACCGCTGCTTAATTTGACTTCCTTTAGATACCTGTTGAAGCTATGGCTTGTCTTTGAGTGTGTGTATCGCTTGAATTATTTTGTTTTGGATAACCAATTGGCCACTTTGTGGTAAAGTAACTGTCCTTGTGGCTTTCCGCTATTGATGTTTCCATAAGGGCCTATCGTTTCATGTTTGTGTTTCTTTCCCTTTTGTGTCTCTAATGGGAGCTTGGGTCAAGTGTATCGATTCCTTATCATTGCCTCCACTTCTACTTTTCACTGAAAAATTTCTCCCATCCCCCAAACCCGAGATCAAGAAAGACTTACTATGTTTTATAAGAATTACACACCTTAATTATATATATATTTCCTTTAACACGATTGGTACATCACGAAAATACGCCTATATATTTCTTTCCCGCTTGAACCCCACTTTATACAGTAAAACTGGGTTTGCAGGGGTAAACCTTATTTTCTGCTCTAAAATATAGATTGTAGGTACACGTTAGAACCGCTTCGATGAGGCGGTTATGACGAGTACCGACAATCAATATTATAGAGTGTGGGTGCTCTTTAGAAATGCCTCGATGAGGCGGTTTTAACGAGTACCCACGATCAATCTAGTGAGAAGAAATGAGAAAACTATCACATTTATTCACGAGAAAGGTTACAGTTTACTTATATAGGCGAGTTTTCATAATAAAAATCATAGTAACATTGATTTAAGATCTGAAGGGGTAACGATACACAGTAACTAGGGACAAGTTATTGCTTGTTTTTTCGACAATATTGTGTCCTTCTTATTAAACAGGCAACGATTTCTGGCAAGATAAGCCGCTTTTCGTCATTTTGAAGAAACATGTACAGGCAGTATTTGTAGTTGTTTTCGTTGTAGCATTACCTTTAATGGCATTTATTCTTGATTATTGCGGACTATTAGTTCATTACATAGAGGATCTTACATGAGTGCTCATGTATTATTGAATTTATTAAACGAGTTGAGGAAAAGGGATAAAATGCGAGGCTGTGCCGAGCATTTTATCCCTTTTTCTCAACGAGTTTAATAAATTCAATAATACATGAGCACGAATGCAAGATTCTATTTATCATATGACATTTAAAACGCATTTTATTCACGATTGTTTACCAAAATGTCAAAATTCCGCCATAAGTAAACGTGACGTCGTTAAGGACGTCGTACATGTAACGTTATGGGATGTATCTAACTAATTTGCATATTTAATCCACTAGTGGATTATCGAAAATATTACATGGCGTTATTACACTCTCAGACACGACGTCATATGATAAATAATATTATGAAGCCTCTGTAAAGACTAAAGAGAATAGAAGCAAAAGCAATGATCAGGAATCGATACATTGTCTTCAATGAGGTAATGGGGTCTTCTGATCATAGCCTTTATAGCCCCCCCCCCCCCCACCCCCAGTGGAAATCTTCCCACTGACCGTTCTAAGGCGGTTCTTCTGTGGCGATTTATTTATGTTGTTGTTTGTTACTTACTGTGTGTATCACTTGTGTCTTTTTATTTTGGATGGCCATATAGCCATTTTGTGGGAAAGTAACTGTCCTTATGGCCTTCCTTTGTTCAGGTTTCCATTACGGTTTGGTCGCTTAATGTTTGTGTTTCTTTCCCTTTGGTGTCTTTGGTGGGTGGAGTAAGTTAATTGTTTCGATTCCTGTTATTTGTTTTACTTCTACTTTACGTCTTATTTACAAGGGGAAATTCATAAGTTTACTTACTGTTGACTGGAGGTTGGTAATATTGAGCTTTGGAACAAATTGTAACAATTTTCACTCGTCTCATATCTACCTACAAAGTGTACAGTGCTCTATCGAATTACTGCTCTCCTCTATGATAAAGCACTTCTAAAGAATGCGAACTAGTCATGGGAGTTGATAAATGCAAAAACAGCATTTTTGTATGCTAGTGAAAGGTAGTCAGGTGTTAGCTTCAGATTTACCATTTTCAATGACCAAGACAGAAAAAAATACATAATGTTGTCATATTATTTATTATTGTCAGGCTAATGGTAACTTCTCAGTGGTGAAGACTCATAATGAAGGCGTGAAAATGATAAAACAAGTAGCAAATTTTCCGGCCTGCGTTAAGGATAAGTGGAATGTTTTTAATTTGTATTGCTTATGTAAAGATATCAGGGGGTATGTGTATCCTATGTGAAATATTAATCTCAACCAACCACATGTTTGTGTTACTTTCCCTTGGTGTCTCTGATGGGTGCTGTCGGTTAATTGTATCGATTCCTGATCATTGCCTTCACTTCTATTATTTTTATATAAAGAAAACTGGTATTTGAAGGTATACACCATTTTTTATATTTCTCCTGCAAGACATAAATTGAATGTATGCATTAGAACCGCCTCATTAAGTTTTGATGAACACCCGTTACCTATGTATGGAGTATAAATATCACAAAAATAACACATTTTCATCAGAAAAATATCTGTTTTGGAGAAATCATTACGAAAACACGCCTATACAATTACATTGCCAATTTTGTGGCCAAAAAAATGAGAAATTCTTAGATGAAAAATTGTGACATTTTTCTTATTTTTACTCAAAACATAGATTGCGGGGACTCGATAGAACCGCCTCGACGAGGCGGTTCTATTGAGTACCCACAATCTATGTTTTTGAGCAGAAATAAGAAAAATAATGTATACCCCCGGAAACCCCAGTTTTACTATATAAAAGTGGGGTTTGAAGGGGGTTAAAATTATATAGGCGTGTTTTCGTGATGAGAAAAATATCTGTTTTGGAGAAATGACAGGATGTAATTATGATATAACGTTGATATGTTAATTAAAGATAAAAATAAGAACACGAAGAAGAAACAAATCCATAGGCTTTGCAGATCAATATCAATAATAACATTTATTACATACCTCCTATAGAAAAATTACATTAGAATCTTTCAATACAGGCTCATTTTGTTTCGCTATTTTGATGGCACAGTCACGTGACGGGGCCAAAATCCATATAATATGGATTTTTGGCACTGCCTTTCCATATTGGCACTGCTCCACTCTGTTACTATAGCAATAGAACGTTAATGCCGTACTCCATAAGCTTCAAAATGGCCGCAGAAAAATCACTTGGAGCAATGACAACCCGACTGCTGGACCTAGACAGAGCGATAGAAGACAAGGATAACAATAGATTTTGAGAAAAGTCTGATATTTCGTGGCAAGCATGAAAAATGAAAAACAAAATATTTTTTAAAAAAAGTTCACTCACGATTGGGAAGCATTGTGAAGGACGTTGCTTTCAAGAACAGCAGGGATATCCCAACATTTGAAACAATAAGGTCTTGCCAACAACCTTAAACGAACAGATCCCTTCACTTATGAGGAGCTGGAAATTGTGCGGAAGAAATCTGTGGGAGGGAAAAATGTCCCTAAAAATTGTCTTGTATTTTAACGTAAACAACCATCGCGACCGACTGCTACACGCGGAATCGATTAAGCATTAGCTTGATGAATGACACTAAGAGCCTTTAAAATTAAAATGGTCTTCAAATAAGCACAAAACATTCTGTAAAATACCTTAAAAAAGTATTCTTTGCAGAAATTCTGTATTTAAAATGGCGATTTGTTTTTGTTTTGACACTTACAGTTGCGACGTCACTTGTGACGTAATTTGCTGCGCACTACTGTGTTACTGTATTACCGTGAGCATGGTTAGTGTAGGCCTACTAATCAGTTATTTAATTATTGAAAAGGAATTTTTTTTTTCGGCGGATACTGAAAATATATCCTCAATACACTCGATGAAACGTTCCCGGCATCAACCTTTAAAGGTAAATATTCTCTTTGCCTTCATTTCTTCACGTTGCAATATAACTATGCTATATAAATGATGTAATAAAGAGGTTATGATATGGTGAAGGTGTGCCTCTAAGTCATATTGGCACCGGAAGTCAAATTGGCCCTCGGGCTAAAGCCCTCGGGCCTATATGACATACCGGTGCCAATATGACTTAGCGGCACACCTTTACCATATACTAACCTCTATTTATTGCCTTTATTATTATTATTATTATTATTATTATTATTATTATTATTATTATTATTTACGCTTGGCCTCTTTGAAGGGCATGATAATAGCACCAGTTGTTAAAATTATTACTTCAAAATAGATGTGCACAATATAACATTTTTACGACCCATGCTTATACCATGCTTAAAAAGAAAACAAAATAATAAACATATAAATATATATACTGAACTGAAATTGAAACGCAACTTTTTAACCCAAAAGATTTTCATGCGACCATCAGGTTGACTGAAAAATCATTTTGCGATTTACTTTCATACTTCTTAAACTTTCTTATGCAAAAAACATTTGGGCGATATCTGTACGGTTTAACGCTGCACTTGGCAATTCGTCGTTTGCAACATTTCCTCGTGCAGTTCATTAATTGTATACAGTAACCTCATCATATTGGCATATACTGTTACCTGGAGTTTAGGTTTAAAAAGCCCGGTAAAATTTCCCTACAGAATATGGTACTTTTGACGCAAGATCAACGCAACGTAGCGGTCCAAATGCTTCTACGTGGGACGTCTCATGCTGTCATTGCCAGGAACTTCCAAGTGAGTAAATCGACGATAACTCGCTTGTACCAACGTCCACGTCAAACGTCAAATGACAGGCCAAGAAGTGGAAGTCCACGCGTCACGACACGTCGACAGGACCGATACATCCGTCTAACCCACCTTCGTAATCGGTTCCGTACAGCCGTTGAGACGTCTCAGGTGACACCAGGAACGCAAAACAATCGAATAAGTGCAGATACTGTCAGGAATCTCCTTCTAGAGTTTGGCTAAGGTCCTCGTCGTCCGTACGTTGGTATACCATTAACACCACGACGACGTCAGGTTAGAAAAGCTTGGCTCACAGAAAATAGGCCAAACCTGGTTCCCCATAGTCAGTGGCGTAACGTCATGTTTTCTCACGAGTCCAGGTGCTTGTTGTACAGAGCTGACGGCCATAAACGTGGGTATAGGCGTGACGGTGAGCGTTATCGTGACAATTGTTTGGTTGAACGTGATCGATTTGGAGGCGGCGGGTTGATGGGTATGGCTGGCATATCTTTTGGTCATAGAACGCCCCTGGTATTAATTGATGGATCTTTGTTAGCTCAGCGTTACGTTGACGTCGTTTGACGACCGGTAGTTGTTCCATATGTACCACAGCACAACGTTATGTTTCAACAGGATAACGCTCGGGTGCATGTAGTAAGGCTCAGCTTGGCGTTTCTTCAGCACAACAACGTTGACGTGATGCACTGGCCTCCGTATAGTCCAGATCTCTCTCCTATAGAACGTTTGTGGGACGTCTTGGGTAGGGCGTACGTAACCGCCCCAGCCGCCAACAACGCGTCAAAGTAGAAGTAAAACAAAGATCAGGAATCGATACAATTAACTTCCTCCACCCATCAAAGACACCAAAGGGAAAGAAACACAAACATTAAGCGACCAGACCATAATGGAAACCTAAACAAAGGAAGCCCATAAGGACAGTTACTTTCCCACAAAATGGCCATATGGCCATCCAAAATAAAAAGACACAAGTGATACACACAGTAAGTAACAAACAACTCCACAAACAAACCGCCACAGAAGAACCGCCTTGGAACGGCCAGTGGAATGATTTCCACTGGGGGGTTTAAATCGATTTTACGCGGCCACAATCCTCGCCCTTACTTCCGTCGCGATTTAGACAAATAAATTGTTCAGTCCGCATGAAGGCCTCCTAACTCATCAGTGCAACATCTCCGTGAACACAAAAATCACAGAACCACAGAGGTGAGACAACGGTGCTGACTCGACAGCAAGAAACCATTGAAATGCTGGAGCAAAGGAAAACCAACAGTTAGACTCCGATGAGCCCGACCAGATGCAGAGCATCAGGCACCAACCAACATTACCAAGAATTAGATCTCTCTAATTCTCAATAAGCCTTTACGTTGGAGCCGTCATAGAATCTGAGGCCTGACCCACCGGCGTGCAATTAAAGAGGGAAGCAAAGTTGCCAACCGTGATTGGGTTAACTACCATGCATGCAGTCTGTCGTAAAACATCCATGTTGTACCCAATCTTTTTATATCGAAGAATAATTTTACGACATTTTGTGCTGAAGTCATTGCGGTTATATATTTTTCTGAATTTATATACTAAGTCACCATAAAATTCGGGTTCCGATAGACCTTGTTGCAAAAGAGATTTAAGTCAAATATTGAATTTTGAAATTAAATCAATATGGCGTCTATAAAATTTTGAAAAGGATTTGCGTAGTTTATGGTACCGATAACCCTGATTAAGGAGTTTAGCTGTTAATAATTTATTACGAGTGTTGAAGTCAGTTACATGACTACACACTCTAGCAAATCGAATTAATTGCGAAAAATAAACGCCATGGGATACAATCTCAAAATCAAAGTCATCGCGTTTATCATAAATTTTGCACGAAACAAATCCATCTACAATAGAAAGATGAAAATCCAAAAACGGGGCCTCGGTATCAGAAGAATTTGCTTTATTTAACTGAAGTTCTGGGGGGGGGGTAAATCTGACTGATCAAACCATCAAAATAGGTATTATCAATATTTAATAAATCATCTAAATATCTAGAAGTGGAGCTAAAAGCTTCTGAATCAATAATTTCAGATTGGTTATCAATGGAAAGCGACAAAATAAAGTCTCTTTCATAACAATACAAGAATAGATCAGCCACAAGAGGTGCGCAATTAGTACCCATCGGAATACCCACAGTTTGTCTAAATAACTTAGTACCGAATCTAATGGTAGTTACATTTAGGAATGATTATATTATTGCGTCATAAAATCGATTTTCTGCAAACATGATTATTTCTGCAAATACGCGCATTTATATTTGGAGTTGCGTTTCTTTTTCGGTTCAGTATATATACCCATGAACCCACCGCCTCCAAATCGATCACGTTCAGCCAAACAATTGTCACGATAACACTCTCCGTCACGCCTAGACACACGTTTACGGCCGTCAGCTTTGTACAACAAGTACCTGAACTCGTCAGAAAACATTTCGTTACGCCACTGACGAAGGGGAAACAGGTTTGGCCTATGTTGTGTGAGCAAGACCATTCTAACCTGACGTCGTGGTGTTAATGGCATACCAATTACGGACGACGAGGACCACAGCCAAACTCTCGAAGGCGATTCCTGACAGTATCTGCACTTATTCGATTGTTGTGCGTTCATAGTGTCACCTGAGACGTCTCGACGGCTGTACGGAACCGATTACGAAGGTGGGATAAACGGATGTATCGGTCCTGTCGACGTGTCGTGACATGTGGACGTCCACTAGTGAGCCTGCCATTTGTCGTTTCCGTTTGACGTAGACGTTGGTACTAGCGAGTTTTCGTCGGTTTACTCACTTGGAAGTTCCTGGCAATGACAGCATGAGACGTCCCACGTAAAAGCATTTGGACCGCTACGTTACTTTGATCTTGCGTCAAAAGTACCATATTCCGTAGAGATATTTTACTGGACTTTTTAAACCTAAACACCAGGTAACACAATATGCCAATGTCATGAGGTTACTGCATACATTTAATGAACTGCACGAGGAAATTGGCCGGCCTCAGTGGCTCAGTCGGATGCGCGTCTGACTGGTGATCAGGAGGACGCGGGTTCGACTCCCGCCGGGGGTCGGCAACATTCTTTCGTGGAGATTGATCATGAAATCTTTTCTACGGTCATTATCTCCCTTCCGCTGATTCAAGAAGGGCAGCTGTCAGTTTCTGGCGAAAGAATATGCACTGTACTGGTTAACACCTTGCGTATAAGCCTGCCCAGGAAAGTGTTGATAGGTAAACTGACCGGCTAAAAATGACCTAAATAGTGTTGACTTGGCCGTAAAACTCATATACAAACAAACAAACAAAAGCACGAGGAAATGTTGCAAACAACGAATTGCCAAGTGCAGCGTTAAACTGTACAGATATCGCCCAAATGTTTTCTGCATAAGAAAGTTTAAAAAGTATGAAAGTAAATCGAAAAATGATTTTACAGTCAACCTGATGGTTGCATGAAAATCTTTTGGGTTAAAAAGTTGCGTTTCTGTTTCGGTTCAGTACTGAACCGAAAAAGAAACGCAACTCCACATATGAATGCGAGTATTTGCAGAAATAATCTTGTTTGCAGAAAATCGATTTAATGACACAACAATATTATCATTCCTGAATGTAACTACCATAGAGAGTTCAATTTCCACTGAGAATGTTTGGAACACAAATCCGTTTTGTCGTAGAGGTAGTCATTTCACAAGTTAAAATCATAAGCAGTAATAGTGGGAAATCCTTCAGTTGCATTCAGTCCTGCCAGCACACTCTCTGCCTGGGGAATGGCATTCCACTCATGTATGAGCGCTAGACGCAAGGCTTGACGCGTTGGTGGCGGCTGTGGGCGGTTACGTACGCGCCTGTCCAAGACGTCCCAATATGTTCTATAGGAGAGAGATCTGGACTATACGGAGGCCAGTGCATCACGTCAACGTTGTTTTGCTGAAAAAACGCCATGCTGAGCATTGCTTAGGCTAATTGCGCCCGAGCGTTATCCTGTTGAAACGTAACGTTATGCTGTCGTACAGATGGAACAACCAACGGTCGAAAAACGACGTCGACGTAACGCTAAGCCGTCATAGATCAATCAATGAATATCAAGGGCGTCCTATGGTTATAAGATATGCCAGCCCACACCATCAACCCAACGCCTCCAAATCGATCACCTTCAACCAAACAATTGTCACGATAACGTTCTCCGTCACGCCTGTACACACGTTGACGGCCGTCAGCTCTGTACTACAAGTACCTGGACTCGGTAGAAAACATTACGTTACGCCACTGACAGGTTTGACCTATGTTGTGTGAGCAATACCATTCTAACCTGACGTCGTCGTGGTGTTAATGGCATACCAACGTGCGGACGCCGAGGACGTAAGCCAAACTCTCACAGGCGATTCCTGACAGTATCTGCACTTGTTCGATCGTTGTGCTTTCCGGGTGCAACCTGAGACGTCTCGACTGCTGTAGGAACCGATTACGAAGTTGGGGTAGACGGATGTATCGGTCCTGTCGACGTGTCTCGACGCGTTGACGTCCACTTCTGGGTCTGTCATTTGTCGTTCCCGTTTGACGTAGACGCTGGTACAAGCGAGTTATCGTCGATTCAATCACTTGGAAGTTCCTGGCGATGACAGCCTGAGGCGTCCCACGTAGAAGCATTTTGACCGCTACTTTACGTTGATCTTGCGCCAAACGTACCATATTCCGTAGAGAAATTTTACCGGACATTTGAAACCTAAGCTCCAGGTAACGCAATATGCCAATATGATGAGGTTACTGTATACAATTAATGTACTGCACGAGGAAATGTTGAAAACAATGGATTGCCAAGTGGAGCGTAAAACCTTACAGATATCGTCCAAAAGTTTTCTGCATAAGAAAGTTTAAAAAGGATGAAAGTAAATCGCAAAATGAGTTTTCAGTCAACCTGATGGTTGCATGAAAATCTTTGGGTTAAAATGTTGCGTTTCTTTTTCGGTTCAGTATATGTCCCCAAAGAAATCGGAGGGACATTTTGCTTCTGGGACATTCGAGCGTCCATCGGTGCGTCCGTTGTGCGTTACGATTATTGATACATAGCATTTCTTCTAAACCGTGCATGATAGGGTTTTGAATTTTCATAAATATTCCCCATAAAGACATAGCGAAGTAGAAGTGGAGGCATGGACCAGGAATCGATTAATTATCCCACAGCTCCCATCAGAAAAACCGAAGGGAAAGAAACACAAACATGAAACAACAGACCCCAATGGAAACACAAATAGCGGAATGCCAAAAGGACAGATTCTTTCCCACAAAATGGCCAATAGTCTATCCAAAATAAAATATTATAAATTAATCCGCAGCTACCATCAGAGACACCAATGGGATAGAAACACAAACACGAAGCAACAGACCCTAATGGAAACGCCAATGGTGGAAAGCCAAATGGACAGTTACTTTCCAACAAAATGGCCAATAGGCTATCTAAAATAAATAATATAAGCGACACAAACACCCAAATACAAACCATAACAAAAATAAACCGCGACAGAAGAACCGCATTGGAACGGTCAGCGGAAACGAATTCCACTGGGGGGGGGGGAGAGGCTTCAATCGATTTTACACGGCCACAATCCTCGCCCTAACTTCCGTCGCGATTAAAACAAATAATTTGGTCAGTCCGCATGTAGGCCTCCTAACTCATAAGTGCAACATCTCCGTGAACACAAAAAAATCAAGCAACAGCAGAGATGAAACAACGGTGAGGACTCGACAGCAAGAAACCACTGAAATGCTGGAGCAAATGAAAACCAACAGTTAGACTACGATGGGCTCGACCAGAGACAGAGTGAGTGAGTGAGTTTTAGTTTTACGTCCCACCAACAGCTAAGGTCATACGGAGACGGGACCTCGGTTTAAAGACTCATCCGAAAGTCTGGAGAAGCCCGGGATCGATCCTGCGATCCCTGGTTTACAAGGCGAGTAGCGTAACCACTGCACCACGGAGGCTTCTCGACCAGAGACAGAACATCAGGTACCAGCCAACATAATATAAATGAAAAAGGTTAACTTTGGAAGCAAAGAATACAGGTACCAGCCAACATAATATAAATGAAAAACGTTAACTTTGGAAGCAAAGAATACATATTAGAATGAAAACTGGAAATTCTCTTTTATTGAGTTTCTTCATAAACAGCACTGTTGTCTGTAAGGCTGAATACGCCCCTAGCATCGATTTCAGCGGTACTTGATTTTCAAATTACTCGCAATGGACTCGATGCATCCAAAGAAAATAAAATATAATCCGCACTATGATGAGCCTTCACGTTGGAACCGTCATAGAATCTGAGGTCTGACCTAATACGTTATTCTTTGCGAGAAGGAATACACCCATTCCTGAGCTATGGCCTTTGAAAGAATATGGATTAAACTTTGGCAGCTAAATGTCTAATCAACGATGCATTCTAGAGCTTCGAAACCAATTATTTAGAATGATATAAATGAATCATTAACTTTCGAATACATTCTGAAAAATTTGCATTTTTGCATTGAATTTTGTTTCGATTCATAACATAGCATTTGATCCGTGCATGCTAGTGTTTTGAAATTTCATATATAGATTTTCCATAAAAAATAGCTGACACGTATCTTGTTTCACAGCAAGATTTACGCCCTTTCCCTTAGTTATTGCCGCTTGAAAAAAATGTTCAAATATTATCAGTAACCATCCTCAAAGACTGTCGCCCCCGCCCATAGGGGCTTGACGAAATATATGGGCTACATTATGCTTCCACGCAGAGCTGAATCCGGCCCGCACACGAGTACTGGTAAACCGCTTAGAGGATCTAATCCTGTCCAGGAATCGCGGTGCGAGGCAGACCGTCCATGCTAATAAACCCTGTTGGTTTCATTGGGCGACAGGGTTTTAGATGTCATTTCATCACAATGTTGGGTAAAAGTCCAACAAAATTGGAAGCAACGTCTCCAAAACGACATTTTACAGTGTTGACGGGGACGTTAAACCTCAAATCAAACAAACAAACAAATCTCAAAGACTGTTGAAGCTAGAGCCTTGACAGTTGGGCCCCGTCAAGCGATTTTGGTACTTATCGCCTATGCGAGCAGCGAAGGTTCAGGCGAGACTGCGCGAATGAACCTTCGCTGCTCGCTCATACAAGCAGTAAATCAAGAGGAACCTTCAGACAGAAAGCCATATCCCTGGCCCCTCTGAATGGCTGGGCATGCGCAGTTTAAATTTGTCATGACGGAATGCTCGAAGACACAAATTTGCTTGGCGGGGCTCAGTTAATGAATGGATGGTAGTGCTTAGCAGGTGTCCTGCTTAACTGTTAAATACTTCATGCGTTATGATCCTTTGTGAGTTTGGGTATTTGTATATTGCATGTTTTCTGATGCATAGTATAATCTTAGCAGCATGTATGTACAATTCTGTTTAAAAAAATGTATGCATCGAGTTGAATTTGGAGGCAGTGTGTTTCATAAGCACCACCTCTTGTATTTTGTTTTCTTTTGAACAGGACACTTTATGTACAATGGAAATTCATGGCCCAACACGACAACACGGTTAATTTCAGATTATTACATTCCGCTGTCGCAGCCACAGTGTCTTGGGTTTTGGTACCACATGCACTTGGCATATGAAGAAAGGCTCCAAGTGTATTTCAAACGTGGTGAAAACATCGGTGCCTCCGAGTTCGATATGACAGGTGAAACTGCAGGTGATGTACATTATTATTGACTTAAGAAATAAAGCAGCTCTAACTGTGATTTGTTACGCAATAAATTACAGTTTGGAGGTCAGTTGTAAAGTAGATCAAATCACGAGCGCGTAGCGCGCGTGATTTGTCTACTTACAGCTGACCGACAAACTGTAATTTATTGCTCAACGAATCACAATTAGAGCTGATCTATTTCGATTCTAACAGGCTGAAAATCGGCAATAATGTTGTTGTTTCCTTCAAAATCTCACAACTTTTCGCCATTGTTAGAAGAACTCCTGCTAAAATTATCGACTGACACACATGCATTTATTTCCTTTTCTAACGTTTTCGATGTGAGTTACACCGTCTAACGTCAAGGAAATCGACTAGTGACTTCATAAATTAGCAGTTTTTAATTACGTCACTCGTCACAATCTTCCGAGCTGTGATTTGTTGCAGAATAAAACACAGTTATTTTCTATTGCCGATATTTGCGCGCTGTGTTATAATATTCACTTATATTTTGAAGGGAATGCATACAACCGATACGATTAAATTTTAATGACCGTTTACAATGGCTGCGTTGCACGCATTCTTAAGTCATCGAGATACTCTTCCCATAGCCTAAGATAAGAAATAGTGAGGGATTATTTTGGGAGATTTTCTTATTTTAACTTGAAAGAAGCAGGCCTCAGTAGCTCAGTCCGATTCGCACAAGACTGAACATTAGAAGGCCGAGGGATCGATGCCTACCGGGAAGGCAAAAATATTTCGATCAGATTGTCTTCGGGCATTATTTCCCATCAACTGATTCAGACAGGGCAGGTGTCAGCTTCTGGCAAAAGGAAAAGAAATATACTGTACTGGTTGACCGTTGACGTTCAAGCCGGACAGGATAGGTGTGACAAGGTTAACGAACCTGCTCGATATAATCCAAATATAATGTTGATTGCGTCGTTAAATTACACGAAAACAAACAAATAAAATCTTGAAACTACTCTAGGCGATTTTAAAAAGTAAACGCGACGTACCTTTATTCGGCCCCCGCCCATAGGGCATTGAAGAAATATATTGGCTGCATGATGCGTCCACGCAGAGCTGAAACAGACCCGCACACGAGTACTGGTAATTAAAACCGCTTAGAGGATCTAAGCCTGCCCAGGCAAAGCGGTGCGAGTCGGTCCGCCCATACTTATAAACCCTATAGGTTTCATTGGGCGGCAGGGCTTAAGATGTCATGTCATCTCAATGTCGGATAAAAGTCCCACAAAATGGGAAGCAACGTCTCCAAAATGACCTTTACAGTGTTGACGGGGACCTTAAACATCAAATCAATTAAATAAAACAAACAGAGACATACCTTTATTTTGTTGGGCATCGAAAAGATAGAGGGAATAACTAATTCATGTCTTTTGATATCAAGTTCATCAGGCAAGTCTTCGAGAACGCTTGAAGAATCGCGAAGCTTGCCGAGCGATTTTACACGCGTCCTCGAAGCGGAGACTGATAAACTTGATATTAAATGACACGAATCTGGCATTCTATTTATCAGTTTATCCCCTTGTACACTCCTAAATTGGCAATTTACGAACAGTATAATATTGATACTACCCCTGTAGGTATCGAACCCGCGTCCTCCTGATCACAAGTCAGACGCGCATCCGACTGAGCTTCTGAGGCCGGCATTTACCAGTAATGGAAAAATATACATTGAATTTTAAATGGCATGAACATATGTCTCGGGACCATTAAAATTGGTTAGTCGATACATGGGTATTTTAAAATTGGTTAGTCGATACATGGGTAGTTCGAGCCACTGAGCTTTATATCTTACCATAGCGCAAGGCCAGGAGGAAGGTATTTATCAGTTACCCCCTATATTAATTACATTGTGGTACGTTTGTCTAATGACGATATGCTATCTCAGGACAAGGGAGCTTTATCAGATCAACGTGACATTGGAATTTTATGACAGAACCGGACTTCTGGAAAAAATGTCAAAACTGTTATTATTACCGAAACTTAAGTTCAGCTGACAAAATATATCGTCCGATTAGTTCGCACCGGAAATGGGGGCACACAGAGGACAATCAATAACTGTTCGTAAATTGCCAATTTAAGAGTGTACAAGGAGATAAACTGATAAATAGAATGCCAAATTCGTGCCATTTAATATCAAGTTTATCTGTCCCGCTTTTGAGAATGCTTGAAGAATCGCGAGGCATTCTATTTATCAGTATTCTTTCGTGGAGATTGATCATGAAATCTTATCTACGGTCATTCTCTCCCTTCTGCTGATTCAAGACGGGCAGTTGTCAGTTTCTGGCGAACGAATGTGTACTGTACTGGTTAACTGCTTACCTATAACCCTGCCCAGGAAAAGTGTGGAAAGGTTAACTGACGGGCTCAAAAATGACCTAAAATAGTGTTGACTGTGCCGTTTAACTCCAATACAAACAAAGTATCTATTATTGGCAAGGCAGGCAAATTTCGAAACTTCCTGTTTGCTTTCCTAGACAGACGATCCACCAGAAAAACAATGTCACTCAACAGCCAATTATGCTCTTTGAGAGTAGACCGAAACAGACAGGTTTTCCGGCTCCCAAATATTAATACTCTTCCGCAAGAGCTTGAAGGCACTAAGGCCTATGAACTACAGTCTTTGGCCAAAGAAATGTCGGTTGTTAATAACCACACATGTCATTCAGCCACCACGTTTACTGTATGTGTCACAGAAGGCCAAGACAGGCTTCAGACGTTATATTTGTTACTTAACCTTCATGAAAGACCATGCAAAAAACGGTTTATTGCACATTTAAGCTCTTGTTCTACCAGTGAACCTTTCTAAACTATTAACTTCATGTCTTATTCCCATTGATAATATTAATAGAAAAACATGATATTAAATATTGCGACAGAGCTTTTGGAAGGTCAGGGAGAAATCTGTTTTGGTCTATAATATAATCGAATGAGGTTGTAAAGAAATTGCAAATCCAGACGTTTGTGTGGTTTTAGTCTGTAGTTCTTTTATTTGTTCACGCTAGACATACACTTCCTCATAATCTTAAAAAGATGATTTAAATAAATGAATATTTAATACACAATAGTCACTCTATCTTGCATGTTATGTAAGAAATGTCTTTTTCACTTCTGATGAGCATGGCCATATCAAAAAGGATGTGAAGCTGTCACCTTTCGCATGAAAATACTTATATAAGGTTCGGTACTTAGTTATTAAGACAAATTGTGGCTTTTCCGATAGGTACGAATTGCGCACCCCTTAGGGCTGATTTGTTATTGTTTTGTTATGAAAGAGACATCATGTTACCCCATTTCGTTGAAAACCAATCTGGCATCATTGAAGCTTTTAGCTCGACTTAAAGACACCAGCGATTTTGGATGGTTACTTGAATATTGAAAATGCCAATTTTGATTTGATCAGTCAAATTAAACCCATGAACTGCAGATATATAAATCATTATTTTCTGAAACCGAACCCCATTTTGGATAAATATTTTTCTGCAGTAAATGGGTTTTGACTCTTGCAAAATTAATGATAAACACAATGATTTTAATTTTGGGATTGTAATTTTTCATTTCTTGGATGGCGATGTTCCTCTTGCTTCATCCTACGGTGTTTATATTTCGCAATTACATGTAATTCGATTTGCCTGAGTGTCGTGTTATTGACTTCAGTACTGGTAATAGATTGTTATTTGCTTATTATCTTAATCAGGGCTATCGGTATTATAAACTACGTAAAGGTTTTTGTAAGTTTTGTAGATGGCATTCCAATATAGATTCTAAATTCAATGTTGGGCTTTAATCTCTTCAACAAAAAGGCAAATCGGAACCCAAATTTTCTGGTGATTTAGTATAATAAATTCAGAAACAAATATGCTTGTAATGACTTCAGTACAACTTTCGTGAAATCATTCTTGGATATACATGTAATGTGATTGGATGTAAAAGAGATAGAAAAGAGAATGATCAGTAACTGTTACAATCAGCCCAGATCCATCCCAAAATATCATTAGGGAAAGCTGTTGAAATATGGAGTGACGGCAGTAAACAAAACAAACCACGGGTAAACCGAGTCAGCACCTCTTTTCCAAAAAGGTGGTCACTCAGAAAATCCAAGCGTGACTCAAAAGGAACAACGTGCACAATGAAAATCTGCATTCATGGCAGTTAAAAGAATCACGGTTCTTTAATTGCACGCCGCCAGGTCAGTCCTCCTATTCATGACGGTTTCATCATTTAGGCTTAAACTGATCTTTGTTTTACTTCTACTTTACTTATATTTAATATTAGGAAATTTTGGTTGGTAACGGATGCTCTGTCTCTGGCTGGTCTCACCAGAGTCCAACTGTTGGTTGTCTAATGCTCCAGCATTTCAGTTAAGTCGAGTCCTCACCGTCGTTCCATCTCTGTAATTGTTTGACTTGTATGTTCTCGGAGATGTAGCATTGGTGATTTTGGAAGACTTCATACAGACAATGACTATGGCCACGTAAAATCGAAATCGATTTAAGCCCCCCCCCCACCCCCCCCCTCCCAAGTGAAATTTTTCACTGACGGTTCCAAAGCATTTCTTCCTGGCGCGCTTTATTTTTGTTATAGTTCGTCTTTGAATGTGTATATTGCTTTTATATTTTTATTTTGAATAGCCAATTGACCATTTTCCCCTTGGGTGTCTATGTTCGAAGGTGTGGTATAAGTGTATAGATTTCTGATCATTGCCTTCATCAAGAAAAATAACGTCAGTCTGCATACGTCTGTCACATTCACTGATTAAATTATCGGGACAAAACATCTAACGTTTGATAAACAGAACGTCACCTGAAAACTTATTGACTGATCATGAATAGATAATTATCATTCATGTGTCTCATAAAGACATTTCATACAGATTTCCCCAGGTTTTGCAATAACAAATTTCAGGGATACAGGTTTATATCGTGGTTATGCTCTTCTGCCGTGGTTTATTTTTGTCTTTGAGTGTGTGTATCGCTTATATTATTTTGCTTTGGCTAGCAAATTGGCCATTTTGTGGAAAAGTAACTGTCTTTTTTGCTTTCCGCTAGTAATGTTTCCATTAGGGTCTAGTTGTTTCATGTTTGTGTTTCTTTCCCGTGGTGTCTCTGATGGGAGCTGTGGGTTAATTGTATCGATTCGTGATCATTGCCTTCACTTCTATTATACTCGTAATAAGTTGTATTAGTCCGAAATCCTTCTATTTTATATTACAGCGAAACATTTTCGTCTTCCAGTAAACTGGGGATCTGCTTTCTTCAAAAGCTTTATTCACAAGGCTGACTCAGAATATCTGCGGCGTTCCTTGTTTTGTTTGTTTGTTTGATCTGAGGTTCAACGTCCCCCGTCAACAATAAATAGGTCATTTAAAAGGCGTAGCTCCCTATTTTGTAGGACTTTTACCCGATATGAAATTACATCTCAAGCCCTGTCGCCCAATGAAATCTATTGGGTTTATATGCATGGACGGTGCGACTCGCACCGCTTTGCCTGGGCAGGCTTAGATCCTCTTAGCGGTTTTTCAGTACTAGTGTGCGGTCGGTCTCTGGTCTGTGTGGAAGCATCATGCAACTCATCTTTTTCTTTAAGATCAGATGAGCTACGGCCTCAGCTTTCCTTGAAATATGGGATAAGCACTGATCGGGACAAACTAGTTTATTTGTATTTGCGCTCTTCAAATGCTTTAATTCATTCATTCTGATCAACTAGATGTGTAGACACAGGTGTTCCATTTTATCTAAAGTCAAAATTAAGTAAACTAAGTCGATGTATTTAAAATTGAATATGCAGCATTGTGAATTTGGGCTCCGCATAGCTTGTTCAAATGATGAACTTCGGGGCCAATTTCTAGTCAGATATACTTCTGTATGGAAATAGTGTAATGTCAACTAGGACGTCAACTTTGGCCATGTGCTGACAGCTAGATGAATATTTGCAAATAAAACAGGTGAATGTCATTTACCTTCCTTTATCCTGGTTGCCTCAGATTCAGTATTTTATAGCGTCCCACCCATCAGGGCTCAGAGAAATAGATTGGGCTGCATGGTTCTTCCGCGCAGAGCTGAAACTGTATGCACATGAGTACTGGTATGCCCAGGCAAAGTGATACGAGTCGGTCGAACCGTCCCTAAATAGAGGTTCTTACATGAGTGTTCATGTATTATTGAATTTATCAAACGAGTGGAGGAAAAGGGATAAAATGCGAGGCACGGCCTCGCATTTTATCCCTTTTCCTCAACGAGTTTAATAAATTCAATAATACATGAGCACGAATGCATAATTCTATTTATCATATGACATTTAAAACGCATTTTATTCACGATTGTTTACAAAAATGTTAATATTTCGCCATAAGTAAACGCGACGTCGTTAAGGACGTCGTACATGTAACGTTACGCGACGTATCTAGCTAATTTGCATATTTAATCCACTAGTGGATTATCATGGCGTTAATACACTCTTAGACGCGACGTCATATGATAAATATGAATCCTTCATGTTTCTATTGGCGACAGGGCTTGAGATGTCATTTCACATCAGTGTTGGGTAAAAGTCTAATAAAACAGCGTCTCCAAAATGACCTAGAAGGGTCATAAAACCACAATTCAAACAAACTAAACAAGGAACAACCGGTGTGAGTTGGACTGCAGCTTTAACCCTAGCAGTGTCTTTGGACGGTAGAGTTCATCTTAATGTCTTGTAAAGGTTCCACACAATCGGAATCAATGTCTCTTTACCGACATATTGATGACATGGAACTTAAAGCTCGGACAAACAAAAACAATCAGTGTTATCGCTGACTAAACAAATTATTTGTCGAAATCGAGGCGGAAGTTAGGGCGAGGATTGCGGACGCGTAAAACCGATACATGCCCCACAGTGAAATACTTTCCACTGCAGTTATTCTGTTTCGGTTAAGTTCCGTTACAGTTTGTCTTTGAATGTGTGTATCGCTTATATATATATTTTTTTTTTGTGATAGCTTATTGGCCAAGGTGAGGGAAAGTGACTGTCCTTTTGGCTTTCCGCTATTGATGTTTCCATTAAAGTTTAGTTATTTCATGTTTTTTGTTTCGTTCCCTCTGGTGTCTCTGATCGGAGGTGTGGGTTAATTCTATCGATTCCTGAACATTGCCTTCGCATCTATTTATTAACTTCTTTTCCTCACCGAGGCTGATTGAAACCAAATTACATGTGATGTTAGTTGGACCTGGGTCACCAGACCAAGATTGCCACTTTGCCCACCATTTTATAAATCATCCCTGAATTGCCAATGACCTTATAGTTTGGTATGCGGCATTTGGTATTCGGGCCTGACCACGTCTGTTCAAATGATAACCCTTGGTATACCTTGGCCTATTAACCATTAAGATCATATTCGACCATTGAGGCTGCTGTTTGATAAAAGATCTTAACAGCGGATTTAAACTCACCCGAGCCGTTGCCTCACTGGTGAGCCTGCAGTTTGTTTAGGCTCCGTAGTATTCTGCCGTGTGTATTTTGAAACATTTCTATCTCTAAAAACACTAGGCGAACTGATTGAAATTTTATGTGGAGCCTTTTATCTCAATATTAGAAAAGTAGTCATCAAAATGAAGAAACAATATTACGCGAATATCACAGGTAAGAATCTTGCCTTAACCTTGGTACAAGGTCACTCAGATGTCTGAAACTTGTTCTTTTCCGAAATTACCTGGGCATTTTGTCGACATATTTCATGAAAGATCATGGTAGCATGGAAATGAAAGTATATTCAGAAGTGTTCATCACATGATCAAGATGGCAGTCTTGCAAATACGTGGTTAAAATCCCTTGATTTTTATTATCAGGAGGGAGCCGGCTGACTTGAAACATATTACGCAACGTTGGCGACTCTGACATGTTATAAACTATTCAAATGATGACCCTAGAATATCGTTCACCTGAATCATGCTAAGGTCAAATTAGGTTATTTATATTCAAGAGTGAGTCAGATAGAACAATCACATAGCAGACACCTTTTTTAATCTGTGATATCTAAGTTCGAATATGAAGTCATCTATTTGAGTAATTGAAGCCACACATTAAGTAGCAAAGGTTAAGTTTTTCGTTGCCCTTGACCCAAAGCCACACATATTTAAACTTAAAACTTGTAAATAAAAATCAAAAATCCCTTTGTATATAAACTTCATTCGAATTATTATAGGAGCAAGCTAATGATTTTTTCTTTTCTTTTTTCCAATTTAGTTTGGTCAAATTTCCAAAATGGTTGTTGTGTCCATACATCTAAAACCCATTTGAACGTTTTTTATATATATGCAGTGGGGAAATGACCATTAAACGGTGTACGCGGAACCGAGAAGACAAAATACTATCATAATTCGTCTCCATTGTGGCTGATGCTGCTGGAATAATTATTAAGAAATGTTACAGGAATATTTTAACGCAAGGTGATTCGCTTACCATTGATATGTTCATTTATATTTCAACATTGAACTTGTGACATTTCAAGCCAAACTTTTAATTTGGTGGGCGACTTAAATACACAGTAGGTGCAGTCACATTAATGAGTAAATTAGGCTTCGAAATTGTCAAAGACTGAGTATTTTCTTTGATCTTGAGGAACTGATTTGGATTTTGGGTTCTTCTGTCGCGGATTATTGTTTGTTTGTCGTATGTGTTGCTTACATATTTTCATTTTGGATAGCCATTCGGCCATTTTATGAGAAAGTAACTGTTTTTATCTTTCCGCTTGAGGGGTTTTCATAGAGGATCTCACATGAGTGTTCATGTATTATTGAATTTTCTTAAACGAGTTGAGGAAAAGGATAAAATGCGAGGAGAGCCTCGCATTTTAGCCTTTTTCTCAACGAGTTAATTAAATTCAATAATACATGAGCACGAATGCAAGATTCTATTTATCATATGGCATTTAAAACGCATTTTATTCACGATTGTTTCACAAAAATGTCAATATTCCGCCATAAGTAAACGCGAAGTCGTTAAAGACGTCGTACATGTAACTTTACGGGACGTATCTAGCTAATTTGCATATTTAATCCACTAGTGGATTATCGAATATATTACATGGCGTTATTATACTCTCAGACGCGACGTCATATGATAAATTCAGGTTCAGTTAGTTCATGTTCTCGTTTCTTTCCCTTTGGTGTCTCTGATTTGAAGTGTTGGGCAGTTGTATCGATTCCTGATCATTGCCTTTACTTCTGTTTTTTTTTTTTTTTTTTTTTTTTCAATGTACATTCAGCACATAGGTCAGCCGCTAATGACCTTTGATTTAAGAAACAGATCAGCTCTATCTGTGAATTGTTGAGTAATAAATCACACTTTAGAGGTCAGTTGTAATGTAGATCAAATCACGAGCGCGTAGTGACCTCCAAACTGTAATTTATTGCTCAACGAGTCACAGTTAGAGCTGATCTATTTCGATTCTATAAGGCTTAAAACCGGCAGTAATGCTGTTGTTTCCTTCAAAATCTCACAAATGTTCGCCATTGTTAGAAGAAATCCCGCTAAACTTATCGGCTGCTTTTATATCCTTTTCTAAGGTTTTCGATAAGAGAAAATGATGTTACACCGTCTCACGTCAAGGAAATCGACTCGTGACGTCATAAATTGACAGTTTTTAATGACGTCACTCGTCACGCTCTTCCTTGCCGTGATTTGTTGTTGAATCAAACACAGTTATTTTCCATTGCCTATATAGGCGCGCTGTGTCAGAATCTCTGTTTTCGTCTCATATTTGTCTCAGAAGGACATGCAATTTGTGATACTTGTCTATAGTGTTGAAACTTTTGGCCATAAGACCGTTGATTGATAATTTCAGTGTGTGGAGGAAATCTGGATGATGGTGAACAAGGCGAGTTTTCCAGTCCAGGCTACCCTGGCCACTACACACATGACCGCACATGTGTCTGGACGGTTACAGTACCCGCCGGTAACACTATTCTGTTTACTTTCGTTACCTTGGAGATTGGGACACAGCCTGACTGCAACTATGATTATTTAGAGGTAGGTTTCATTTCCCTTCATAATGAAATCACGCCTATACTAATACATTGTAAATATTACCGCCAAACAGAGCCAAAATATCAAAATGAAAACTTGTGATACTTCAGTTCTAACGAGTACCCACAATCTTTATTTAAGAGCAGAAATAAGAGAAATAAGGTTTACCCCAGTAAACCCCAGTTTTGCTATATTAAAGTGGGGTTCAAGGGGGTCAGAATTACATAGGCGTGTTTTCGTGATGCACTCAGTATCATCAAACAAAAAGATGCCCATTCATGTGTACTTTGGAATACTCAGATCAGCATTGTTTCCACTTCATAATATTTACATCCTCAGTGCATTTTCAGATAACAAACATATAGCTAGATATTGTGACATAATGTGATTCATACTTCAACGAATAAATCGACTTATGAGACATCCTATAATAATTAATTGATGTCAAAATAAACCATGTTTATAACCGGGCTGAGTACGATCGGACGATGGCGATGATGCTATAATGTAAAAGACGCCGTTTCGTTCAATTTAAGCCCTTAAACCAAACTTAGGCTTATAACCCAGTGCTGTTGACACTTCAATAGAGTTAAAATTCCCTTCAATTCATAGAGACACTCTTCCATCTGTGCATAAGTTCAAATTACACACAATGTCATCATAGAATGATCGGGCTGCAGTCTGATTTAAGTTTTAGTTGTGTGCCAGTCCAGTCAAATAGGCCGGTTGCGTGTCGGCAACATTCTGTCATGGTGGTTTGTTTTATTTGTGGGTTTAACGTCCCCGTCAACACTTTATAGGTATCTTTTGAGACGTTGCTTCAAATTTTGTGGGACTTTTACCCGACATTGAGATGGAATGACTTCTCGAGCCCTGCTGCCAATAAAACCAATAGGGTTTATATGCATGGACGTTCCGACTCGCACCACTTTTTCCGAGCAGGCTTAGAACCTGTAAGTGGTTTACCAGTACATACCAATCTATTTTGCAAGCCCCGGTGTGCGGGGCCCTAAAAATAAAGATTGTATAGGAAAATAAACATAGATGGTAAGGTCATTTTATATGTTTATACGTTTCCGCGAAGATATAACATGGTAGTTTAACCCATTTAGTACCGGAAACCCACAAAACGGGTACCTTGGCAAAGAGTGCAGGCCCAGATGAGACGCCACAGAACGCGGCGCCGCAGAACGCGGCGTCTCATCAGGGCCTACTCGGTTTGCGAAATGTTCAGGCATTTTCTGAAGAAAATACAACTTGACACCCTAAATTTTGAAATGATCTCCTGCTATGGTACAAAAAGGGTTAACTAACACAGCTTCTGCTTTGGACCCGAACCTTAGTGTTATATATAAGGAGGTTGTAAAAATTAAGTCTCCGAAACGAAGTTGGGAAACATTATTTTCTGTTGCGTTTCTTCTTCTTATTCGCCCTTTTCTCCTTCTCCTTCTTCTTCTTATTCCACTTATTATTATTATTTTTATAATCAATATTATTATTATTACTTATTATTATTATTATTATTTTCACCCAAATTTTGGCCGAGTAACAAATAGAAGAATTGTTCTGAAATATTAGGATATGATAGATACGGGTATAAAGTTATTGAATGGGGCATTATAAGAAATAACACTGGACCCAAAAGGTCCCCGGGAAGCATGTAAATTTCGCCCAATTTTTTTTCTCCACGAGATTTCAGTAACCGCTCAACGGCTTTTTCTGAAATTTAAGGGATATGATAGATATCAGTAGGACGTTTTCTCAAGAGAAATTTAATTGGTTCCCCCGGTCGCGCCAATGCCATGACCGACCCCCTTGACTTCATAGGAGACCTTTTATTTTAAAATATTTGCAGATATAGCCACTCGAACCATATATATTCTTGTTGCTTATGATAAGACGCATTCAGGGATGCGAATCTTTGGGTCCCCCGGGTTGGACCGGGTCCATGTCCACCCCCTTTAATTCATAAAAGGCCTTTTATCTCAGGAACTGTTCAGATCCCCGTCCCTAAAGCACATATATTCTTGTTCGTTATAACAAGACTCATTCAGTGACACACCCTTGACTTCAGAAAAGGCCTTATTTATTAGAAACCGTCAGGATCCCTGTCCCATAACCATTTATGGTCCTAATGATATGAGACGTTCATTCACACCAACCTTGGGGTCTGCCGGAGCCATTCACCACCCTATTCTTCATAGAAGGCTTTAAGTTTCAGACACTGTCCAGGTTCTCGCATTTAAACCATATATTTTCTTTTCAGTGACATCAATCTTGGGGTCCACCGGATCAATATCCCAAGCCATCCACTTCATAAACAGGTCTTGTCTCATTTACCGTTCAAATCCCTACCCTTGAACGATAAATATTCTTGTTCCTTATAATGAGATGCATTTGGTGATAGAAGCTTGGACATGTCCATTCCCTCTAAGTCATAAAAGGCCTCAATTCTCAGTAACCGTGTCCACAGCAGTGTTCATTCCAGTGTGGTGGTTCGCTTGGGAGACTTTGTAACCGGTAGATTATAATAATATCTTGTTATTGCTTGTAAATTAAAAAGGAAAACGACCAGGAACTGATACAATGCATGCATTACGCAAACACGCCTATACCAATACATTGCCACCTTTATCGCCGAAAAAATGAAAATTTTATGATGAAAAATTGTGATAACGAGGCAGTTCTAACGAGTACCCACAACCTATATTTTAGAGCAGAAATAAGAAAAATAAGGTATACCCCCGGAAACCTCAGTTTTACTATATAAAAGTGGGGTTCAAGGGGATCAAAATTATATAGGCGTGTTTTCGTGATGGTTTCTTGGTCTAATTTCATCATGTTTGACCAGTTGTTTACCGTTTCAATGAGGGCAATTTAGCCCCCAAATCTTCAGTTTTCATGGCCAAGAAACGGTCAGCAGCATTCAAATACAAAAGAATACAATGCATTGTGGGGCGAAAGAACGGGCACATACAGGAATTGACTACCTATCAAAGGCGACTACATTTGGATGCTCTACTATACATAAATAGTAAACTGGACTTTTTTTATAAGTTCGAATTTTGCATTAAAATTTTATTCATTAACGATATCACGGGCAACTCATTCAAAACTAGCAATTCCTTAAAACTTAAATCATTTTATTGACAAGTATACGCACATCGTTTACGGCAACAAAACTCTGTATTAGATGTTATAGTAGCTAGAACAGTCAAATTGCTTTCGACTAACAAGTTTGTTAAACTGACAATACTTTGAACAACCGGTTTTGTTTATGTTTTGCGGTTGTTTGTGTCGGAAGTGAAGGCAATGACCAGAAATCGATACAATTAACCCACAGCTCCCATCAGAGACACCAAAGGGAAAGAAACACAAACATGAAACAACTAGACCCTAATGGAAACAGCACTAGCAAAAGCCAAAAGGACAGTCCCTTCCCCGAAAAATGGCCAATTGGCCATTCAAAGCAAAATAATATAAGCGATACACACACTCACAGACAAGCCACAACAAAAACAAACCACGACAGAAGATCCGCCTTGGAACGGTCAGTGAACAAATTCCACTTGGGGATGGGGGGCTTAAATCGAATTTACGTGGCCACAATCCTCGCCCCACTTCCGTCGCGATTTACACAAACAACCTGCTCAGTCCGCATGAATGCCTCCTAACTAATCCGTGCAACATCTCCGTTAACACAAAAAATCAGTCACCCACAGAGATCAAACAACGGTGAGGACTCCATAGCAAGACACCACTGAAATGCTGGAGCAAATGAAAACCAATAGTTATTAGTAAGTCGTAAAAGCAGCATTCTGAAAATATCTGTAAGGGATCCCTAATATATATCTGGTAGCATCTCGGAGGTGCATGGAGGTTTGAATGCATCGTACCTTATGATGAAAGGACATCAAACAATTCACGGATTCACAGAGACTGCCTTCACATTAAAATGTTTTGTATTGAACAAGATATATTTAGATGTGTGTACCGTCATTTCTGTTCATAGATCAGGGATGGAGGACTGGACACATCACCTTTGCTTCAGCGCTACTGTACTACTACAACCCCTGCCTCTCTGGCCACTACAGGATCTACTGCCTGGGTCAAGTTTCACTCAGATTCAAGAGATTCTGACCAGGGCTTTCATATCACATATACAGCTGTCTCGGGTAAAGTGACAGAAAGTTTCTTAATTCAAACTTGTAAAGCTTTATTTGATCAACAATGATAACATGAAACGTTTATACAAACGTAATTAAGCTTTGTTTTTAAAATTCTGATCATGGTGTAGAAAATTGGAGTACCTAGAAAAAAAGCTCAGCATTGGCTCGACCATCATTTATCATGAGATACCTGGATTGGAAATCAGGATAGATACAAGTAACAGTTCATTTCTAGCAGACGATTCTCAGGGAACGACAGACATTTTTCGCTAAACAAAAATAAAGGAAAACCTTCAATATCGATCCGTCTTAAACTTCACAGGTGTCTGAATCATACTCTGAAGATATGCATGTGCTTTTTACAGAATTTTGACATATATGTTTTTTAATTGTTCACATTTTAAGATAGAAGTGGAGGCAATGATAGGCACATCATGATTCAGTATTCAGTCGATGGAATTGTATATGTAATATGTACTTTGTGCGCGCTACTCCTGCTACAGTATTGTACCGATCCCTTTGAAACTTAAGAGATGTTTTAATCATGGTTTGAAAATATGTATATGTTTCTTATTTTTTTGTTTGTTTTAGATGCCCTACACATTTATTTCTACATTTATTTTTAGATTTGTAACTAATATTTTTTCGGAAA
Organism: Lucinisca nassula; assembly: GCA_963580285.1. Classification (NCBI taxonomy): domain Eukaryota; kingdom Metazoa; phylum Mollusca; class Bivalvia; order Lucinida; family Lucinidae; genus Lucinisca; species Lucinisca nassula. The sequence continues at coordinate 29,408,503 of OY757027.1, read as the reverse complement.
CGATGAGGACCTGGTCATTATGAAAATACGCCTATTCAAATATATTGGAAATATTTTACCACCATAATTGACATTTTTTCAGATAAAAATGCTAATAATGTTCATATTTCTGCTCAAAACATAGCTTGTGTGTACTAGTGAGAATCGCCTCACCGAGGCGGTTCTAACGAGTACCCACAAGCTATGTTTTTGAGCAGAATTAAGACAAATAAGATATTCCCCTGTAAACCCCAGGTATACTATATAAAAGTGGGGTTGAAGGGGTTAAAAATTATACAGGCGTGTTCTCGTGATGTACAATCAGATCCTAAATCGCCAAACAATATCACTAGGTAAAGACGTCGAAACATGGAGTTAAGACAGTAAACAAAACAGACAGCTGGTAAATCGAGACAGCAGCTCTTTTCAATACCGGTGGTGACTGAAATAATCCACACGTTACTAAAAAGAGAGCAACATTCATAGTGGGGGAAATATTCAGAATCACCAACATAACAAACATTGCATAGGAAAGACAAACGTAACTGAAAAGAAACAGCTAAAAAGTAGAAGAATCAAAATCACTTAGATAGCAATATACATAAGGGTGAAAAGATTCAGACACATCAACATAAAACGGGAAGAAACCACAATAAAGCACCGACTTTGTACTTCATGCGGACTGAACAAATCATTTGTTTAAATCGCGACGGATGTAAGGGCGATGATTGTGACCACGTAAATCGATATAAGCCCCCCAGTTGGATTCGTTTCCGCTGACCGTTTCAAGGCGGTTCTTCTGTCGCGGTTTATTTTATTTTTTTATGGTTTGTCTTTGGGTGTTTGTGTCGCTTATGTTATTTTATTTTGGATAGCCGTTTGTCCATATTGCCGAAAGTAACTGTCCTTTTAGTTTTCCGCCGTTGGTGTTTCCGTTGGGGTCAGTTGCTTCATGTTTGTTTTTCTTTACCTTTGGTGTCTCTAATGGGAGCTGTGAGTTAATTGTATCATTGCCTCTACTTCTGTTGTGGAACGTTCAGTAAATATTACTTAAGTTTACTTTAAGGGATCCCAAACCTCACCCTCTGTTTCACTGTGGTTCAGTCCGTGCGACGGTTATCTAACTAATCAGTTATTCAACTCCGCTAACAACAAAGTCACAATCAAAACAAAGCCAACCTTACGACATGACTCGATAGTAAAACGCATTTATACATCTGCTTCGATGCTATGACGCGTATGTGTAGTAGGTACTTTGTGAGCGCATCTCCTTGTACAGTTTTTACCGATCCTTTTGTACTTTAATCAATCTCTGAATGTATGCATGTGTTTTACGGAATCTTCAATTATTGTTTCACTTTTTCAACACTATTAACTTAGACGTTCTCGTGCTCCAGAACTGTGAATGTGTATATGCATAGTAGGTACCTAGTGAGCGCAACTCCTTTTAGAGTTTATAGGCGAGTTTTTTTTTTCTGAAACTCAACAGGTCTTTTATTTAAGGTCTGGAAATTCGCATGTGCCTTTGCATAATCTTTATTTTTTTCTCATTTTTAACGTATGTTATTGTCCTGCTTCAGTACTGTGAAGGTTATAAGTATTAAGTACCTTGTAAGCGCAACACCTCCTACAGGTTTAGACCAAACCTTCTGAACCTTTACACGTGTTTTACTTGTGATAAGAGAAGGTGCATGCATTCTTTACAGAAGCTTGTTTCTTTACGTTCATTATGATTTTAGGGGATACTAAATTGTCTTTTTGGCTTCTGTTTTGCTTTCCAATTTTATCAAATTTATTGACAGTATACATTTTTCACTTTACCAACTTATCACACTGATTAATACTTAACCCATACATGCCTAGTGGGCCTTTTTTGGACATTGGCAGACAGTGCAGACCGAGATACAACGTAACAAATTGCAGCGTCTGATCTGGAACTACATTGTTTGCTTAAAGAACATTCATTTTTGTACGTTTGCCGCAAACAAATCAAACATGACACCTCTATAATTGAAAATCGAACACTCCAAACTAATTAGATGGAAGATTACATTGTCATTTTGGCTACTGACAAAATATTTTTTTCTTTCATTTTTTTTGCAAATGTTACATTCAAGGACGACATAAGTGTTTTGCTTTTCACGCTTATCGCATTTAATGACTTAATACATTTTCCGCTTTTCACACTTAACACATCTAATGACAAATACAATTATCACTTTTCCTTTTTTCACTTTGCACACTTATAAAATTTAATGAAAAAATACATGTTACACTCTTCACACTTAAAACATATAATGACAAAATACTCTTTTACACGTATTAGCTCACCTGATCCAAAAGCTCATTGTTAGCTTTTGTGACCGATCGATTCAGCCGTCGTGCGTCGTCTGTGGTGCGTCTATCAGCAATTTATCTTATAGAAATATCCTCCTTAAAGGGTGGATTGATTTTGAAATACTTTTTAAAGCAGTGTTGCCTACGTATTCGTCTACCACAATTGTCTAAATGGTTCTGCTTCGCTATACAAAAATGGCCACCAGAGCTAAAAAAAGGTAGAAAACCTCAAAACTAAATCTCCTCCTAGGCTACTGACTCAATTCCGAAATAGCTTCACAAGGAGTGGGTGACAATCTACCGTTATTGCCCAAACCGTTTCGCTCGGATGGCCGCCAAAGCTAAGATATCAAACAATAATAATAAAAAAACACACACACACATTTAAATCCACTTCTCGTCCCTAGCCATTCGGCAGATTTTGAACTATTTTTTCATGAATGTTCCATGTGTGACTCTCTGCGTCTCTGCCACAATTGCCTAAATGGTCCCTCGCCGCTGAAAAAAACTAGCCTAATAAACGAAAAAAACGCATACTCGGTGAGTCTGTTCATGACCAGTAATAAAATGTGCAACACCAACTGCGCTCTCTTACGGTTTGTCTTTGGGTGTTTGTGTCGCTTATATTATTTTATTTTGGATAGCCTATTGGCCATTTTGTGGGAGAGTAACTGTCCTTTTGGCTTTCCGCTATTGATGTTTCCATTAGGGTCTGTTTTTTCGTGTTTGTGTTTCTTTCCATTTGGTGTCTCTGATGGGTGCTGTGCGTTAATTGTATCGATTCCTGATAATTGCTTCCACTTCTATTTATATATGAGCTATTCTATTCCAGCTTCAGATGGAGCTTCTATAGCATTTATTCAATCATCATTTCGTCTTCTGGCGGCTAACTATAAATAGCCTTGGAAATTAACTGTTGGCGCTTGATAAATTTTATTGACTATTCTATGCTTTACTTGTGTCTAAAACAAGCATGTAAAGCCGCCCCCTTTTTACTGCAACCTTGGCAAAATATGGCAATTGTTTCCTGTTTCATATGATCTTCTGGCAAATCTACAAAAGTTGTTGTTCTCAATGTCATCCAGCGGTCCGCCCAATATTGTAAATTTTCATCTGATCCCTGGTAGGGCGAGGATTGTGGCCACGTAAAATCGATTTGACACCCCCCTCCCGTGTAGAATTCGTTTCCGCTGACCGTTCCAAAGCGGTTCTTCTGTCGCGGTTTATTTTTGTTTTGGTTTTTCTTCGGGTGTTTGTGTCGCTTATATTATTTTATTTTGGATAGCCTATAGGCCTTTTTGAGGGAAAGTAACTATCCTTTTGGCTTTCCGCTATTGATGTTTTCATTAGGGTCTGTTGTCTCGTGTTTGTGTTTCTTTTCCATTGGTGTCTCTGATGGGTGCTGTGGGATAATTGTATCGATCCCTGATCATTGCCCCCAATTGTATATATATATGGGCTATTCTATTCTAGCTTCAGATGGAGCTTCTATAGCATTTATTCAAACATCATTTTGTCTTCTGGCTGCTTACTATAATTAGCCTTGGACACTAGCTGTTGGCACTTGAAAATTTAAATGACTATCCTATGCTTTACTTGTGTCTACAACAAGCATGTATAGCCACCCCATTTTTAATGCAACCTTGGCAAAATATGGCAATTGTTTCTTGTTTCATATTGTCTTCTGGAAAATCAAAAAAGTTGTTGTTCTCAATGTCATCAAACGGTCCGCCCGATATTCAAAATTTTGATCTGGTCCCTGGTAGGCTTGGTGAAAGTTTGCTTTAAAAGTTTTAACCAACTCCTTGGCATCGAATCTAGTTTGTATTTTTTCATTAACCTATGAAAAGAATATTTCTCAATAAATGTCGCAGTTATTGTGAAGAAATCTAGTACTTAGTCTTCAAGAATCCACATCAAATAATCTTACCATCACTTGAACAAGTCTGTGAAATGACCACCCCCCTAAACCCCACTTTATATAGAGAAAAATGAGGTGTACGGGGGTATACACCATCTGCCTTATTTTTGCACAAAAACATAGATTAAGGGTAGAACCGCATTGAGCCGGTTCTAACGAGCACCCACAATCTATGTTGAAAGCAGAAATAAAAAAAATATTTTCATTTTTACCCCACAAAAATGTCATTTCTAACACCATGTTGGACGTCATTATACCGCACGGACATGTTGTCCAAATGCTTTCCGTCTCTGACCATCTCATAACTGAACGATAACTATCAAATTCTTCTTGAAAAACAGCCAGTTTGTTTTTCCATCAAAACGCAAAGTGTTTGTATGTTTTCGAGGAGCTCTATATCTGCATGAGTGTCGATGAACCGAGACATCTGAGTCAGAGTCTGAAGATGAGACATAATGTTTTCGCTATTCTGTTTTTGATGTATGTAATTTTAAGGGGTTCTGCTTGATTTTGATATTGCAGGGGGAGTATGAGCTTGACCATGACCTATCATGTCTCTTAAAAATTAACCTTGATCTCTTAAGCCTCTTTGATTTTAACCCTGGCTCTTCGTGTTGTCTTGAAAGTGACCTTGACCTGTCAGACGTTCTTGATCTGGATGATCTCGTTGTCTTCCGTGATTTTGACGTTCATTTTGATTCTTGAAAACTTGACCTTGAAGGGAACTTGAACTTGAACTTGAAGAATGATGTCGAGATTTATGCTGGTTGGTTCAAAACCGTTTCTTTTTTGGCGAATGTTCCTTCTTATCAAGTCTTTAATATGGATATCAAGAATTTGACCTCGACGATGACCTTGGAGATGACCTTAAAGATGACCTCGATTTGGACCGTGAATGTCTACATGATTTTGATGGGATCTTTTTTTCTCATTTTTAAAACTAGACCTTGTCAAATGGTGTCGTTGTAGAGTAGTTTAGGTCGTAGTACCAAAGCGTTAATCCAAAATCATTAGTCCATAGACAAAATGGCAAAAATCAATGTTCAGATCAACAGATATGGACTCCAGAAGAGTGTAATCAGGCGTCCGCGGATATTAATCATTACTTGGTAAGCAAGCTTCGCCCACCATGCCCATCGACCCGAACGAAGAAAAGGTGTAAATGCCGAGAAGGGTATGTTCGAGATTTTGGAAGTCTTCCTATGGCTTTCCATTGGCAAACATATCAGAAATAATTCTTGAAATGGTCACATTGTACGGATCAACAAGATCATGGTGCCTCCCATAGAACTTCTTTAGTGTTGATACCAGTTTGGTTCTTTGATACCCCTGGCATTACAACCTGGAAGTGAGCACCTTCCCGCGTAGTTGATTTTGAAGGTGTAGGAGACGTATATTTGGATCCACAAGACCACAAAGCACTTTCTTCATCGTCTGCCATGTGCCTTTGGCTTTCTGACCTTGACCTTGATTTCTTACCACCTGATCGTCTAGCCATCGGCCTTGGAGAGCTAGACCTGGATCTATAAGGTCCTTAAATATGTTCTATAAAAGGGTTATCCTTTGGAAGCAAGAAATACACCACAGAAATGATTTGCCCGTGCAACTTAGGTTCAGATCTACAAGACTTTATTATTGCTGTCAGCATTGGCTCTTTAGCTGAATCCTTCTTTTATATATTTGCTGTTTGTTATTAATTTGCAGACTATAGTAGCAATCTCTCTAAAGCTGCTGTAATTAAATTGTCTGATCTAGCCCTTCCGCCTGTCGCCAACTTAGCGAATGTTTCTGGGCGTCTTAACAATGAGCTTGGTCATTGAGAGTCTGCTAACATAGCACTTATCCCTGCCTCTGGATATCCTGAATTCTGACTTTTACCTGTCGTTAACATTGCGGTCGCTTTTGGCTATGCTGGCTGTGACCTTCACCATGCATTGGAAAGTTTCACCAACATGACGAAATTATCTGGCTCTCCAGATGCTGTTGCATCAGTGACGGTTGTCAATGGCTACCATCTGCCTCCACCCGGTCTTAATTGCAAAATCAGTGGTACCACTGCAGCCTGTGCACTGGCCAAGGTTCTCAGTGGCTTCCATATGTCTGTTTACATCAAATGGGTCAGGCGTCTGTGGTTTTGAGAATGGTATCGTACTGAGGACTCCAGCAGACATGTGTCCTCGGAGTGCAAATTTGAGTGCCTCATTTTTACAACTTTGCAGGCCTGTCTGAATTCCACTATCTGCTTGGCAAATTTGTCGCCAACTCCTTGGATTTTCTTCAGTTCATCCACCGGTCCTCGTACCTTATGATGTATGGTACCGAAGAGGTTTCACTGCATTACATTAAATGGCACAAGAAAGCAGTCTGAAGGACAGCCAAATCCCTCGCCGCACTTTGTATCAAAGCTCAACCTTGTGACCTTCACCTGGCATGGTTTATTTATGATTCTGCACATCAGCGCACTGTGGGCATATTTCACAAACGTTAAATGAAAACCCTTCTAGGGGTAAAGGCGATATGGAACGGAAACAAAATTCAAAGTTTCGAATTCGTGACCTTCAACTGTGACCTTGACCTTGAGTCGGCATGGTTTATTTATGGGTTCTGCACGTCACCTCACTGAGAATAATATTTGACCAAAGTTTAATGAAAATCCTTCAAAGGGTAAAGGAGATATGGAACGGACACAAAATTCCAAGTTTGAAACTCGTTACCCTCAACCGTGACCTTGATCTTGAGTCGTTATAGTTTCTGCACACGGATAGACAGACGATCGACGGACGGAAGAACGGACGGACATGATTCATTTATGGGGTCTGCACATGAGCTCACTGAGGGGAATAATTGACCAAAGTTAAATGAAAATCCTTCTAGGGGTAAAGGAGATACGGCACGGACAAAAATTCAAAGTTTTATACTCGTGACCTTCAAATGTGACCTTGCCCTTGAGTCGGCATGGTTCATTTATGGGTTCTGCACAGCAGCTCACTGAGAAGAATATTTACCAATTAATGAAAGTCCTTCCAAGGGTAGAGGAGATATGGAACGGACAAAAAATTCCAAGTTTCAAACTCGTGACCTTCAACCTTGACCTTGAGTCGGCACGGTTCATTGATAGGTTCTGCACACCAGCTCACTGAGACGAATAATTGACCAAAGTTTATTGCAAATCTATCAAAGGGTTCAGGAGATATGGAGCGGACTAGAAAGTGTTACGGAGAGACGGACGGACGGACGGACAGACGAAGGCCATTCCTATAATCCCCGCTCCGCATCGCGGCGGGGGATTAAAAATACATGTTTTACGAAAAAGCTTACCACATTTAAAAAAATGCATCTATTCTGCTTTATTGCTGGTCTGTTATCACCTGTCAAACTGCTTTCTCCCTGCAAGTCTAAAGGCTAATCAGTTCTGATCAAACGGAAGTGCGTGTGGTAATGTTCTGAGCAGTTACTGTAACATTCTTTTGAGTCTAAACGATTAATCTTCATGTGTATACAAATAGCCCTGTAAAACTGGACTCCGTTCACGCAAGGGCGAACAATTCCTCCTAAGTAAATAACTGTCTGACCCCAACCACAACGACCCACCAAAAAAAAAATAAAAAAAAAATGGATACATTTAGAATTCATGGGTCAAAATGTCAAGAGCTTTTAGAACCTTTTTGTAGTTTGCGAAATCACTTCATTAAACAATTATTTGAATTGCTGACATAGTTTCCCCTTTTTGTATTTGAAAGACATGGACAGGAAGTCGGTAGTAAAAAGACATAAAAATGTTTAAGATTAGCGGTCAATTTGGGGTTTTACCTTGTCGCCAATAATGTCTTTTCACCCCTGCATAAAATATAAAGACGCCAAAGTATTTGGATGCCGGATGGAGGGACAGGGACCTACAATTTCACTTGCTCACTTCCCTCCAGCTCTTTTAAGAATTCACATAAAATCACGGGCGTAAGTGACTCTGTTTGATTGGTACCCCCATTCTAATATTAATTATTGGTACTTACCGGTCCTCGTACCTTATGATGTATGGTACCGAAAAGATTTCACTACATTTCATTAAATAACAAAATAGATGTTTTACGAAAAAGCTAATCACATTTAAAAAAAAAAACAACAACAATTTTTCACCTATCATACTTGTCATATTTATTGACAAAATACATTTTTTATTTTTTTTTCTACTTATCTCATTCAACCAAAAATTACGTTTGATTACGTTTTCACACTTATTACATTAAATGACAAAATCCTTGTTTTACTTTTCAGAATATGATGACATGACTAAATGCGTTTTTAACGTTCGCACTTATTACATTTAGTGACAAAATACATGCTTCACTCTTCACACTTAACATTTAGTGACAAAATACATGCTTCACTCTTCACACTTATTACATTGTCACATTTAATGCCAGTGATTATTTAACGGATGAAAAGTAGTGTTGATTCTGATGTGAGGAGGTGTTTCGATCCATCTCGTCTAGATCTGCACTGTTGACATAGGTATCTTAACACATCTACAGGATTGAAAGTGTTACTATGCCATAACAAGAGGGTCATGATGGCCCTGGGTCGCTCACCTGATCCATAGAGTAACATGTGGGCCCCAGGGAGGGCCATTATTGACCCAAGGGTTATAATGTGCATAATGTTGAGGGAGGACTAAAAAGATGAGGCTTCATACCAAATATCAACAAAGGCTATAATTTTAACACTCTTGGCAAAGGTCCACTAGATGATGCTACACACCAAATATCAAAGACCTGGGCCTTGCTGTTTCAGAGAAGAAGATTTTTTTAAAGATATTCCCTACAAAAGCCTATGTAAAACCAAATGGCCCAAGGGCTGGGGCATTTTTGGACTCCGAGGGCTATAATTTAAACAATCTTGATAGAGGTCCACTAGACACCAAATATGAAAGACCTGGGCATTGCTATTTCAGAGAAGAAGATTTTCAAAGATTATCTCTATATAAGTCTATGTAAAACCAAAAGGCCCCGGAGCGGGGACAATTGTGGCCCGAGGCTATTATTTGAACAATCTTGGTAGAGGTCCACTAGATGAAGCTACACACCAAATATCAAAGACCTGGGCCTTGCAGTTTCAGAGAAGAAGATTTTTTTAAAGATTTTCCCCACATAAGCCTATGTAAAACCAAATGGCCCCAGGATGGAAGCATTTTTTGGACTCAGGGCTATAATTTAAACAAACTTGATAGAGGTCCACTAGGCACCAAATATCAAAGACCTGGGCCTTGTTATTTCAGAGAAGAATATTTTCAAAGATTATCTGTATATAAGTCTATGTAAAACCAAAGGGCCCCGGAGGGGGGCATTTGTGGCCCAAGGGCTATCATTTGAATAAACTTGGTAGAGGTCCACTAGATGAAGCTCCATACCAAATATCAAAGACAAGGGCCTTGCAGTTTCAGAGAAGAAGATTTTTAAAGATTTCCCTATATAAGTGTTTGTAAAATCAAAGGGTCTCGGGATGGGGGTATATTTGTTCCAAGGGCTATAAGTTGAACAATCTTGATAGAGGTCCACTAGATGAAATTTCACACCAAATATCAAAGACCTAGGCCTTGTGGTTTCATAGAAGAAGATTTTTAAAGATTTTCCCTATATAAGACTATGTAAAAGGAAAAGGCCACGAGGCAGGGGCATTTTTGGTCTCACGGCTATAATTTGAATAATCTTGGTAGAGGTCCACTAGCTGAAGCTTCATACCAAATATCAAAGACCTAGGCCTTGTGGTTTCAAGAAGAAGAAATTTTAAAGATTTTCCCTATATAAGTCTATGTAAAACCAAAGGGCCCCGGAGCAGGGGCATTTTTGGCCAGGGGGTTATAATTTGACCAATCATATTAGAGGTCCGCAAGATGAAGCTTCATACCAAATATAGAAGACCTGGGCCTTGCAGTTTCAGAGAAGAAGATTTTTAAAGATTTTCCCTATATAAGCCTATGTAAAACCAAAGGGCTCCGGGGCGGGGGCATTTTTGGTCCCATCACTATAATTTGAACAAGCTTGGTAGGGGTCTACTAGATGGAGCTTCATACCAAATATCAAAGACCTGGGCCTTGCGGTTTCAGAGAAGAAGATTTTTACAGATTTCCCTATATAAGCCTATGTAAAATTGATGGTTTGGTTTGAGGTTTAACGTCCCCGTCAACACTGTAAAGGTCATTTTGGAGACGTTGCTTCCAATTTTGTGGGACTTTTACCCAACATTGAGATAAAATGACATCTCAAGCCCTGTCACCAAATGAAACCAATAGGGTTTATTATTATGGGCGGTCCCGCCTCGCACCGAGGTTCCTGGAAAGGCTTAGATCCTCTAAGCGGTTTACCGGTACTAGTGTGGGGGCCGGATTCAGCTCTGCGTGGAAGCATCATGCAGCCCATATATTTCTTGAAGCCCCTTTGGGTGGGGTCCATAAGCCTATGTAAAACCAAAGGGCCCCGGGCAGGGCATTTTTGGCCCCAGCACTATACTTTGAACAATATTAGTTGGGGTCCACTAGATGAAGCTTCATACCAAATAGCAAAGACATTGATCTTGCAGTTTCAGAGAAGAAGATTTTTAAAGATTTTCCCTATATAAGCCTATGTAAAACCAAAGGGCCCGGGGCGGGGGCATTTTTGGCCCCATCACTATGATTTGAACAATCTTGGTAGGGGTCCACTAGATGAAGCTTCATACCAAATATCAAAGACCAGGGCCTAGCGGTTTAAGAGAAGAATATTTTTAAAGATTTTCCCTATACAAGCCAATGTAAAACCAAAGGGCCCCGGGGCGGGGGCATTTTTGGCCCCAGTACTATAATTTGGACAATCTTGGTAGGGGTCCACTAGATGAAGCTTCATACCAAATATCAAAGACCTGGGCCTTGCGGTTTCAGAGAAGAAGATTCTTAAAGATTTTCCCTATATAAGCCCATGTAAATCCAAAGGGCCCCGGGGCGGGAGCATTTTTTGCCCTAGCACTATAATTTGAACAATCTTGGTAGGGGTCCACTAGATGAAGCTTCATACCAAATATCAAAGACCTGGGCCTTGTGGTTTCAGAGAAGAAGATTTTTTAAGTTTTCGGTGAAAAAAAAATCTATTTTTGGCTCCTGTGACCTATATACACAGCGGACTGGAACCATTTGAACAGCTTTGTAAGGGGACCACCTAAGGATCATTCCTGTGAAGTTTGGTCAAAATCCGATCAGTGGTTTAGGAGGAGATGTCATTTGAAGAAATTGTTTACGCACGGATGACAGACAAAAAGTGATCCTAGTATAAAACACAAGAGGGCCATGATGGCCCTGTATCGCTCACCTGATCCATAGAGTAACAAATGGGCCCCGGGGGGTTATAATGTGCATAATGTTGAGGGTGGTCTTAAAATGTGAAGCTTCATACCAAATATCAACAAAGCCTATATCAAAGACCTGAGCCATGCGGATTCAGAGAAGAAGATTTTTTTAAAGATATTCCCTACATAAGCCTTTGTAAAACCAAATGGCCCCTGAGCAGGGGCATTTTTGGCCTCAGGGCTATAATTTAAACAATCTTGATAAAGGTCCACTAGCTGAAGCTTCACACCAAATATCAAAGACCTGCGCCTTGCTGTTTCAGAGAATAAAAATTTCAAAGATTATCTCTATATAAGTCTATGTAAAACCAAAGGGCCCCGGGTGGGGGCATTTGTGGCCCCTTTGCTATAATTTGTTCAAACTTGGTAGAGGTCCACTAGATGAAGCTCCATACCAAATATCAAAGACACGGCCTTGCAGTTTCAGAGAAGAAGATTTTTAAAGATTTCCCTATATAATTCTATGTAAAACCAAAGGGTCTCGGGGCGGGAGCATTTTTGACCCCAGGACTATAAATTGAACAATCTTGATAGAGGTCTACTAGATGAAATTTCACACCAAATATCAAAGACCTGGGCCTTGTGGTTTCATAGAAGAAGATTTTGAAAGATATTGAAAGATATATAAGTCAATGTAAGTTCAAAGGGCCCCGGGGCGGGGGCATTTTTGGCCCCAGCACTATAATTTGAACAATCTTTGTAGGGGTCCACTAGATGAAGCTTCATACCATATATCAAAGACCTGGGCCTTGCGGTTTCAGAGAAGAAGATTTTTAAAGTTTTCGGTGAAAAAATCTATTTTTGGCTCCTGTGACCTATATGTGGACCAGAACCATTTGAACAACTTCGAAAAGGGTCCACCAAAGGATCATTCCTGTGAAGTTTTGTCAAAATCCGATCAGTGGTTTAGGAGGAGATGTTGTTTGAAGAAATTGTTTACGCACGGATGATAGACAAAAAGTGATCCTTATATAAAACACAAGAGGGCCATGATGACCCTATATCGCTCACCTGTGTACCAGATAATCATTAGTGATATTTAGAAAAAAAGAACTGTACAGAAAGGCAAGACATGTTTGTTTACCTGATAGATATAAATGTCTTCATAGATCCAGGGTGGTCAATATACTTGTACATCAGTTGAACCAGTTGAACTCTTCAGGATGAAATCTTGAAGGGCAAGATGTAGAGTATACACAAGACTTCTTGAATCCATGCAGTTAGTCTTTGTTCATGATGTAGTCATAATTTGACAAAGAAATCAATATCTGTAGCTATGATTTCCTTTCGACACAGTGGTTTTCAACAGTATTGCATGGGATGACAAAATTAACATAAGAAACACTGATGATCTCAAATAGCTGCATCCATGTCAAAAAAGAGAGGCCAAAGTCTGCTTAGTTCTATCCAGACTGTATCTTTGACTTTTACTCAGTCACACTGATGTATAAGGCCCATATTATAGATTGAGTTACCTTTATATCATAAACATCTTGGTTGTAACATCTATCTTAAGCCCACAAAGAATTAATTCTGTTACAGTGGGCATAATTATAATAAGGCATAAACTAAGACACACAAACATATGTAGAATCTATGTTGTGATATGTGCCAGAAAGGCATCTTTAGGTGCACAAAATAAAGGACAGCTAAAAATAATGTGAGTCAATTCTATGCATAGAAAGCAGATGCATCACCTTATTCTCTTGATCACCAATAAATAAATTCCTGACCTTGCAAGTATGTAGAAAATTGTTACTTAAATCTTTTTGAAGAAAATCTGTTTTAAGCCTTTTCAAGTTACAACAAATTTACATGTAAAATTATTGTCAATGTTGCAAATAAGAAAATAATAAAATATTGACAAAATTCAAAATACTGCGATAAACCTTTCTCTAAGAACAACAGATTTACATGTCAAAACAGTGTTGCAAATAAGAATACAATATAGTATGTTATTTGGCAGAATTCAGAATATTGTGAACAAAAGGCCCCAGGCCAAGTGTCCCCCCATCTCTGAAATGTCAGTATGTGGTGAATATGTCTATAACATATGTCATAAGCCATGTTTAGGGAATTTAAAACCATTTCAACAGACTATTTCTTTTAAATTTTCCTAAAGTTGTAAGGAATAAATTTACAGAGAAAAAAATTATCTCCAAAACTGTAAGACAAAGGACCAAAACCCCAGGAAAATTCAGTAATCAATTGAGCACAACAGCAATAGAATATGATCATCTTCAGGTCATGGAAACAAAAAATGGCAAGTTTCATCCAAATCTGGTGAAAACTGTAGGAGGAGTTGAGACAAGAACTTCTGTTGATAACTTGGCTTAGACTGACAAAGTGCAATGATGCTGGTAAAAATCAATCAGGCACAACCTCCTTAAAATATGAGCATTTTCAGATCATAAGAACAATAATTGAGAAGTTTCATCAACATCTCTTGAACACTGGGAGGAGTTGCGGAGACAAAAACTTCTGTTGATAAAATTGCTAAAACTGACAAAGGGCAATAACTCTGGTAAAAATCAGTCTAGCATGACCTCGATAAAATATGATCATCTTCGGGACATGGGAACAATAACTGGAAAGTTTCATCAAAATCCCTTGAAAATGTAGGAGGAGTGGCAGACAGACCGACTGATGGATGAACGGTGGACGGATGGACGAAAACCGTTACTATAGTCCCCCTCGACTAACGTCTGGGGAAAAATGGACAGAATATACATTGTATGTCAATTCTTCCCCTGACAAAGTGTCTGGTCAGATGTTTAATATGAAGGTAGCAAATGTTTGGAGATAAATAAAGAATTGATATTTTTTAATTATTCTGCAATACATCTAAGAACTAAGATAATAACACCCTTGCAACATAATGCATTTTTTGAATCTTCAAAATAGCTACTTATTTTATGAAAATCCATGATATTTTCCTTATATATACTGCAAACACAGGTGGCGGGTGCTAGTTAGAACCGCCTCATTGAGGCAGTTCTAATGAGTACCCACAACCTATGTATTGGAGCAGAAATAAGAAAAATAATGTATACCCCTATAAACCCCAGATTTCTCAATATAAAGTGGGGTTTAAGGGGGTGTTTATTTCACGGGCTTGTTCACGTGATGTGAATCCATGTGAAGAGTATAATTAATATTAACCAAAGGTACATCAACAGCATCCATGTAATATGACATCATAAAAATATACATACATACAAGTCAATCTTTGAAACCTCCACTGTATCAACAGACTATCAGATGCTTTATAATCTTCAAAATTTTTATGCCAACAGAAAATGTAGTTTCATCTTGTGCACATAAATTCTAAGAAAAAAGGTTGAAATCATACTCAAAAATATTTTTTAATCTACTATAAAACTGGAAAACCAAATAAAATATTAAATACTATTAAGGTCCTTTAAGATTAAACTTTTATTTTTCCATGTTGTTTTCTCGAGATGTCCTATTTCTCACTTCTGACTGGAAAAAGAGGACCTATTCCATTAGAATAATGCATCCATATATGTAATGCTTTCAGTCATGATAGAAAAAATAGAATTTTTGAATGAAAATTTATATATTTTTCTTATTTCAGCTTCAAACATAGATCATTTAGAGAAACACCTCACTGTCTATATTTCGAGTAAGAAAATGGTAAAAATATGTATAGAAAATAAAGAATAGCCCTGTAAACTCCACTCTTCTCTATATAAGGAGTTTTACAGGGGTGCTCATTTCCTGATATCTGTAAGTGGTG
This sequence comes from Lucinisca nassula, assembly GCA_963580285.1. Taxonomy (NCBI): domain Eukaryota; kingdom Metazoa; phylum Mollusca; class Bivalvia; order Lucinida; family Lucinidae; genus Lucinisca; species Lucinisca nassula. Next base: position 29,393,135 of record OY757027.1, on the reverse strand, counting down.
GCCACCCAAATCTTGCCAAACCACCAGCAATATCTACCTTTAAAAGGTAAATACAGCATTTTATGTGGTGGGTGAGTGCACTGAAAAGTAGCATAAAAATACCTGACACGATTTCCAAGTTGTTATGCAAAAAGTGTGGTACTTATGATCTGACCAATAGATTCCTCTGTTCCAATTTCACCAAAAAAGCAACCTTAATTTGAGAGACTGGTTTTATATATTTAAAATTATGCAGGTGAAAAGTCTTCAACTATGTGGATTTCATGTGCAAAAAGACTATTTTGTGATCTGACCAGTATGTTTCACATGTTCCAACTGCACCATCAACATTTGAAAAATCAACATTAGAAAATACCAAATCAAGCGTTGTCATATGATCTGTGGTACATTCTTTTATAAGCATTTTGCATGAAAACTTATCACTTAATTTCTTAACAATGCTATGTTTCAGCAAAACATTAATATTGAAATCTCCAATTATCATCAATGGCTTTGATGGGGTCAAATATGGAATAAGTTCTTTGTTCAGACAAGAAAGAAGATTACTGTCAGACATTTGAGGTGACTTATACAAAAATACGATCTGACTTTCAATCGAGACATGCCTGGCAGTTATCATAATAAATTCTAATGTATCTGACCTATACTTTCTCTTCTGTATAATAATGATATCATCTTTGACATAAACTGCTAATCCATGAGGAGGTCTTTTGCAAGTACTGTATCCAATTTGGTCATTTCTTGTCAAACAATAGCCTTCTATTACATAATCAATATCATTATCAGGCTGGTGTAGTCGTGTTTCTGCTAATCCAAATATGTGCGTTGACAACAGATTTTTGTCATGTCTAACATCATCAAAATGAAGATTCAAGGATCTACAATTATTGAAAGCAACTTTGAAATGCGAAACTGGATCTATCAATTCTAAAGATGTATCACACAGCTGAAGCATTGCTGTTTCATGCAGTCGCTGCATTTCTGTCTTAACCTGATCATCAACTTGTAATGCTTTCTCATTGAAGTTAAGGATCTGAAGCTTCTCAATTGACCTTACCCTGCTGAGTGCTACATAGTGTAAATGTGGAACTTTGCGAGTTTTACGTTGTGATAAGTCAATAACAACTCTTTCAAGGGTACTACCTTGTGCTCTATGTACTGAACGCCCTGCAGAAGGTTGCAAAGGGAATTGAACTCTCTGAAAGGTCTTTCTGTTGTAAGTAAATGACCTGTTGACATCAAAAATTGGTGTCCAATTTTCATCAATTTTGCTATGATACAGTCCCCTGTTTTTGTATTTGATTCTTGTTTCCATTCCTGCTTTTTTGTCATCAAACTGGACCCAAATTATGCTTGGACGTCGTGTGGTTTGTAGTTTATATTCAATAAACTTAACTACACATGATGCTCCATTTGCTAGTCCATCTTCTGTTTTTATGTTTATTGTTAAATCATAAATCATGTCAACAACAACTGTTAACGAGCAATGTAAATTTGCTGTTTGGTTTGAATCTGTTACATTCTTTAGATTCTTGAGTGCACAGTCTATCTTTTCTTTAGATAACTAAGGTGAGACATATGTATCCATGCATGGTATTTCAACCTTTTCTGTTGCCATATTTCTTATAATTTCATCATTAAAAACATGCATGAAATAGTTTTCTGCAAAGAGGTGAGGCGCATTTTTCTGATACTCAGTATCTTTTTTAGTTACTTCACATTGTTTAAAGTAGAAGTAAAACAAAGATCAGGAATTGATACAATTAACTTACTCCATCCATAAAAGACACCAAAGGGAAAGAAATACAAACATTAAGCGACCAGACCATAATGGAAACCTAAACAAAGGAAGGCCATATGGACAGTTACTATCCCACAAAATGGCCATATGGCCATCCAAAATTAAAAGACACAAGTGATACACACAGTAAGTAACAAACAACAACATAAATAAATCGCCACAGAAGAGCCGCCTTGGAACGGTCAGTGGAAGATTTCCACTGGGGGGCTTAAATCGATTTTACGTGGCCACAATCCTCGCCCTTACTTCCGTCGCGATTTAGACAAATAATTTGTTCAAACCTATTCTTGTCTTCAGCAGTCAAGGCATTGATCCTTAATCTATTTAACAATTCTGCAAATTCAAGGTCATCTTTTTGTCTCATAATTTCTGTTAGTTCAAACATAGTAAATAAGTCTTTCTAGAGATTTTGTGATAAAGCAGCTGCATCATGTTTCATGTCATTAAATATCCAATCACCACTCACTGGTTTCAACTGATAAAGATCACCAACAGCAATAATGATAACACCACCAAAAGGCGTTCTTGTTCCTTTCAATGCTTGAAGTCTCTGATCAATAAAATTCAACATAGAATTACTAACCATTGAAATTTCATCAATAATCACAACTGACAAATCACGGTATTTTGATCTAAAGGTATTCAGACTGTCACAGGTTAATGTTTGATCCGATTGCTTATACTTTTGTTTAAATGCAGATGAGATGGTAGAACCATTAATATTTAATGCTGCTTTTCCTGTAAATGCACAAAGAAGAACCCTTGTGTGATCCGCATCTTCTCCTTCTTTCAGATTTAATATTCTAAACAAAGTCTGATACAATGCTCGAATAACTAGACTTTTTCCAACACCAGCTCCACCAGAAAGAAATGCATATAAGGGGGCATCTTTTGTTTTAATCCAGTGAATCATATGATAGTAAAACTGTTTTTGTTTACTATTTAAACACTGCAGGAGCTTTCTGTAATCAATATCTGAAAGAATATTTTCATTCACATCAATTTGAGGTGCAGAAACGTAACATCCAATTTCAGACCCTATATCATAGTCTCTATGCTCAATTCTATCAGGATTAAAATATATAAACTCTTCAGACTGAATTGGTTCAATTTCAGCATCATCACCTTCAACTTGTTGTGTACTTGGAGCAATATCATCGAATGCATCATATTCAATTTCTGCTAAATCTCTTGCTAATTCCAACTCTTCAGCATAATGTTCGTAAGTGGAACATTTATGATCTATCACATGCTTCATTGACTCATAGTGTTCTTTATATGTTCTAAAAATTCCAAGTAAGTCAGTCTCTTCATTTCTCCATGGGTGAAAAAGTAGAAGTTTCTCTCTATAATAGTTCTCTTCATCTGCTTTGCGACTGAATCTCACATACCTTATTATTTTAGAATTACGACATCGTTTGATTTTTATGCCATTCTATAAAGTTAAAATAGTTTCACCATCACCAAAGCATTCTTCATCTGACACTTCTGCATCTTTCTCATAATCTTGCTCCTCCTCATCTCTACTATCATTATGTCCATCTGGGTAAATGACTTCTAACTCAGACACATAATCGGCTAAGCAATACTTTTCCAATGGTTTGGGACGCTTCGAGTATCTTTTAATTTTATTGTCTGACATTATATCTGTCGAGTCTGCCGGCAATTCATCAAGTACTGACTTTGGTTTCAGTAACTGTACTCTCTGGGTTGGAAGTGACGTATTTATGAAGATAACACTCCTTGAACTTTTAGTCAATGGCATTTGCAGTACCAAATAAACTGCCTCTTGTGCACTTACTTCAACACTGTTTGAAAACACATTTCCAATATGTCTAACTTGTCTTTTGAGATCCATATTGCCATTCCTTGCTTTTTTGCAGCTGCATGCAACAAATTACTCATCCCTCTTTGAGATTTACTAATGTATGAAACTATATACATAGCACAAGCATATGGATCTAACACAAATTGTATATCAATGTTTGCCTTCCAAGCTTTTAACACACTATCATTGTACAAATTTACACGGATTTCACTTGGTTTTCTTTTCAAAAACACTTTTGAAGAGTTTAAAGAACTTCTGATACATTTAATATATTCTTCCTCACTCATTCGGACAACACTTGTCAGAAACTCCTCATAAGACATATCATATCCATCTTTCTTACTGTTCATTGTTTTCTGTAAGTTTTGGTACAATTTATAATACTTGTCTTTTTCAGTTTCGAGAGGCTGTAAGACCATAGTTTGGGAAAGAGGTGGCAAAGGATAACCAAATCGACAGATTTTATCTTCTCGTTTTCTACATGTTCTAGAATGTTTGTGAATTTGAAGTTCTATTAAATGACGAAGATGTGAATTATCTATAGAACATTTCAAATACTGATCCACATAAGCAGCCAACTCTACATCCGAATCTTCATTGAATTTTGGTGCATTCTGTACCCATACAATCATATGAATATGTGGCGATCCACGTTGCTGAAATTCCACTCTAAAAAGTAATCAACAACTTTTCCAAGAGGTTCATGCTCACTCTTTAGAACTGTGTTGATGAATTCTTTAACTCTATGCTCGAAATATCTAGAACAAGTGACTGGATCCGATTGAATAAATTTTATCTTTTGTTCCCATGCCAAGTTTTCAATGTGATCATCAGTGTAGTTGAAATTTTTATTTAAGGTAGCTAGCATTTTCAAAAGCTCAATCCATCTTGTATCAGCCGAGGACAATGACATAAACCAAGTTGGCAAACCCAACTGACGAATCATAGCATAAACATCTTTTTTTCTAGATTCTAAATATGCTGGAGAATTTCTTAGCTGTTTAAACAAATAGTAACCTTCATCATTTTTTACAATACTGTCAATACACTCTGAGTTTCTTGCTTGTACAGCAGTAATATTATTTGTTCCCGTTTGACACCTTCTGACAGCAAGGTTTGCTTTATCGTTCAGTTGCTTCATTTGCATTTTTTTTTTCAGTTTAAAAAATATATTGGGTACACTGTTAGCAGCACGCCTATCTTGGCTTCTCAATTCCCATTTTGCAATATCACTATAATGTACAGGCACTTTTCTATCATCATTATCTATGCGCCTCTGTCCACAAAATATGGTTGGAAAACAAAGATATTCTGAATCTTTATCTTGAAATATACTGAGTGGCCTTTGACCTTCTCCAGGAGCAAATGTGAATGTAGAATTTCTGTTTTCAAGATCTGCATCATCCAATAGAGTGTCAATATTTCCCACATTTTCTTGTGCGATTTCTTCTGCATCTGAATCATACAGTTCTTCGACATGAGGTGTGTATGATTTGAAATATCATCATTTTTTTTCCAACTGATCGTTTGGATAATTGTTACACATTTCACTAACAACACCATCAAAATCAATAATATCATACTTTGAACATTCTTTTGTACACAACTCAAAAAAATTATGTATAACCTCAGCTTGGTTCTGATTACATGGACTATCCTGAAGACTTTCATCCAAAACACCATCAGAATCATCAATATTTGTTTCAGAGCAGGTTTTTTTTTGTGATTCAAAAAATGCATGCAGTGTTTCATTACTTTCTTCTGTGATTCTCTTTAACCACTGCTGGTCTATTTCAACATTTGCGTTTTTGTACAATTCACTACCACTCATTAGCCAATGCAAAGCACAAAGCACATGATATGGTCGAACATTTTCTGAGAAAACATATGACTTCAATGACATCTTCTTCTTTAATTTCACTGCAACTGTAACATTTTCATCAAAAGGCCTAGGTAAAGCATTTACAACTGGTTGAATGTCAACAGGTACATTAACAACATTTCCTTTTACTGATAACTGGCGACCTCTAGGTAGTTCTCTCATCTGCATGAATGGTATACGTAAAGCAATAAGGCGTTCTTCAAGTGGAAACAGCTCCAATTCTTTTGGTTTTGGTGGCCACTTCATTCCGTTTACAACAGACAATTTTGGGACTTTACCACACTTAATATTGTCTTTGCATGTACAGCATATCCATTCTTCTTCATTGACTGATTTCACCCCTGTTAAGTAATTTTCCTTGTTTTAGAAACAAATGTTATAGCTTTTGATACAGACTCTTCAAACCATGTCTGTTGACAACAACTACATATATAGACAGGTCCAATTGATATATTCTTGTGAAACTTTTCAATACAAACATCAATATCACTACCACATTTTCTGCGCTTTCTGGTTATATTTTCAGCTTGTGAAAAGGATGGATCTTTACGCTTGGTAGCTTTTCTTTTACAGTCTATAATGTTTTCAGCTTTCTTGTTTCTTTCATTTAATCTCCATTGTTGTTTTGCAAACCTTTCTTGTTCTAAAATGTATGCATCTGACCTTGCCTTCCTCTTCGACCGATTTTGTATTTCAATTTCTTTTTGTTTGAATTCATGGCATTCTCGAGATTCTCTGATCTTTTCACATTCCCATTTTTTGTATTCATCTATCAATCTTGCTCTTCTCTGACATGCTTTTGTCATAACTTTGTCTTTTCTCCGGTATTCTTCTGATTGTCTAGCACTCTGCTTAGATTTGAGTGAATATTCTCTATCATTTTTTTTGGTATTCTTCAGATTGTCTAGCAATCTGCTTAGATTTGAGTGAATATTCTCTATCTTTTTTTTTTTTTTTTTGGTATTCTTCAGATTGTCTAGCAATCTGCTTAGATTTGAGTGAATATTCTCTATCTTTTTTTTTTTGGTATTCTTCAGATTGTCTAGCACTCTGCTTAGATTTGAGTGAGTATTCTCTATCTTTTTTTTTGGTATTCTTCAGATTGTCTAGCAATGTGCATAATTTTGCGTGTATATTCTCTATGTTTTTTTTTTTTTGGTATTCTTCAGATTGTCTAGCAATCTGCTTAGATTTGAGTGAATATTCTCTATCTTTTTTTTGGTATTCTTCAGATTGTCTAGCACTCTGCTTAGATTTGAGTGAATATTCTCTATCTTTTTTTCGGTATACTTCAGATTGTCTAGCAATGTGAATAGATTTGCGTGTATATTCTCTATCTTTTTTGGTATACTTCAGATTCTCTAGCACTCTGCTTTGATTTAAGAGTATAACTTATGTCTTTTACCTTGAAGTTAGAGTCTTGCCTTCGTTTCTGCATATAAACTCTCATAAATTCTTTCTTTCTGCTGCGTTTTTCTTATTTATCATAATTTCTTTGTTCCTAATATTTTGATTTTTAGTTACCTTTGTACTAATTCCTGTCTTCTCTTCAAGTTCATGCTTTTGATCCTTAAAGTATTTTCCAATAAGTGTTTCATGATTTCCAATGCTTGAATCAGCAAAAAAGTCTTCTCTTCCATGTGCATGACTCGTATGGCTTTCAGACACCTTTCTTTTGTATGTTACAGATTTCCAAGCATAGTCACGTGAAGTGTCAGTATCACACTCTGCATGATTTTGAATATCCAATACAGTGTTATGCTCAAGATTAGATAAGTCAAAGTCTACAGGAAGAATTTCAAACTGTGTGGAAATTGAAATCATCATACTTTCAAATAACGCATATAAAAATGCAACAAGATCATCTAAACAATTGAAAGCAGCTAGTAATGATTTTCCATCTGGAACAGATAACCCATTGAAACCATGTGAATGTGAATCAAATATGAAGTATTTGCAATCTCTCTTGAACACAGATGTACAAACAGAACCGATCATTAATAAAACACTTGAAGAACATTGTAAAGTAGTATACAATGCTTGGTGAAGACTGGGTAAATTGGTACTGACAAACTGTTCTGTGCAAAGACCTGTCACAACTGGAGATGTTTTCACAACAACTTTTTTGTTTAAAATTGAAACTAATCTGGGAAGTTCATCAAAGCAAAGTAACTTACTTCTGAATTTACCTTTTGTCTTTAATTCATCTATGATCTTATTATACAGACAATCTCCAGCTAAAAGAATGCTGTCTAGATCTGTACTACAAGAAATGTCTGCGTATGTTGCATATATTAATGAACAAAGTGCATTTGCAGTGCATTGACATCCTCTGGACTCACTGCTAAATATTTCAGAACCTTGGTGAAAAGATCCCAGTTCAAATTTGACAGAGTTAAATGGACCATTAGAAGGCTTCCATAGCATTGTATCAGTTTGTTCTATTAAAGGAAAGGCAGTGTACATAATTTCTTCGTCACTTTGTGTAGAGCTTGACAATACAGTGTTTGTAATCTCTATTGGTGACTGGATTTTGGTATTTTGTACTAGCTGTATTCTGCTGATATCATTGTAATCTGTTCTTTGCAAAACTTTGGAATTTCGTACTCGTTGTTTTGTTTTAATATCTTTTTCATTTGTACATTGCAAAACTGAGGCAACAGATTTTTCCATATCTTTGTCAATTGTACTTTTCATATCTTTGTCAATTGTACTTTTCATTTCTTTGTCTTTTGTACTTTTCATAACTGAAGCATCAGATGATACGCTGAGGCAGGTCATACCCACATCTGAAGTATCTAGAGACACTGCGTCAGATGACACTTTGGGGCAGGTCATACCCCCATCTGACAAACTATCTGACCCTGGCACAGATGTCCCCATCGCTGCAAGCGATTGGGGCTTAGATCCTCCATGATCTGTGAGGGGGGTCAGGCCCACATCTGCGAAAAATCACCCGGGGCTGCTACCATCAGCCCTCATCACTGTCTTTGCAAACGACTTTTTCCAGTTTTTCTTACGTGGCATGCCTCAACCTGAAATATACAGAAGTAGGTGTCCTCTTTAAATGGAAATAGATATTTAAGGGGAACTGGTATATATATATATATATATATATATATATATATATATATATATATATATATATATATATATATATCAAAGTCTTTTTTCAAAAGAAAACCAACTAAAAGTCTTTTATTTTGCCGGACGTTTCAACCGGAACCCCGGTCTTCTTCGGCGACATATATATATGAAACTTATTCTAAATCATGGTTATACTAGATGAGTTTTTGTAAAACAGAATGTTTTTTTTTTTCACTGGTTCTAAGTAATTTAACAGGGAAATCAGTAAAACAATATGATAGCTCCCCATCGTAGTCTAACTGTTGGTTTTCTTTTGTTCCAGCATTTCAGTGGTTTCTTGCTGTCAAGTCCTCACCGTTGTTTCATCTCTGTGGTTGTTCATTTCTTTTTGTGTTCAAGATGTTGTCTGCCCCCGCCCATAGGGGCTTGAAGAAATATATGGGCTGCACGATGCTTCCACGCAGAGCTGAATCCGGCCCGCACACAAGTACTGGTAAACCGCTTAGAGGATCTAAGCCTGTCCAGGAACGGCGGTGCAAGGCTCCTAAACCCTACTTGTTTCATTGGGCGACAGGGCTTGAGATGTCATTTCATCTCAATGTCGGGTAAAAGTCCCACAAAATTGGAAGCAATGTCTACAAAATGACCTTTACAGTGTTGACGGGGACGTTAAACCTTAAATCAAACAAACAAAACAAAATCAAGGAGATGTTGAACTGATGAGTTAGGAGGCCTTCATGCGGACTGAACAAATTATTTGTCTTAATCGCAATGGAAGTAAGGGCGAGGATTGTGGCCGCGTAAAATGGATTTAAGCCCCCCCAGTGGAATTCGTTTCACTGACAATTCCAAGGCAGTTATTCAGTCGCGGTTTATTTTTGTTATGGTTTGTCTTTGGTTGTTTGTGTCACTTATATTATTTTGTTTTGTATAGCCAATTGGCCATTTTGTCGGAAAATAACTGTCCATTTGGCATTCCCCTATTGATGTTTCTATTAGGGTCTTTTGTTTAATGTTTGTGTTAATTCCCTTTGCTGTCTCTGATGGGAACTGTGGGTTAATTGTATCAATTCCTGATCATTGCCTTCACTTCTATTTCACATGATGACTTTTAGCATTGTGTAAAGTTTCAATCAAGTGTTTTTAATAGGATACATCAATCCAGCTGAAAAGCTGACTAATAAAAAGCGTAAACCACAGTGGAAGATGAGGGGGAGGGTTGGGGCACGGTAAAACCCACATAAACCAGGGTGTCCCAGCAATCATTCTTTTGCGAATTGGCTTTGTGCCATTCGTTCATATTTGGTCTGTTTTTGTGTGTGCCCACATGTCACTTTCTTAAGGTGACTTGAGATGACTGCATTCTTAGATTGTTGCCTTTCCTGGGTGACCTTTTCTTACCAGTTTGTACTTTCATTGCAGTTTTATTTGTTTAATGTTCACTGTTGTTCAATTTTTATATGTTTTAATATTTCAACACTAATGTGTGTCAAGATTATTTAATTTAGTAAAGGTTACCAAGATATTACCTATTTGGGAAAGAACTGTTTTCATTGTTTATTTTGGAGTTTTATGGCCCAGTCAAATCAATAAAAAGTATTTCTTATCCACTCAGTTTACCTTATGACACTTCAACGGCAACTTATACATCAGCAGTAAACTAGTATAGTGCATATTCTTTAAACAGAAACTGATAACTGCCCTTCTTAAATCAGGGGAAGGAAGGCAATGACCAATATTCACAAATGAATGTTGCCAACTGTTGCAGGTATCCAACCCGCGAACTCCTGATAACCAGTCATACAGGCACCCAACTAAGTTACCAAGGCCAGCAAGTTAAACAGCTGTTAACTGGGCTTGTTGCCAATAATTTAATAATTTGTTTAGAAGTGTCTGTTCATCTTTCTCTTGGATGTTTGGGATAGGCTTTGCTTCCCTCTTTAATTGCATGCCGGTGGGTCAGGCCTCAATTTCTATGACGGTTCCAGCGTAAAGGCTTACTGAGAATTAGAGAGATCTAATTCAGTGAAGTGTTGGTTGGTGCCTGATGCTCTGTCTCTGGTCGGGCCCATCCAAGTCTAACTGTTGGTTTTCTTTTGCTCCAGCATTTCAGTGGTTTCTTGCTGTCGAATCCTCACCATTGTTACATCTATGTGGTTGTTTGATTTTTTGTGTTCATGGAGATGTTGCACTGATTAGTTAGGAGGCCTTCATGCGGACTGAACAAATTATTTGTCTAAATCATGACGGAAGGCCGATGATTGTGGCCACGTAAAATTGATTTAAGCCCCTCAGTGAAATTCGTTTCACTGACTGTTCCAAGACGGTTCTTCTGTTGCGGTTTATTTTTGTTATAGTTTGTCTTTGGGTGTTTGTGTCACTTATGTTATTTTGTTTTGGATAGCCAATTGGCTATTTTGTGGGAAAGTAAATGTCCTTTTGGCTTTCTGCTATTGATGTTTCATTTAGGGTCTGTTGTTTCATGTTTGTGTTTCTTTCCCTTTGGTGTCTCTGATGGGAGCTGTGGGTTAATTGTATTGATTCCTGATCATTGCCTCCACTTCTATTTTGCGTTCTGCTTCAATCAGTTCCTTAAGTATCTTTAACCTGATTAAAACACTTCTCTAGGGGTTCTCCTGACAGGCATTAATTTGTGAAACAAGGAACATAGTTGATAAAAAATGTACAGTTAATAATCTTTGATACTTTGCTACCTCTCAATGGCCTCCGATGTTTTTGTTTACTAAATTAAAAGTGACCTTGACCTCCTGTCTCAAACTCAATATTATTACATATTACTGACAACTTGAATCAATTTATCAACATGCTATATTTAGGATTTTCGTGTTAATAATAATGTAGCCACTGTCGCCATTCTTTTGGCACTGATTAAGCAAACTTCTTCCATCAAACAAAAGATGTGGTCCACTCGGATTCTGCCAAAATCATATAGCCATTAGTTTTTCATCATTAAATAAATGTTCATTTACACGGGCCTCCGTGGCCTAGTGGTTAAGAGCGCTGACTCTTGATCATTAGGTCTCTCACCGCTGTGGTTCGAGCCTCGCTCGGGTCACATGTGAGACGCCAAGTTCTGCAACGGAAGGTCAGGTGGTTTTTCTCCGGGTACTCCAGTTTTTCGCCAATCTCTGATTAACGATCAGCTCGATATGAGTGAAATAATCTTGAAAGAGCCGTAAAAACCAAAACAAAAAAAAAATGTTCATTTACCTTGGAATACAGTGATGAGTTGTTCAAGGACAGTCTTTTACTCTGTTTACACAGCACACTAGTCTCTTTTCACTACTAACAATGTCACATGTAACTATCAGACATACAGTTATCACTGTCAATATGTATCAAAACACAATATAAATGTCCTTTTATCGCAAATCTTGTTGATACTACAAGAAAAGGAAAACTTTATCAGTAAATGTTGTAGAAACAAACAATTTTTTTAACATTCTAAAAAAATACTGTTTAAATAAATTAAGAAAAATAAAGTTTTAAAATAATTCTAATTAGCTAAATATCTTTACAAATATCACACTCACTTTAACCTCAAACCAGTGCTTCAGCTGAAGTGCACGACCCGCCGGATGCTTTAAGCTTTATGAGTGTTACCATACATGGGTATGGTGGCCATTTTGGTCATGTGACCTCGACCTATAACGGTTCCCCCAATAAATGAGCCTTATTGTAAGGAGCAAAAATATATCTGATACTTTAGTACTGTATTCTGAATTGTTTGCAGGATAAAATGCATTCTCACTTTTCCAATACAAAATCATATGTGTCAAAGTTTGACCTAGGCAGAAAGAAGGTCAAGGTCAACCCAAGGTCACCATTTTAGCAATTTATGATGTGCCTACGTCCCAGATGCTATTTATCAAGTTTCGTGGAAATCTGCCCAGTGGTTCTGGAGAAGACTATTTTTGAAGGGTTTTTACCACATATGGCTTGGCAGCCATTTTGGTCATGTGACCTGGACCCCATGAGCAAATTTTGGTTTCCCCCATCCCATAGAGGCTCTATATGAAATTTGACTTCAATCGACCCAACGGTTTCCAAGGAGAAGTAGTTCGAAAATTTTCACATTTTTCGCCTCGGCGAGGCTATGCTAAATGGAATGTAATATTTCGCAAGTTCATTGGTTAGATCTCACTGATATCTATCAGTATGCCAAAAATTGTTTAAATATTCCAAGCGGTTAAGTCACTATGACCAATTTTCACAAACGGATTATGGACGGAAAGACAGACAGACCATATATGGCTTGGCGGCCATTTTTGTCATGTGACCTGGACCCCATGAGCAAATTTTGGTTTCTCCCATCCCATAGAGGCTCCATATGAAATTTGACTTCAATCGGCCCAACGGTTTCCGAGGAGAAGCAGTTCGAAAATTTTCACATTTTTCGCCTCGGCTAGGCTATACTAAATGGAATGTAATATTTCGCAAGTTCATTGGTTAGATCTCATTGATATCTATCAGTATGCCAAAAATTGTTTAAATATTCCAAGCGGTTAAGTGACTATCACCAATTTTCACAAACGGGTTACGGACGGACAGACAGACTGATAGACTGGCAGAATGACAGACTGACAGAATGACACGGTGATTTTAGGACACTCTTAGAAATCAACCGACTTCAGTCAGTCTCTTTTTCTGCGGGTCGTGCAATCTATAAACGTATGTAATATGAAATTCATAAATAATTTTCATTATATTTATATACAAAGTAATTTTGGTTTGTGTATGGCATTGAAATTTTCATTCATTGAACAGTGGAAAAGGTGACAAAGTAATATAATATGTCTCCCCACCGGGAGCATAAAAACATGATCAGCAAGGCGGTTTTACTCCAGGAAGAGACCCTCTATGCACAGATGAAGGTATAACAACCGGCAAAATGGAGTGTTAATTTTCTGTATCTTTGAAACAAACTGGATCTATCATGAAAAGTTATTAATAACTCACACATTGTACTGTCACAGGATGGTATGAGTTTTATACAAAGGCAATAAATTTATGTTCTTTTTTGTCTGTTTTGTCCTTGACCTGGGTACATGGCATCTAACAGTTGCACTCTGCACATTCAGTAGAAACGGTGAAGATCTTATACAAGTTTCATGAAAATTGTAAATCTTCACACCATAATTTGAAATTGATACAAAATGTCTACAGATGGACCAAACAACCTTCATCTTTCTTACCTGGTACGTCTGCGATCACCCTTTTGAGGATATTCATTGTTAGTGTTCGTTTCAGATGAAAACATTTGTTAATTTGTTTTGGAGTTTTATGGCCCAGCCAACACTAGGTCATTTTTGAGCCGGTCAGTTTAACTAACCACACTTCCCTGACAGGCTTATACATAAAAGGTAAACCAGTGCAGTGCACATGCTTAAGCCAGAAATTGACAGCTGCCCTTCTTGAATAAGCATAAGGGAGAGAAAGACTGTGGAAAAGATTTCCTGATAAATCACCATTTAAGATCATAAAAAATATTTTTCATGATCAATCTTCACAAATGAATGTTGCCAACCCCTGCAGGTATCAAACCTGTGACCTGATCACCAGTCAGAAGAGCATCCAACAGAGACACAAAGGCCGGCTCAAATGAACTAGTTTTATTAGAGAAACTATCATTAATATTCTAAAGCAACAATAAACACTATCCCGGGTACGACTATAAACAACACCAATATTACTCTTCACCAAGCTGTAAACGACAGATATTCATGGATTTGAAATGATGCCTTGAACCTGAAAAAAAAATCATAGTGTCAATATTATCAAAACAATTGTTAACATTATCTTCAATTCTGTTTCTATTACTACACAAGTACAACAATGTATAATTTCCTTCATATTACCATGCATAAAACAACTTGTTTTAGGCTTTGGAGATTTTCAATGAAGGTAAACCGTGAAAAAGTCTCTTAATGATTAAGTTTTCACTAAAGTAATTTAATACATTCTGATAGCTCCAAAAAACTTTACCAATATTTTAAAAGTGCACTCCAGAGCAGGGGCATTTATTGCCCAAGGGCTTTAATTTGAACAATTTTGGCAGAGGTCCACAAGCTAAGGCTTCAAACTAAATACATGTATCAAAGACCTAGGCCTTGTTGTTGCAGAATAGATTTCTAAAGATTTTCCCCATATATGTCTATATAAAAATTTGAACAATCTTGAAAGAGGTCCACTAGACAAAGTTTCATAACAAATATCAAAGACTAAGCCTTCTTATTTCAGACAAGAAGATTTTTAAAGGTTTTCCCCATATAAGTCTATGAAAAACCAAAGGACCCAGGGGCGGGGGCATTTTTGGCTATACTCTGAACAATCTTGATAGAGGTCTACTAGACAAATATCAAAAACCTGCGCCTTACAGTTTCAGAGAAGATTTTAAAAATTTTCCCTATATAAGTCTATGTAAAAACAGTGGGTCCTGGGGCGGGGGCATTTTTGGCCTGAGGGCTGTAAATTTAACAATCTTGATAGAGGTTCACTACAAAGCCTCATACCAAATATCAAAGACATGAGCCTTGTGGTTTCAGAAAAGAAGATTTTCCCTATAAAAGTCTATGTTTAAAAGATTAGACAAAACTACATACCAAATATCAACGACGTTTCAGACAAGAAGATTTTTTAAACGTTTTCCTAAATAAGAAGTCTATGTAAAACTAAAGGGTCCCAGGGCTGGGCAATATTGCCCCAGAGGCTATTATTTGAACATTCCTGATTGAGGTTCACTAGACAAAGCTTCATACTAAATATCAAAGACCCGAGGCTTCTGGTTTTAGATAAGAAGATTTTTAAAGGTTTTCCTTATATTTACATAAGTCTATGAAAAACCAAACGGCCAGGGGTGGGGGCATTTTTAGCCCAAGGGCTATAATTTAAAAAAAAATAATAATAATAAATAATAATCAACCGTATTTATAGAGGGTAACACATTTAGTACTAGTACTAATTTTCCATGTGGCCCTCTTTTTCTGGGTAGGGACCAGTACTAAGTAACAAGTGGGCCCGGGGGAGAGCCATTATTGACCCCAGGGCTATAATGTGCATAATGTTGAGGGATGTCTAAAAAGGTGAAGCTTCATACCAAATATCAACAAAGGCTATAATTTGAACAATCTTGGCAAAAGTCCACTAGATGAAGCTACAAACCAAATATCAAAGACCTGGGCCTTGCTGTTTCAGAGAAGAAGATTTTTTAAAGATATTCCCTGCATAAGCCTATGTGAAATCAAATGGCCCCAAGGTGAGGGCATTTTTGGCCTCAGGGCTATAATTTAAACAATCTTGATAGAGGTCCACTAGATGAAGCTTCACACCAAATATCAAAGACCTGGGCCTTGCTGTTCAGAGAAGAAGATTTTCAAAGAATATCTCTATATTATATAAGTCTATGTAAAACCAAAGGGCCCCAGGGCAGGGGCATTTGTGGCCCCAGGGCTATAATTTGAACAATCTTTGTAGGGGTCCACTAGATGAAGCTTCAAAGGAGAGGATACGTATAGGCTGAGCCTACATCCAATCCTTTAATGCATATGTATGTACTTTGTATGTATATATGTTGTCAAGAAATTGATAATAAATAAATAAATGAAGCTTCAAACCAAATATCAAAGACCTGGGCCTTACGGTTTCAGAGAAGAAGATTTTTAAAGATTTTCCCTATATTAGCCCATGTAAAACCAAAGGGCCCCGGAGCGGGGGCATTTTTGGCCCCAGCACTATAATTTGAACAATCTTGGTAGGGGTCCACCAGATGAAGCTTCATACCAAATATCAAAGACCTGGGCCTTGTGGTTTCAGAGAAGAAGATTTTTTAAGTTTTTGGTGAAAAAATCTCTTTTTGGCTCCTATGACCTAGATGTGCACCGGACCGGAACCATTTGAACAACTTTGAAAGGGGACCACCTAAGGATCATTCCTGTGAAGTTTGGTCAAAATCCGATCAGTGGTTTAGGAGGAGATGTCTTTTAAAGAATTGTTTACGGACGCACGGACGGACGCACGGACGGACGGACGGACGCACGACGGACGACGGACGACGGACGAAAAGTGATCCCAAAAGCTCACCTCGTCACTACGTGACGGTGAGCTAAAAATGAACACACTCTACATTTCCTAGCCAAAGTTTACCAGCCATAATCTCTATCAAAATCGCAGACGTGTGTGGGCGTTAATATAACTCCGTTTACACTATAGTACCTCTGTTATACATGAAGACCAGTGTAGAGGGAACTACTAACAGTTTACCCTCTTTTATTACTGTAATAGTCGGAGACTTTATTTCACCCCATCCTAGAGCTGAAATCGACCATACTTCAGTACTGGTAAACAGCTTAGAAGGTCTGAGCCTGCACAGAGAAAGTGAGTAGGACTGGTCGGAATCAGCGTATCTAAAATTGCCTAAATATTGTTGACGGGGACATAAAACTTCAACAAAAGCAAACGATAGCACACTGTATTATCTCCGTTATAGGCGGTTTACACATAGTCTCTTATTTCTGTTATAGCTGGTGAGGAAACTATAACTCATTTGAGCCTCTGTTATTTCTGCTATAGCCGGAAATAGTTTGGACGGATGTAATAACTCCTCTATTATCTCTATTTTAGCCGGAGACACTTGTGGCGGGAACGTTAAGTCAGAGACTGGAATTCTGATCTCACCAAATTACCCGAACCCCTACCACGACCATGCTTTATGTGTCTGGATTATCACTGTGGCTGACAAGCACACAATAACTCTAATTTTCACAAACATGGAGCTAGAGCGTCATCCAGACTGCCAGTATGATTATGTTGAGGTAATAATTATTCATGTATTAAAGGTCAAAGTAGAAGTAAAACAAAGATCAGGAATTGATACAATTAACTTACTCCATCCATAAAAGACACCAAAGTTAAACACCCTTTTTTCAAAACTACAATGGAAATCGGCTGCTCCGTATAGAACTGAAAAAACACCAATTAGATCGGGGCGGCGCGAATACAGCAAATATAGGTTTCTCTATCCCTCTTGAATTTACAAGAATTAGGATGGTGCCGTCATAGTGTCCGAGCAGATAAGTTACGCATGGTGGAGCTATCGATTGCAACTGCCTTCGGAATATTATATTAACAGAACAGTTAATCAAGTTACGCAGTTATATGAATTAAACTGTTACACACACAAAGCTATGGTGTATATGGTTATTTGGCCCATTTGCGAATTTGATTTATACGGACAATACTTACCCTGCCCTGCCATGCCCTGACAATCTTATCTGCCTCATAATCTTATAAAATAAAAAAGCTTAGTGATTTAATTCAATGGGCTTTTCACAGAGAAGATTCTCTCTATCTTGCATGTAATGTCAGAAATGCATTTTTCACTTCTAATGAGCATAAGAATTATACACTTTTGTCATGTCAGAAAGTGTGTGATGCCCTCACCTTTCTACTTGACAATATTTATATTAGATTCGGTACTAAGTTATTAAGACAAATTGTGGGTATTCCGATGGGTACTAATTGCGCACCTCTTGTGGCTGATCTGTTCTTGTATTGTTATGAAAGAGACTTCATTTTGTCGCTTTCCATTGATAACCAATCTGAAATTATTGAAGCTTTTAGCTCTACTTCTAGATATTTAGATGATTTATTAAATATTGATAATACCTATTTTGATGGTTTGATCAGTCAGATTTACCCCCTACAACTTCAGTTAAATAAAACAAATTCTTCTGATACCGAGGCCCCGTTTTTGGATTTACATCTATCTATTATAGATGGATTTGTTTCGTGCAAATTTTATGATAAACGCGATGACTTTGATTTTGAGATTGTAAATTTTCCTTTTTTGGATGGTGATGTTCCTCGTGCGCCATCCTATGGCGTTTATATTTGGCAATTAATTCGATTTGCTAGAGTGTGTAGTCATGTAACTGACTTCAACACTCGTAATAAATTATTAACGGCTAAACTCCTTAATCAGGGTTATCGGTACCATAAACTACGCAAAGCCTTTTAAAAATTTTATAGACGCCATTCTGATTTAATTTCAAAATTCAATATTGGACTTAAATCTCTTTTGCAACAATGTCTATCGGAACCCGAATTTTATGGTGACTTACATATTATTTATAATTACTTACTGTGTGTATCACTTGTGTCTTTTAATTTTGGATGGCCATATGGCCATTTTGTGGGAAAGTAACTGTCCTTATAGCCTTCCTTTGTTTAGGTTTCCATTATGGTCTGGTCGCTTAATGTGTGTATTTCTTTCCCTTTGGTGTCTTTGATGGGTGGAGTAAGTTAATTGTATCGATTCCTGATCTTTGTTTTACTTCTACTTTTCATAGTGTAGATTATATTTTCTTGTCCTTTGGGATCATTGATTCCATTGTGGAATTTTGAAAATATCTGAGGGTCACTGGTGAGGCCTAATTGGCCGAAACTAGCTAGTCTGGACCAGAAGACATGTACACTCCATATTTCTTATTTCTGTGGTGTATTCCTTGCTTCCAAAGGATAACCCTTTTATAGAACATATTCCTACATTGTTTGGAAAAATGTTTACCTTTCAAACATTTAAAGCACAATTTCATCTTACGGACCAACTGATATCGGTCAGCGATGCTCATTTGTTTGAACTTTTTACATAATTCCAAATTGTAGCAGGTACCTGAGCAACAACCACATTTTCGCTCAGGCTTAGCTATTTCAGTTTCACCACTGGTAGCAAGTGTTGTGACCTTTATCCTATCCGCTTTACTCTGATATTGGCTATGAGGACCCCTACCCCCTTTTTTCGGAGTATTTTCTCTTGAAAAATCTAGACCGTAAATCGAGCTAGCTTTTTTCATCGACAAATTTGGCTAGGTCGGAAAATTTAGCCTCTCTACTGGGATAACCTAACGCCGGCTCATTGATTGAATGCGCAACGTCTGCTCACCTAGCTCGAAGATGCATGGGTAAGCCTTTCACGACGCGTCTTAAATTTTCTGAGTTATCGACATCAGAAGCAAACCCTAACTTAGAAAGTGTAATTTCACATCTCTGCATATCTAATGCTAAACTTGAGAGCCCGTCGGTGTCGGATGCCTTTATTGGTGGACCACCTACCAATTTTTCTATATAGGATCTGGCTATTACATGCGGTCTGCCATACCGTGAGTATAATATAGACCTAGCACGTTTGTAACCCTTAGATGGTTCAAGCAACACACAGTCTTCTATGCAGGATGTTGCCTCGCCGTTGCAATACAGAATTAAGTAACTTAATTTGAGTCTTTCATCATTAACTTTGTTTTCTATGTTTGTTTCAAAGTTACTTATTAATTTGCAATAGTCTGTTTGTGTGCCATTAAATGTCAATGGTTCTGGTTTTGGCAGGTTAAATCCCATATTGTAGTGTAGCTGCAAGGTGCTGGAAGGCTGCGTCTATATTAGTCACGTTCGTTGTCCCAGGCTGTTTTGAATCTGAAGACAGGTTATCCTGGCCATTTCTCTTCGGAGACTCGGATCTTACCTGCGTCTTTGCAGTTACCATAGCTACCGGATTATAGTCTGCTCCTCCTACCGCTCCGTCGTGGTCCCGTATTCCATCATGTATCGTATCCAGCATGGTTGGAAGAGAAGGTACAATCGTGGACTCGGTGATTTTGTCGCTTCCCTCATTTACTGCCTGCTGCCAAACTGATTCCTCGAGAGCTGCTTTCTCAACATCATACTGTTGCTCAAACAGCTGCTATTTTAACTCCAATTCCTTGTGAGCACGTTCCATTTCGTGCCTTTTGGACAACTGTTTCAGTTTCAGTTCTGCTACAAGTCGCTTAGCCGTTGCAGTCTATTCTGTGACGAAACAGACGCACACGAGGTTGTGCGGCTGACATGTGAACTACCGTCATTATCATCAGGTGTAGGCCTTTCTCCTTCCGTAATCCACTGAGAAAACCTGTCCTGGAACTCGACGAAGTTCTTCAGACAGCTATCAAAATTCTGTTCCAGGTTATTCGCTGCATCTGACTCCGTGCAAAGATCTAGACACTGTAAATGTGCCGACCTTAACTGTTCAAATCGATCATTTAATATACCGTACAACGACTTCACAAAGTTTTTATTTCGGTATGAGCTCATGCTCCTCTCTAATTCATTATAGAGTTTTGTCAATTGGGATAGCTGTGCGCTACGGACACGTTTCTTACTTGAAAGGTCCGTAGTTTCATCTAGCGAGTCCGCCGTATCCATCGTTCTCTGTATTACTAGAGCCAGTCGAGAATTGTAAGGAATTTCGGATTACAACAAGGAAGCGTGCGAGATATGCGCCTGAATCTTTATGTGTTGTACATTTAAACAAGGATAGCGATTCTCTGAAACAATAAAAAATAAAAACTGATAGATACAAAGACATATAAACAAGCGAAAATAATTACAGGTTAATCAACAGAAGTCGCCTGTAGTTCTTTACCATACTCACAGTAAAGCAGTTTATCATGTATATTTCATTTTAAAACTGTTTGGATTGCATCGTAAAGAACAACTATATAAATTTCGGTCAAAACTATAGGCATCTCTTATAAAATTATAAGAACTTAATCTCCAGCTGTTAAGGCAATTAATCAAATCATCTTACGGACTTTGCTCCCTTTTACTTCTTCGAAATCCTTAATAATTCTACTTGTAACAAATATTCGTCCTGCGGTTGTTAACGTAACGCCCAGCAATCTCACAATAGCGCAACGTCATGACGCTAACGTATCTAACGTGTGAAGGGTTATATTCGCATTTCAAATCCTACATACACGCAGTTGACGTTATAAACTTCTACGCAGTTGCAGTTATAGATTGGCTGCACGAAACTAGAGTTATTTCGCTATTCCAAATATGTCAACATCGGATATGACCTGATAGATTTTAACAAAACTGTATACAGTTCTTACATGTCTTTTCCGACAGTTTTTCGTTGGTGTAAGAAATTCAGCTGTATGCTAGGCTCAACAGAAGATGCACCACATGATCGTCGGCCGAAAAGAGCAACATCTGCCAAGATGGTTGCTAGAATGCAAAAAATAGTTGGTACCGATGCACGATGCACCACTAGGCAAATAGCTAGTACGGTTGGCATCTCATTAGGAGCAGCGCATCCCATTCTGAAACGGGATTTGAAAATGAGAAAGATCTGTGCTCGATGGATTCCCCATCTATTGACAGATGAGCAGAAAAAGACACGCGTTCAGTGCGCCAAGAAGTTGCTTAAAAAGTTTCCAAATAACAATGCACGGTCTTTCGCTAATGTCGTCACAGATGACGAGACATGGGTTCACTTTTTTGAGGCCAAACGAAAGATTCAGAACAAAATATGGGCAACAAAGTATTGCAAACGACCATGCATTGCAAAGCGGACCATGAGCGTCAAGAAGGTAATGTATGCCATATTCTTTTCAAATCAGGGCCCTGCTATTCAGATTGCTGTGCCTAAAGGCAAATCTGTGAATGCGAAGTTTTACAAGAATAAAGTTCTTCGAAAATTGAAGAAATATTTGAAAGAACGAAGACCCGCAACTGGTTTGGCCAATGTCAGATTGCTAAATGACAATGCGTCATCACACAAGGCGTTAATTGTGCAAGACTATCTGAAGCAGGAAAAGGTTGTTGAACTCCCTCTCCCCCCGTATTCCCCGACCTTGCCCCGTGTGATTTTTTTTTGTTCCCGCGGCTGAAAAAAATACCTTTCTGGTCGAAAATTTGTACAGCGCAAACACGTCGGTTCTGCAATATTCCAGTGCCTTCATAGTATACCTCGAAAAGACTACCATTATACATTCAATGATTGGGTCAGAAGACTGAATGTTGTGTATCTGTTCAAGGGGAATACTTTGAGGGGCAAAATAAATTTTTCATCGAAGTCTATCACGGAATCATTTTATGTGCTTAAGTGCATTCATATTTGAACAGTCCTCGTATAATATTTCTAATGTTGATATGGGTGTCACTGACCAATTAACATTCACGCAAATAACTTTGTTATCATATGACGTCACTTCTGAGAATATAATAACGTCATGTAATATTTTCGATAATCCACTGGTGGATTATATATGCAAATTAGTTAGATAGGTGCCGTAACGTTACATGTACGGGGTCTTTAACGACGTCGCGTTTACTAATGGCGGAATATTGACCTTTGAAAAAGCGTGAATCAAATGCGTTCTTAGAGTGTGAGTATCGCTTGTATTTTTGTTTTGGATATCCAATTGGCCATTTTGTGGGAAAGTAATTGTCCTGTTGGCTTTCCGCTATTCACGTTTCCATTAGGATTGTTACGAGATGGAATAGGAAACCTCTCTGGTGCTTATGCACATCTAAATTATTTTAGTAGATATATGGTACGGCGGTGCGAGTGAAATATTTTAGGTGAAATATGGTAGGCAAAAGGTGCTGCTCCATGCACAAGTCATGCACATATCATACGATGTATGCATGGTGGTTTGTGGAGATCTGTTTTTTACAATACAGGGGGCCGCTATAAGGCTGAGTTCTATAAAATTTGCTTAAAAATCGCCAGCCGCCAAATTGTGCCATATATGATTTTCATTCCCGTCACGTGTTTTGTGGATGTTCGTTTTGACAGGAGTCATGGCATTGATTTATAGGGTCGTTTCATTAATTTTTCCTATTGGAAATATACTGTTTGAACGCAAATCCATTATCTACTTGATTATTGCTATCTAGCTTCAATTGTGAACGGTATCTCCACCTCGCCACGATTTTAGCAAGCTAATACGAGAATGCATAATTTTCCGGTAGTATTCATAGATATAAAAACCCTGAGAAAAACGAACACCTTAGCAGCAGGTCAAGTGGTAACGAATACCCACAACATTGAGACGGGAAAGCTATGTCCGCAGGATTCAAATTTGATTCAACGTAGCACCACTGATCTGGTGAGGTTGCACTGTGAATAAACTGAGTCGGTTACCAACAAATGTTATAAAACGTCGCGAAACGTTTTTGATGTAGCCTAGAACGATAATGGAATCGGTCCAGAACGTGACCCTGTCCAAGTTTAGTTCCAGTTCGTCAGATAAAAGTCGATAAAGCCGACATGCAACCACAGCTGCAGACAGTTCAAGCCTTGGAATTGACAACCTTTTGATTGGCGATAGGCGAGCCTTGCCAATAACAAGCGAACAGGTAACATAGCCATAGACGTCAACTAACCTCAAATATGCAGCTGCTCCGTAACCGAGTTCTGACCCATCACAAAAGATGAGCAACTGTGCATTGATTGTGTCAAGAAACCCTTGAGGCTTGAAACAGCGATTCACAGTTATATTCTGCAAATGTGGTAGGGTAGCTAACCAATTTTTCCATTCAGTTTGGTTCGCCAGCGGGATTTCGTCATCCCATCCAAGCTTCTTTCTGCATAGATCTTGGACAATGGCCTTCGCCCGAAGTATGATTGGCGACACGAGCACAAGTGGATCAAATATGGAGCTTACTATTGAAAGTATGCCCCGTCTAATGAATGGTCGTTCTGCTACCTGAACTATGAATTTGATTTTGTCGTCATTTACGTCCAAGTTTATGCCTAAAGCACGATCTCTAGGCAGATCGTCGCAAGGGTTAAGGCTTACAACAGAAGGAGCTCTTTCAGACTCTGGTATCGAGCGAAGAACGTTCCTGCTGTTACTGAGCCATTTTGTAAGCCGGAAACCACCCATCTTCATCAGAGACTGCAAGTCTTGGGCTAGCTTCACTGCAAATTTCTCTGATGGAACAGATTTGAGACAGTCGTCAACATAGAAATTTTTCTTGACAGTCGACACCACCTCTGGATCGAATACATGTGCGTTGTCATCGGCAGTTCGTTTGAGGGCATATGCAGCACAACTTGGTGACGATGTTGCACCGAACAGATGAACCTGCATACGGTAGCATCTAGGTTGCTTCGTGATATCCCCGTTCGGCCCCCACAGAAAGCGTAGGTCATCGCAGTCTCTTTCCAGAACATGCACCTGGTGTTACATTGATTCGATATCAGCAGCCAGAGCTACTTTTTCCTGTCTAAACTTGATAACAACGCCGACCAAACTGTTATTCGAACCGGGACCTTGTAAAAGCTGGCTGTTCAGGGAAATGCCTTCATACTTAGCTGCACAGTCGAACACCACACGCACTTTTCCAGGTTTGTTTGGATTACTAACAGGATGGTGCGGTAGGTACCAAATGTGGTTCGAGGTGGTATCAATGGTTGTCACCTCACTAGCATAACCCTTTGCTATGTAGTCATTGACTGTGTCTGCATATTTCTGATGCAAGGACGGGTCATGAGTCAACTTGCGCCTCAACTGCTGTAAGCGGGCATGTGCCAATGTCATGTTGTTTGGCAAACGAGAGCTCTCGTCACGCCAAGGAAGTCCAATAAAAATTAAAAATGAGTTCCTTTAAGAGCAATGAAAATATTCATAAGAAAGAAGATGGGTCATACTACGTAGTTTCGGCTAATAAAGCCTCATCAGTGACCCTGTCATGATCCGGCAAAGAAAGTCAGAGGAAACGTACTGCAATTTTGCGAATTTCGAATAGGCAGTCGATTCAAAGACTGATTTAAATCAAAATGGGGTCCAAATTATTAAAACCTGTCTAGAATCTGAGTCTAAACGAATAAGTTATTTCTGATTTCCCAGAATGTTCACGCTGATCTCAAAGGACCAAAAGTAAAATATAAACTGCTCTATGGTAGATGTACGGGGAGACGTTTTACGGCCGCCACATGGCACAACACCAGCTGCAGTGAAGGCAAATAAAAATAAAAAATGAGTTCCTTTAAGAGCAATGAAAACATTCATAAGAAAGAAGATGGGTCATACTACGTAGTTTCGGCTAATAAAGCCTCCTCAGTGACCCTGTCATGATCCGGCAAAGAAAGCCAGAGGAAACATACTGCAATTTTGCGAATTTCGAATAGGCAGTCGATTCAAAGACTGATATCGGTAATGTCCATTCTCAAAAGAGCTAGAAGACTCCATCTTCTGCATGGCAAGCTTGTCTTCCACTGTCAATGACTTTGTTTCGTCTCTAATTTTGTCATCAAAGTCCGTTGTCCACATTCGTTCTAGCTGCTGCTGCAAGAAAACATCAGTGGATTGCTGAAAATTTACACTGATTCCGCCTGATGCATTAGTAGCCTGGACAGGTCCACGTGTCGCCCAACCCAGACGTGTACGAATTGCATATGGTTGGTCACTGTCCCCGAACGAATTTCCAATGGGATATTGGCAGATGGCGAATCTGTGCCTATCAACAGCATAACATCTGTGGTAGCAATACTTGGTACATCAATGTCCTTCAGATAAGACAATTTCTTAATATCGGCACTTACCGCAGCGGTTCGGGATGAAATAGGGAGTCTCTTGACTATCCATACATTATGCAGATCTACTGTTCACGTGCTGAACTTGTAGATCGACCTCCTGCCCAAGAGTAACGCAGCCCGTGGAGTTCACTGTTGAAATGTTAAACGTCACCTGTCTGCTGTCAATATTGAGAGCACGTAGCAAGCGTTCATCACATAACTTCTTGTCTGCACCGTCATCAAGAAGTGCATACGTCTCACATGAGTTACCATTCCAACCCGTGACCACAACAGGAATAATCCCCAAACAAGTTTTGGGCGCAGAGGATTTCGTCACCCCACAACTGACAGAGGGCTGTGTATCCACGTGATCAGACTCGGCCGTCCATTTATGCAACAAAATATGATGCAACTGCTCACAGTCAGGCACTGTGCAGGCTTGCGGCTTCAATTGAGAATTAGAGAGATCTAATTCTTGGTAATGTTGGTTGGTGCCTGATGCTCTGTCTCTGGTCGGGCCCATCGGAGTCTAACTGTTGGTTTTCTTTTGCTCCAGCATTTCAGTGGTTTCTTGCTGTCGAGTCCTCACCGTTGTCTCACCTCTGTGGTTCTTTGATTTTTTTGTGTTCACGGAGATGTTGCACTGATGAGTTAGGAGGCCTTCATGCGGACTGAACAAATTATTTGTCTAAATCGCGACGGAAGTAAGGGCGAGGATTGTGGCCACGTAAAATCGATTTAAGCCCCCCCCAGTGGAAATCTTCCACTGACCGTTCCAAGGCGGTTATTCTATGGCGATTTATTTATGTTGTTGTTTGTTACTTACTGTGTGTATCACTTGTGTCTTTTAATTTTGGATGGCCATATGGCCATTTTGTGGGAAAGTAACTGTCCTTATGGCCTTCCTTTGTTTAGGTTTCCATTATGGTCTGGTCGCTTAATGTTTGTATTTCTTTCCCTTTGGTGTCTTTGATGGGTGGAGTAAGTTAATTGTATCGATTCCTGATCTTTGTTTTACTTCTACTTTTCATAGTGTAGATTATATTTTCTTGTCCTTTGGGATCATTGATTCCATTGTGGAATTTTGAAAATATCTGAGGGTCACTGGTGAGGCCTAATTGGCCGAAACTAGCTAGTCTGGACCAGAAGACATGTACAATCCATATTTCTTATTTCTGTGGTGTATTCCTTGCTTCAAAAGGATAACCCTTTTATAGAACATATTCCTACATTGTTTGGAAAAAATGTTTACCTTTCAAACATTTAAAGCACAATTTCATCTTACGGACCAACTGATATCGGTCAGCGATGCTCATTTGTTTGAACTTTTTACATAATTCCAAATTGTAGCAGGTACCTGAGCAACAACCACATTTTCGCTCAGGCTTAGCTATTTCAGTTTCACCACTGGTAGCAAGTGTTGTGACCTTTATCCTATCCGCTTTACTCTGATATTGGCTATGAGGACCCCTACCCCCATTATTCGGAGTATTTTCTCTTGAAAAATCTAGACCGTAAATCGAGCTAGCTTTTTTCATCGACAAATTTGGCTAGGTCGGAAAATTTAGCCTCTCTACCGGGATAACCTAACGCCGGCTCATTTATTGAATGCGCAACGTCTGCTCACCTAGCTCGAAGATGCATGGGTAAGCGTTTCACGACGCGTCTTAAATTTTCTGAGTTATCGACATCAGAAGCAAACCCTAACTTAGAAAGCGTAATTTCACATCTCTGCATATCTAATGCTAAACTTGAGAGCCCGTCGGTGTCGGATGCCTTTATTGGTGGACCACCTACCAATTTTTCTATATAGGATCTGGCTATTACATGCGGTCTGCCATACCGTGAGTATAATATAGACCTAGCACGTTTGTAACCCTTAGATGGTTCAAGCAACACACAGTCTTCTATGCAGGATGTTGCCTCGCCGTTGCAATACAGAATTAAGTAACTTAATTTGAGTCTTTCATCATTAACTTTGTTTTCTATGTTTGTTTCAAAGTTACTTATTAATTTGCAATAGTCGGTTTGTGTGCCATTAAATGTCAATTGTTCTGGTTTTGGCAGGTTAAACCCCTCCTGTAGTGTAGCTGCAAGGTGCTGGAAAGCTGCGTCTATATTAGTCACGTTCGTTGTCCCAGGCTGTTTTGAATCTGAAGACAGGTTATCCTGGCCATTTCTCTTCGGAGACTCGGATCTTACCTGTGTCTTTGCAGTTACCATAGCTACCGGATTATAGTCTGCTCCTCCTACCGCTCCGTCGTGGTCCCGTATACCATCATGTATCGTATCCAGCATGGTTGGAAGAGAAGGTACAATCGTGGACTCGGTGATTTTGTCGCTTTCCTCATTTACTGTCTGCTGCCAAACTGATTCCTCGAGAGCTGCTTCCTCAACATCACACTGTTGCTCAAAAAGCTGCTGTTTTAACTCCAATTCCTTGTGAGCACGTTCCATTTCGTGCCTTTTGGACAACTGTTTCAGTTTCAGTTCTGCTACAAGTCGCTTAGCCGTTGCAGTCCGTAGTCTATTCTGTGACGAAACAGACGCACACGAGGTTGTGCGGCTGGCATGTGAACTACCGTCATTATCATCAGGTGTAGGCCTTTCTCCTTCCGTAATCCACTGAGAAAACCTGTCCTGGAACTCGACGAAGTTCTTCAGACAGCTATCAAAATTCTGTTCCAGGTTATTCGCTGCATCTGACTCCGTGCAAAGATCTAGACACTGTAAATGTGCCGACCTGAACTGTTCAAATCGATCATTTAATATACCGTACAACGACTTCACAAAGTTTTTATTTCGGTATGAGCTCATGCTCCTCTCTAATTCATTATAGAGTTTTGTCAATTGGGATAGCTGTGCGCTACGGACACGTTTCTTACTTGAAAGGTCCGTAGTTTCATCTAGCGAGTCCGCCGTATCCATCGTTCTCTGTACCACTAGAGCCAGTCGAGAATTGTAAGGAATTTCGGATTACAACAAGGAAGCGTGCGAGATATGCGCCTGAATCTTTATTTGTTGTACATGTAAACAAGGATAGCGATTCTCTGAAACAATAAAAAATAAAAACTGCTAGATACAAAGACATATAAACAAGCGAAAATAATTACACGTTAATCAACAGCAGTCGCATGTAGTTCTTTACCATACTCACAGTAAAGCAGTTTATCATGTATATTTCATTTTAAAACTGTTTGGATTGCATCGTAAAGAACAACTATATAAATTTCGGTCAAAAACTAAAGGCATCTCTTATAAAATTATAAGAACTTAATCTCCAGCTGTTAAGGCAATTAATCAAATCATCTTACGGACTTTGCTCCCTTTTACTTCTTCGAAATCCTTAATAATTCTACTTGTAACAAATATTCGTCCTGCGGTTGTTAACGTAACGCCCAGTAATCTCACAATAGCGCAACGTCATGACGCTAACGTATCTAACGTGTGAAGGGTTATATTCGCGTTTCATATCCTACATAAACGCAGTTGACGTTATAAACTTCTACGCAGTTGCAGTTATAGATTTGCTGCACGAAACTAGAGTTGTTTCGCTATTCCAAATATGTCAACATCGGATATGACCTGATAGATTTTAACAAAACTGTATACAGTTCTTACATGTCTTTTCCGACAGTTTTTCGTTGGTGTAAGAAATTCAGCTGTATGCTAGGCTCAACAGAAGATGCACCACATGATCGTCGGCCGAAAAGAGCAACATCTGCCAAGATGGTTGCTAGAATGAAAAAAATAGTTGGTACCGATGCACGATGCACCACTAGGCAAATAGCTAGTACGGTTGGCATCTCATTAGGAGCAGCGCATCCCATTCTGAAACGGGATTTGAAAATGAGAAAGATCTGTGCTCGATGGATTCCCCATCTATTGACAGATGAGCAGAAAAAGACACGCGTTCAGTGCGCGAAGAAGTTGCTTAAAAAGTTTCCAAATAACAATGCACGGTCTTTCGCTAATGTCGTCACAGATGACGAGACATGGGTTCACTTTTTTGAGGCCAAACGAAAGATTCAGAACAAAATATGGGCAACAAAGTATTGCAAACGACCATGCATTGCAAAGCGGACCATGAGCGTCAAGAAGGTAATGTATGCCATATTCTTTTCAAATCAGGGCGCTGCTATTCAGATTGCTGTGCCTAAAGGCAAATCTGTAAATGCGAAGTTTTACAAGAATAAAGTTCTT
This sequence comes from Lucinisca nassula, assembly GCA_963580285.1. Classification (NCBI taxonomy): domain Eukaryota; kingdom Metazoa; phylum Mollusca; class Bivalvia; order Lucinida; family Lucinidae; genus Lucinisca; species Lucinisca nassula. The sequence goes on along the minus strand of OY757027.1, from coordinate 29,362,969 downwards.
CGAAAATTGAAGAAATATTTGAAAGAACGAAGACCCGCAACTGGTTTGGCCAATGTCAGATTGCTAAATGACAATGCGTCATCACACAAGGCGTTAATTGTGCAAGACTATCTGAAGCAGGAACAGGTTGTTGAACTCCCTCTCCCCCCGTATTCCCCCGACCTTGCCCCGTGTGATTTTTTTTTTTGTTCCCGCGGCTGAAAAAATACCTTTCTGGTCGAAAATTTGTACAGCGCAAACACGTCGGTTCTGCAATATTCCAGTGCCTTCATAGTATACCTCGAAAAGACTACCAATATACATTCAATGATTGGGTCAGAAGACTGAATGTTGTGTATCTGTTCAAGGGGAATACTTTGAGGGGACAAAATAATTTTTTCATCGAAGTCTATCACGGAATCATTTTATGTGCTTAGTTGCATTCATATTTGATCAGTCCTCGTATAATATTTCTAATGTTGATATGGGTGTCACTGACCAATTAACATTCACGCAAATAACTTTGTTATCATATTACGTCACTTCTGAGAATATAATAACGTCATGTAATATTTTCGATAATCCACTGGTGGATTGAATATGCAAATTAGTTAGATAGGTGCCGTAACGTTACATGTACGAGGTCTTTAACGACGTTGCGTTTACTAATGGCGGAATGTTGACCTTTGAAAAAGCGTGAATCAAATGCGTTCTTAGAGTGTGAGTATCGCTTGTATTTTTGTTTTGGATATCCAATTGGCCATTTTGTGGGAAAGTAATTGTCCTGTTGGCTTTCCGCTATTCATGTTTCCATTAGGATTGTTACGAGATGGAATAGGAAACCTCTCTGGTGCTTATGCACATCTAAATTATTTTAGTAGATATATGGTACGGCGGTGCGAGTGAAATATTTTAGGTGAAATATGGTAGGCAAAAGGTGCTGCTCCATGCACAAGTCATGCACATATCATACGATGTATGCATGGTGGTTTGTGGAGATCTGTTTTTACAATACAGGGGGCCGCTATAAGGCTGAGTTCTATAAAATTTGCCTAAAAATCGCCATTCGCTAAATTTTGCCATATATGATTTTCATTCCCGTCACGTGTTGTGTTGGTGTTCGTTTTGACAGGAGTCATGGCATTGACTTATAGGGTCGTTTCATCATTTTTTCCTATTGGAAATATACTGTTTGAAAGCAAATCCATTATCTACTCGATTTTTGCTATCTAGCTTCAATTGTGAACGGTATCTCCACCTCGCCACGATTATAGCAAGCTAATACGAGTATGCATGATTTTCCGGTAGTATTCATAGATATAAAAAACCCTGAGAAAAACGAACACCTTAGCAGTAGGTCAAGTGGTAACGAATACCCATAACATTGAGACGGGAAAGTGAAAGTCTATTGAAAGGTATGTTAAATCTATGTTTAGTATTATTTTTTATGAACATGCTTGTAGGTTTTGGAGGGGTTTACTTCTAGTATACCCCAACTTTCTGAAGCCTATTCTGAATTCACTGTTGAAGCCTGTAGTGATTAGGCTACTAGCTTTGCCAGCTAGAGGTCGCAGGATCGATCCCAGGCTTCTCCAGTAGTTGAAGGAGTCTTTCTAAGTGAGGTCCTGTCTCATTCTGACCCTAGATGCTGATGAGACGTAAAGTTTGGACACCCGCTCATTCTAGATTTATTTAGGGTTTTAGACTCCTTTTGTAGAATGTAATTAATAAACGCCGGGTCACTTGTTTGATCCATGACTTTTGACTAGCTGTGGTTAGAAAACCGTGGTCCCGTCTCTATATGATATTAGGTGTAGAGGGGATGTATACTCAAGACGGGTTTAACCATATCTTCATCATCAGGGTAAACTCTTACAAGAGCCTGTCGGGTTATCCGTGATGATGAACCGTAATGAATTTTATTTTACAAGCGCGTTCATGTTGAGTAGAAATAATTTTGTTCAAGAAGAATTATAAGTTCATTTTGTAATGATGCCGTTTTGTCTGATAACTCAGTTTGTGCATGTATGTACATATAAAGAACGTGATGATGATAAGTGGGAGTATTTGGTCGCCACACGTCATAACGGCCTGAGCGGCGGGGATGACGTCAGCTGCGTCATCGGCGTCGCGAGGACGGTTATGACGGGGTGCCTACCAAATAGAGAGAGAATTTACGGCAAACAGTGTTGGCCCTTATGAGACACTAACAAATGTTGTGGATTATAGATGAAAATCTTTCTGTTTGTAGTTTATATCTGTTGTTAATGTAATGAATTTGTGAATAGCTATATTTGTGAGCCGTGTCGCGGAGAAGGATATGAAATAGAGATTGTTATGTTTCCCGTAATTGGCGGCTGACCAGGTAGCGCAAAGGCGTGGTCTGTTCAATTGCCTCTTACTTGTGCTAATGTAGTGAGCACAAAATTGATGAGTATTATGCTCAGTAGTGGTGAGCATTAACTGATTTCTGTAGTGCTCAGTAAGGAAACATGAACTATGAGTATTATTGTGTCAAGCGCTGGGTGCTGATAATTTGATGCACAGTCAAGTTGAGTTCTGTTGTACGGTTATTTGTCACATGCACTAATCAGCCTGTGTGTCTGGTCGGCGCATGCGCAATAACGGTATATGCATGAACACATTCTTATTTCTCCGGGAGGGGGATCATGATATAGCATGTATGTTTTGTGAACTGTATCTTAGTCCAATTATCGTAATTTGCAGGCACAACAATGTATGGTGACCTGCTGCTCCCTGCATTTTAGCAGCTTGTACTGGTACGACGCTGGGGGTTAGGGTCCAGCAAGGGCGGACGAACCACCATAAACAGCTCATACCAAGGGGAACGAATGTGAAACCATTCAAATGGAATAGGTCCAATAAATAACCTGCAGGCGATTCAGGCGAATCGAGCTTGTGCACGATTGCTAGATAGAACCTATCAACCTGTGGTCGGCAACAATGTCGACAGACTAGTGTACACTAGTTCGCGAGAGGGAGATTCACGCGAGAGGGGGATTCACCCTAAGTTATAAACTGGCCAGTCGCGTCTTGTGTTGTTTCTTTTTATTTTGTTGTTGTTTTTGTTGTTTGCTTCTGTAGGTATTCACGTCACCCGTTCCGAGCACAGAACAGTGTTTTGCCTTCGGGGCGGACGTCGTGAGTTGGCTACAGAAGCAACAAATTGTGTTGTTTTTTGTTAGTAAGTGTTTTAAATAGATACTGTAAATAATTCATGTCATTCATCTAATATCTTTCTTGTGCCTTACCCCACAGTTGCCCGTACACCTGTCAGAGATCACGCTCGGTTGTCTTGTCAGCATCGGGGTTTGCGGGACGCCGAAAATACACATGTAACAAGGGTCTAGTTGTTTCCTCTTTGTTTTCTTTTTCTTTGGGGAATCTGATTGCAGATGTGGGTTAATGTATCGATTCCTGGTCATTACTTTCACCGAATTGTTATATGTCATATGATAAATAGAATCTTACATTAGTGTTCATTTATTATTGAATTTATTAAACTCGTTGAGTATAGGAATAAAGTGCGCGGCAAAATATGGCATTTTATCTCTTTTCCTCAAATCGTTCCATAATAAATCGAGGGCTTCAGGCAAAACTAATCTAACTCGATTTTGTTTTCAAATATTTTTTTTTTATATATACTGGTTTAAATTCTTGATAATACATATTTTGTGAAAATATTATGATAATATTCTAAGTAGTTTTGATTATATTAAAAATTCCATAAATCCTCTATCTCCAAGTGATGATAATCTTAGTGCAAAACTATACTAATTTGAATAAGCATGATTTTGCGATTTAATTTAATTTGAACAGTTCAACTTTTAGGATAGGATGGTTGGTTGAGGCAAAGGTGATGTGTATCGTGCATCACTGGGGCGTCCAATTATATAAGCTTACATTTGGGCAAGGCCTGCTGTTCTTGCAGTAGGTAAGGGTAGCGGGTGAATGATGTTATTTCTTCTGTTTCCACACTTCCATTCATTTCTTCTTTCTCCACTGTCCTTTCTATTTCATCTCCTCTACTATCTCTTCTATCTCCTTTTTCCCCGTTTTCTGGGAGATGACACAAAATGACACAAAAAGGTTGGCGTATCGTTAAACCCATATCAATCAATCAATCAAATCACATTTTAGGTGCAAGCGTAGTCTGTGTTTTTTTAGATGTTGCTTTAGTTTTACGTCCCACCAACAGCTAAGGTCATACGGAGACGGAACCTCGGTTTAAAGACTCATCCGAAAGTCTGGCGAAGCCCGGGATCGATCCTGCAACCCCTGGTTTACAATGCGAGTAACGTAACCCCTGCACCACGGCGGCTCCTACAAGGGTAGTCTATCTTCGTTTTACATGATATAATAAATTTTGTCTCTGATGGCATAATGCTGCTTTTAGACTGTCCAACCATTGTATCTGTTGGAAGGCCAACCATTTAATGACTAATTGCAGTATACAATTATTACTCATGACTTTGATTTTACTCAAAGCTGTTTATCAAAAACCAACTACAGTAATTACTCTTAAATATGACAAAAGCCTGTAGATCCAAATCAAACGGCCCCCAATCTGTTCAGGGTCTGCACTAAGCCTAGCCACTAGGCGTAAAAATGAATAATATGGAATTAAAACCATCTTTTGCATTAAACTGAGCAGGGTATAAAAGTTTAGCTAGTCTAGTCTTTCTGGCTCAATTTTAACGCCTAGTACTTTGGGAAATGTTTCCCCTACACTTTTGCAGGGGAAATCTGATCCAATTTATCCCTGTCAGATCTGGCCAGCATGATATAGATTAGACTAGAGATAAGAGATCAGGAGTTTATGACAAACAGTTTACACAGAAAATAATCGCTCTAGGGATAACCTGCTACCAAAAGTATTGCATGACTGTCAGAACTAACTTTTATGATAAAAGTTTTTGACTTAATGATTGTAACCTTACAATTAAAAAGGAGAATGAACATATAAGCCAATACATGAATATAGTTTTTGATAGGACTACTGAGCTATATATCTAGTTTTAATTAAAAAGAAAGTAGGGGATTAATAAAAAAGGATATTCAGTGCTAAGCAATAATTAAGCACAATATGAAAGACAAACACGTTCCTTATTTTTCACTGGCTGACCCGGCAAAAGATTAATATTTGAAATCTAACTTTTTTTTTTACTATTTTCACTCCTACCTCCAATAAGAGTAACCCTTATTCTACTGAATAAATTAATTTAGCCACAACATATACCAAAATATTTCATCAAGTGAGTTGAAAACATCAGAATTTTCAAGTTTTTTTTTTAATTTGCCAACTAGAAATGTGTCAATGTGACACGGATTCCCCCGCCCAGGGACAGCGACACCCAGAAACAAGCATTTTGCAAAAAGATGAAGATGAAAAAACGCCATAACTGTCCTAATAATCGGCATATTGTAAGTTACATCAAACTTTAGCTAGTTTCATGATTATATAAAATATGAATTGAGTGTAAATTAACTATCTAATAATGATTTCAAAAGATATCAAACAAAAACAACTTTTATGTGTAATAAAAATGAAGTCTAAAAAAGGGCCATAACTCCCAGAATAAATGGTGGATTTTATTAGAAATCCAACTTGTGAGGTTATATAAAAATCAAATACATGAACAAATATAAGCGCTAGGGCGATAACAGCTTTCTAAAAAAAGCCAGTCACCTTGACCTTAAGGCCTGAAGGCCAGGACTCTTGAAAGCCGAAATCATTCGAGGTATTATCATATGCAATATTTGTGTACAGTTATATTAAGATCCATCAGTAAATGTAAGCGCAGGAGCGATGACAATGTTTTTTTCTAAAAATAAACACAGTGACCTTGACCTTTAGCCCAGGATTCTTGAAGTCAAACTCACTTACGATATTATCATACGCAAAATTCGTGTGAAATTAATTAAAATTAAATTCCAGCAATAAATGTAGGCGCTATAACAATGAAAAATTATTTTTCTCAAAATAGCAACAATGGCCTTGACCTTGAGCCTCAGATACTGAAAGTCGACCTGCTTGAGATATCATCATGCCCAAGATTTGTGTGAAGTTATATTAAATCCATCAATAAATGTAGTCATTAGCGTGATGGTAAGGTTTTGTAAAAATAGCCATGGTGACCTTGACCTTGACCAAGGACTCTGAAAGTTGATCTTACTCAAGACATCATATCAAACATTCGTCTAAAGTTATCTTAAAATCCATCAACATATGTAGGTGCAAGAGCGATGACAAAAGTTTCCTCAAACTAGCCATAGTGACCTTGACCTTGAGCCCAGGACCCTGAAAGTCAAACTCCCTCGAGATAATATCATACCCAGTATTTATATGAAGTTATATTAAAATCTATCAATAAATAAAGATGCGTCAGCGATGACAATGTTGTTCTAAAAATAGCCAAAGCGACCTTAACCTTGAGCCACAGACCCTGAAAGTCGAAATCGCTCAAGTTATCATCATACCCAACTTTTGTGTGAAGTTATATTAAAATCCATCAATTAATGTAAATGCTAAAGCGATGACGATGTTTTTTTTTCTTCTAAAAATAGTTACAGTGACCTTGACCTTGAGACCATGACCTTGAAAGTCAAACTCGCTTGAGATCCATTAATAAATTTGGGTGCTAGGGTGATAAAAAAGGTTTTGTAAAAATAACTTGTGACCTTGACCTTGAGGCTGTGACCTTGAAAGTCAGAATCGCCCAAGATATTATCATATGCAACATTCGTGTGACTTTATATGAATATTCGTCCATAAATGTAGGCACTAGAGCGATAACAAAGCTTTCTCAAAAATAGCCTCAGTGACCTTGACCTTGAGGCAATGACCTTGAAAGTCGAACTCGCTCAAGATGTTATCACATGCAACGTTGGTATGAAGTTTTATTAAAATCTGTCAATTAATGTAGACGCTAGAGCGATGACCAAAGTACGTACTTACTGGACAAACACTAAATTCTCCCTCATAACTTCCTTATGCGAGGGGATAAAATGGGTCATAACTCTAAATATAATTGGCATATTTTATCTGAAATCGAACTCGACAAGCATTTTTATGATAATATACCTGTGAATGAAATTTGAATCTAATCCACCAAGGTGTTCAAAAGATATCCTAAGAAAACATTTTTTTTTCAATTAAAATAAAGTTGAAAAAGGGCCATAACTCTCATAATAATTGGCGAATTTTACCCGAATTCGAACTTGACCTGTATTTTATCTATTAAATATGAAACCAATCTATCAAGTTTTGCAGAAAAAATATCGCTCAGAAACCATTTTTCTTGAAGAAAGGCCATAATTCTCAGAACAATTAAGATTTGACCTGAAATTGAACTTTACCCGTATTTTATGATTATATACCTGTGCATGAAATTTGAATTCCATTCACGAATATTTTCTCAAGATATCGCACTGAAACCATTTCGTACGGGATGTACGGACCTACGTATGTACGGACAGCGGTGATACTATACGCTCCCATCCCGATTTAAAATGACGGGGGCAAAAAAAAGTTAATTTTCTTTTTAAATGTATTTTGTGAGGAAAAAATAAAACAATAAAAATATAGTATGAGCTGCTATTGCGAAAATAACACGATCATATTAACTTTCACTATTTGAAAATATGATTTGTATTTGTTTCAGATGTTCATTGATTTCACAGCTAAGTATCGAATAAAATGTTATTATTCAGTTTACAGACTATGTAACACTAGTGTAGATTCTGATCAGATGACTTCTTTAGAAGGCATCCGATCTGCATCAACACGGTTTCCAAAGGTAGGCGTTGTAGTGGTTAGCAAGTTAGAATAAGTCCACTGGCTGGTGGTCTGTTGCAGAACTGCTTATATCACATCGATTTTTATGCCAACCTGATTTAGATGAGCATTTGTAAGCTAGGGACTCTACTTCCATAAGTTTTAAAAGATTCGCGGTATTTTAAGCACAAAGCGAAGACCCTGATCAGACGACAAATGTGATGCCTTATCTGGGTATATACTGTTTGTCTGGGTCCCTTTTAATGGTTACTAGGCATAAATAGGTTCTTCAGTCGCGGTTTAGTTTTTTATGGTTTGTCTTTGGGTGTTTGTGTCGCTTATATTATTTTATTTTGGACCGTTGGCCATTTTGTGGGAAAGTAACTGTCCTTTTTGCTTTCCGCTATAATTGATATTTCCACAAGGGTATGTTGTTTCATGTTTGTGTTTCTTTCCCTTTGATGTCTCTGATGGGAGCTGTGGGTTAATTGTATCGATTCCTGGTCATTGTCTCCAGTTCTACTTTATTGTGAACATTGAACAAGCATAACGTCATTAATTCATTAAGAAAACATAGCCGTGTGAAATAATGGCGTCCAACATGGTGTCAGAAGTTATATATATTAGATAAAAATGATAACATCTTTCTAATTTCTGCTTTCGGCATAGATTGTGGGTGCTCGTTAGAACCGCCTCAATGAGGCGGTTCTAACGAGTACCCACAATCTATGGTTTGGTGAAAAATTAAGGCAGATAATGTTAACCCCCTAACACCCCACTTTTCCCTATATATTTGATGCCCAATGACAGTCAAAATAAAGTGAGCCCAAGCACTTCTGATTTGAGTCTTTAACTGTTCTTCTTGAATATATATAATAAAAATCAAAAATGAGTTCCTTTAAGAGCAATGAAGCTGTTCTGTCCTGACTCATTTTTTACACCTGTTCTGAAGACACAAAGTTTCTTTTTTAATGGGTTTAATATGTGGTATAATCAATGGTAAACGTGTATATAAAAGTGAGAACCCGGTTAGTATTTCCCAAAGATATGTTCATTAGATTCACCTCGCTGATGCGCTTCTTATGGGTACATACAATATATGGTTTTCGTGGAGAAATACGAAAATAAAACATCAATAACTTTGGCTTAAAATCATTTTATCAGGAGATAACAGTAGTTCCATGTAAATAAATTAAGGTCCTGGGACCTCTTGATTGTATAACCAAATAGCAAAAAATTAAATGCTTATTGATACATTTAAAACTCTTAATACATTTTAGCTCACCCTCACGTAGTGACGAGGTGATCTTTTTGGGATCACTTTTTGTCCATCGTCCGTCGTGCGTGCGTCCGTCCGTGCGGGCATCCGTCCGTGCCTACGTCCTTGCATAAACAATTTCTTCAAACGACATCTCCGAAACCACTGATCGGATTTTGATCAAACTTCACAGAAATGATCCTTAGGTGGTCCCCTTTAAAAGTTATTCAGTTGCACATCTGGGCCACAGGGGCCAAAAATAGATTTTTTTTCACCGAAAACTTAAAAAATCTTTTCCTCTGAACCACAAGGCCCAGGTCTTTGACATTTGGTATTAAGCTTCATCTGGTGGACCCCTACCATGATTGTTCAAATTAGAGTGCTGGGGGTTTTGCATATGATTTAGTAGGGACAGTCTTTAAAAATCTTCTCCTCTGAAACCGGGAGGCCTAGGTCTTTGATATTTAGTATAACTCTTCATCTTCATTATAGTGTTGGGGCCAACAATGCCCCCGTACCGGGCCCTTTGGTTTTACATGGGCTTATATAGGGAAAAGTTTAAAAAAAAATCTTCTCTGAAACCGCAAGACCCAGGTCTTTGATATTTGGTATGAATCTATATCTAGTAGACCCCTACCAAGAGTGTTCAAATTGTAGTGCTGGGGCCAAATATACCCTCGTCCCGGGGCCCTTTGGTTTTACATAGGCTTATATTGGGAAAAAATTGAAAACTCTTCCTCTCTGAAACCAAAAGGCCTAGGTCTTTGATATTTGGTACGAAGCTTCATCTAGTAGACCTCTACCACAATTGTTCAAATTATAGCCCTGAGACCAAAAATGCCCCCGCCCCGGGGCCCTTTGTTTTCACATGGACTTATACAGAGAAAAGATTTAAAAAATCTTCTTCTGTGAAACCAAAAGGCCTATGTCTTTGATATTTGGTGTGAAATTTATCTAGTGCACCTCTAGCAAGGTTGTTCAAATTAAAGCCCTGTGGCCAAATAAGCCCCCGCCCCGAGACCCTTTGGTTTAACATAGGCTAATATAGGGGAACCTTTAAAAATCTTCTTCTCTGAAACTGTAAGGCCCATGTCTTTGATGTTTGGTATGGAGCTTCATCTAGTGCACCTCTACCAAGATTGTTCAAATTATAGCCCTTGGGCTACAAATGCCCCGCCCCGGGACCCTTTGGTTTTACATAGGCTTATATAGAGACAATCTTTGAAAACCTTCTTCTCTGAAACAGCAAGACCCAGGTCTTTGATATTTGGTGTGAAGCTGCATCTAGTGGACCTCTATCAAGATTTTTTAAATTATAGCCCTGAGGCCAAAAATGCCCCGCCCCGGGGCCATTTGGTTTTACATAGGCTTAGTATATAAATTCAGAAAAATATATAACCGCAATGACTTCAGCACCCAATTTCGTAAAATCATTCTTCGATATAAAAAGATTGGGTACAACATGGATATTATACGACAGACTGCATGCATGTTAGTTAACCGAATCACGGTTGGCAACTTTGCTTCCCTCTTTAATTGCACGCCGGTGGGTCAGGCCTCAGATTCTATGACGGCTCCAACGTAAAGGCTTATTGAAAATTAGAGAGATAATGTTGGTTGGTGCCTGATGCTCTGTCTCTGGTCGGGCTCATCGGAGTCTAACTGTTGGTTTTCTTTTGCTCCAGCATTTCAGTGGTTTCTTGCTGTCGAGTCCTCACCGTTGTCTCACCTCTGTGGTTCTTTGATTTTTGTGTTCACGGAGATGTTGCACTGATGAGTTAGGAGGCCTTCATGCGGACTGAACAAATTATTTGTCTAAATCGCGACGGAAGTAAGGGCGAGGATTTTGGCCACGTAAAATCGATTTAAGCCCCCCCCCCCCAGTGGAAATCTTCCACTGACCGTTCCAAGGCGGCTCTTCTGTGGCGATTTATTTATGTTGTTGTTTGTTGCTTACTGTGTGTATCACTTGTGCCTTAAGGTTTTGGATGGCCATATGGCCATTTTGTGGGAAAGTAACTGTCCTTATTGCCTTCCTTTGTTTAGGTTTCCATTATGGTCTGGTCGCTTTATGTTTGTATTTCTTTCCCTTTGGTGTCTTTTTTTATGGGTGGAGTAAGTTAATTGTATCAATTCCTGATCTTTGTTTTACTTCTAATTTATGTAGAAATATCTTTAAAAAAATTTTCTTCTCTGAAACCGCAAGGCCCAGGTCTTTGATATTTGGTGTGTAGCTTCATCTAGTGAACCTTTCCCAAGATTGTTCAAATTATAGCCTTTGCTGATATTTGGCATGAAGCTTCACCTTTTTATACCACCTTCAACATTATGCACAGTATAGCCTTGGATTCAATAATGGCCCTCCCCTGGGCCCACCCGTTACTCTATGGATCAGGTGAGCGATCCAAAGCCATCATGGCCCTCTTGTTCTTAGGTACTGATCCGTTATTATACTGGAAGAAATCTGGTTTATAAGCAGGTTGACCATTTAAATACAGATAAATAAACATCTTCGTGCTGGCTGAATTTATCTAATTTTCAATGGGCAATGTAGTTTAGGTCGTAGTACCAAAGCGTTAATCAAAAATCGTTAATCCATTGACAAAAGGGCAAAGATCAATATTCGGATCAACAGACATGGACCCCAGAAGTGTGTAATCAGGCGTCCGCGGATATTAAGCATTACTTGGTAAGCAAGCAATTTGGTGCTTATGAAAGTCAGTCAAAGCAACAATCTCTTCTTTCGAAAAATACTAAGATTTGAGACACTACCAAATAGACTTGCCATTACTAAGAAGGTGATAAATTTGTAATACAATAAAAAATACCAAACATGATCAGACTTTTGTTATCAGACTAGAAGGTAGTCTAGGTCTGCAATATACAACATTCAATCCAAACAAGATTGGACACTGGTACATTATAAGTATGGTAATTACGTAGTTAAAGTATCCAAATTTTGATAGAAAATGCGGAAATAAACTTGTATTTTTATTCCTTTTGTGGCAGGATGCCAAGAGCATATAGTTCTTTGGTTTTCTGCATTTGCTTTCATGTGTATGTATGTTTTGTTTGTTTGCTTATATGTGTGTTTTACGGCCCTTTCAACACTATTTTAGGTCATTTTGAGCCGGTCAAACATCCACACATTTCCTTGGCAGGCTTATACGAAGGCTGTTAACCAGTACAGTGTACATTCTTTCGCCAGAAACTGACAACTGCCCTTCTTGAAACTGCGGAAGGAGAGAATGACAGTAGTAAAGATTTCAGGAGGAAAGCCCACGAAAGAATGTTGCCGACCCCGGCGGGTATCAAAACCGCGTCCTCCTGATCACCAGTCAGATATGCATCCGACTGAGCTACCGAGGCCGGCTATGTATGTATGTATGTATGTATGTATGTACAGATCTGTGTACAAGTGCATCTTCGTGCAAACATTATCCTGCAACCTAAGGTTAAAGCATTTGACACAGATAGAAGCTAACCTTTTAGAGCTTGTAATTTCCAAATCCCTTGATGGATTGGGTTCATTTTTAGTTCAGATAAATGTTGGGCCTACCTTAAATCCAGCAATACTCTCACCCGTGAAGCAGTAGGGAGGGTGAATGAACTTTTTGTTTCAAAACTTTCTCCAGAAAGTGTCCGTACGTTGGGTGTTCCACATCCGTCGTCGGCTCTCCCCCCTAGTCTAGGGGAACCACATACAGCAGCATTTTGGGTGCTCCCCGAAATATCGAACAGAACCATCTGCAGAGATATTCTCCTGGGAGCATATCCACGGCTTTCCACAGATCTGTAGATTTGGGGGCGATCTCCACCCGTCGCACACACGAAGCCTTTTCGACCAATTCCGCCTCCGACTCTGCCAACCTCTAGAGAGTCTCTACGCTGAGATTCCCAGGAGCATGCAATACTTGGATTAGATTCCAGCAAACCTCCATCCCTACCCTACCAAAGAACATCTTGCTCGGCTGCACTTCTATCTCCAGGCCCCGCATCAGGGCGTTGTGCTCCAGCGCTGGCATCCAGTATGTGGTTTTGTAGCGGCCGTCGTCCACCCGTTTCTCGAAGAATTCTTTGCAGTTGGATAGGATCCTAGCCAGGCCCTCTGTTGCCCACACCGCTATCCTAGGAGTCGAATCGTTCGACAACACGACCCTAGGCTTTCGTGTATCCTGGCGCTGCTCCCGAAACGCAAGCACGATCCACCTACCCGGTTGGAGGCTAGAGATCTTGCTGGTCTGCATGGAAGATAGGATCCCCACCACCTCCTCGGTTTTCCTCGAAGCAGCCATGTACTCCCGATGCTCGGTGTCAAGCTTGGATATCTGTTCTAGCTCCTCTCGCCTGTACCGTCTGTTTCTTTCCTTTTCTTATTCCAGCTGTTTTTGGGTCTCCCTCCTCCACTTCTCTATGTGGGCGGCTTGGAACAGATCCCAAAGCCTCTTCTCTCCGTCTCGCGTAGAGAGCGTGGAGAGTCGGCGACCATTGGCTATCTCCGGCATTTCCACGATCTGGAACTGCGAGGTCTCCGCACCGATACGACGGGTCTTCTTTTCCCTCCACACCCAGGACACCTTGTCGTTCGGTGGAAGAAGGGTGGATGGATCCGGCCCGTTTGGGTGCCGGGCTGTCGGTTTCTTGCAGGCGGCCAGGATCGTCGCGGAGCTACCGTCTTTGGTGTAGCAGCGAAGCGGAGAGAATAGGATAGAATCCTCGCCGTCCTCCCGCGCACTTTGCCTGGTTTCCAGTTTATCCGCCCGCAATATCGGGCAATCCCGGAATCCAAAGTCTGCCGCGGCCAATTCCACAGCCCTCTCCCAGCTGCCATCGTTGTCCACGGTTTGTGGCGTGGGGCGTATCCGCATGCCGGGATGTCGGGAACAAGGTTGCTCTCGAATGCGTTTTCCAGGAGAAGATGGGTTGCCACAGATTTCTCGGAAAAAGCCCCGTCTCTCGAAAGGTTCGTTCTACAACCATTTCAACCATTTTTTCTATGGCAGTATGCGATATGTCTACACTATCGACAGTGTTCTCGATGCTTTGCACTACCTATTGTCTAATTCGAAATTTCGATCTACTTGGGTAGTGTGCGTTTGTCTGCAATACCGGTCCACCCGATAGACAACCGCTGCCACAAAGGTAGCACGAACTCCTGGTAGACTGTTGAAAAAATGCCTTCTTCCACTTTTTCTCCACGAGCCTGTCGGTATCCGCCTCTATTCTTTCCACCGTGGCCAAAATCGTGCTGCTGTGTGCGTCGAACCAAGTTGCGATCGTGTGCACTATATTCGTCTGCCGCAAAGGTAGCACGAACTCCTGGTAGACTGGGGGACAAATGCGCCCTCCTAAATCTACTGGGAGGGTTAATTTGCCAAAAAGAGCGTTTCCCGTTGCCAAAATAGAGTGGGAGGCTTAAAAGGCTAAATGGACCTTTTATGGCTGAAACGAAAAGTCCATTCACCCTCCCTGCTGGTGCCTGTAACCTCAAGATCATAGAGTAAAATTTTATTAATGTTGAACTTTTTTAATTTCAGAATCCGAATAATCCGAAGAAAGTTACCAAGATGATAGATAGTTTCTGGTCCAAAATAATTCAGCTATGCCCCTACCTATGCATATGGCCTTATTGTCAAAGTCGAAGGCTTAGAGATATTATCATTACATTTTTGAGAGCTTATGTTTTTTTAAACCAAATGACGAATTTGTTTCTGTGATAGGTACAGCCCCTCAAAGGGATTTGCAGCAATACCGCTACCCATCCCCGTGACTTCAAAGTAAAGACCACAGACTTAAATTGTTTTAGTGTCAAAAGTTTTTTGAGAGCTAGTATTTTCCAAAACATATAATTAGGGGATAACTGTATTTAAATTTGTCATTTGGGAGATAAATTTGAGGTTTTAGGGTTGGACATTTTGTTTTACGGCGACCGTAAAAATAAAGATTTACCTGCCCAAATGACAATTTTCGATACAGTTATCCCCATTTTAATGTACTTACTGATTTGGTTGTTTTGTTAAAAATAGTACTATTTTGCACAAAGCGGTGAGCGCTATGATCTGGGTAAAACCAATCGTCAGCCAGCCGAAGAAAAGCGCTGTTACATCATTACGTCTAGTTTCTAACAGTATCTCACAGCATCTAACAGTATATCACAGCATATAGTGTCGCAAATCTTTGTCGAACTATCCAATTAAACGTCGCGTTACAAACGTAAGTGCATTAGAATGATTTGAATTGCTTCATATTGGTATGAGGATAAATGCAGATATAGAATTTTATTCAGCCGTATACCAGCTCCAAACGCCATTATCAATGACATCAAGATCAGTGTGACAGACTTAAAATTCCTAAGCTCTGATGAGGTAGAAGGCCTTCATGCGGACTGAACAAATTATTTGTCTAAATCGAGATGGAAGTAAGGGCGAAGACTGTGGCCACGAAAAATCGATTTAAGTACCCCAGTGGAATTCGTTTCACTGACAGTTCCAAGGCGGTTCTTCTGTCACGGTTAATTTTTGTTATGATCTGTCTTTTTGATTGTGTGTATTTATTATGTTTTGGACAGCCAATTGGCCATTATTAGGAAAGTATCTGTCCTTTTGGCTTTCCGCTATTGATGTTTCCATGTCACGTGACTTCCGGTGAGTGGAAGGTTGAGCTAGACCGCGGCTCCGTTCAGCCTCACACACACCCAAAGGCAGCGTGCGTCAAGATAGACGAGGGGTGGTCTAATCGAGAAAGAACAAGGGCCAAGTAACACAAATATTTATTTTCAACATCACTTCAATAAAACAGTACACGTTACTTCAATAAAACAGTACACGTTACTTCAATAAAACAGTACACGTTACTTCAATAAAACAGTACACGTTACTTCAATAAAACAGTACACGTTACTTCAATAAAACAGTACACAACACACACTCACTTATGGAAAACAACAGTTACTTATGTCTTACATTTAAGACACAATGCTCTTAGGAGCAATAAGAGAATTCCTTTTCTGTTCCCATTTTTAGGATTGTTATATACGAGATGTGTTCATTTTTTTAACCATACACGTTTAAGGAGATCTCTGATACACGGGACGCCTGTAGGCCTCCTTCACACGTCCTTCATGTTGGAGATTCTTCCTTCATATAAGAGATTCGTTTCTGACTACGTCACGTATGGATTACCCTCTTGGCTTGACAAAATAGTCGATTAGATGCTACTATGGGCCACAGGCCATTGGTAGATCATAAAGCCTTGTAGATGTCTGAAATTAACGAACATCTCATAACAATCTCTGCTAACCTCAACTTTTCAAATTCTCTCCCTGATGTGTGATGCCATGCCCGCGCAAGTGGGGGGTTGTAAAACTTTCAGGATAATTTGACCTTTGACAAATGCGATAAATGAAATCCACCCCTCATTGCACGGGAAACCTGCATAACAGATCACTAGGAGCGGGCAAGCGAGCGTTATGTCAACGTATATTCGACGTCGACGGTTATGACGTCAACGTCAATTTGACGTCACGACGTTGCGGCCGAATACACGTGGTGGGACTGATATAACCTCAGTGCACCAAAGCTTACTACATTTAAGACAAAACTATTACACTTAAGAAACGAGCTTATACATGTACAAATAAAATACAGAAACATTACACTTTTCAATGATTGGAATTGTCCCTTAGAACGCCATTGCGCAAACAACCAATGCGTTACCATAAATATAATGTTCTTCTAACAAAACATATGGCTGAAAATGACGGTGCAAAAGTTTGCGATTGTTCCCTACTTCTTCCCAGAATACGGACCGCGTCCACACGTTAGAACAGTATCACTGGGTGAGGCCGTTCTAACGAGTACGCACAATCCGCATGCCAAAGCAGAAACACGAAAAAATGAGTGCACCACCGTTATTTTAACACTGCAGCGACGATGTATCGCTCGGAGTACTCTGATATAAGTACACCGACTCTAAACTAAGGATAAAGGGTACTAACTCATGATGACAACCAGCCATAGATGCTGGGACTCCTCGCCTTGCCAACAGACGGCGAGTAAAGGACATTATTTTGTCACCCATAATCGAGTACAGTATGCTCGCCCAGTCTTACAGGCTAGACCGGTGAGCAAAATGTACTCCCCTCAAAATATCTGGAAAATCTGCTTGGAGCCATATGATTGATAAAAACATATCGCGCGTAGACGGAGGTGGCGTCTGATCAGGGTCTACAGAAAGTGCACCCTGGCACTATTTCATTAAAACTTCCATTGGATCTGAACAGTCTTCCAACGAAAGAAGAGAAAAAACATGTACAATAACATTACTGCGAAAATTCAGTGCTGCGTCTGATCAGGACCTTCAATGCAATGAAGCGCCGAAAATGATTGTATGTGTGACCTTAAACTGCGCCTGATCAGAATCTACACAAATTATATTGCAAAAAGATGCGTGCGTGCGTGCCCTATGAACAAACGCCGTCTTACACGGTATATTTTAATCCTAACGCAGTTATCTCCCCTACGATGAACGCGGGTACATAAATCGCCAAAATTATCTACCCTTACAATAGATGGCGATCCATGTAAGCAATAGATCCAGCGCTTAAGTTCCATTTCTTCTCTGCCCAACACTAAGGTGCTCCCCTTATGTGCTGTACAGGGAAAAGAAATGGCAATATTAACACAAGAAGGATACTGACAAGCAAGAATAGCGCTGCATCTAAGAATCAAAGATAATAAATAAAAATCATTTTACTCACTGCTATCGGCCTATGCTCGATACTGCAACATCGGCTCTGGAAATAATGTCCCACACCCGATGTTGAGCGGTCAGTCACTTATATAGGGATGGGTCAGTACACGTGTACGATCATGCGATGGCCTTGCCACAATAGCTCGCAAAGTCGGGTCGCCTGATCGACACGCCACCTGTATGGAGGACCACATAGGCCAGCCAGCAGAGAATAACAGAGGGTTCAAGAAGGTTAGTTGGTTAGAAAATACGCCCTCTTAACAAGATCTGTCTGATTTGACAGACGTAACTTCCATCAAGAACATATGTTTAGGTGTGTGCAGGTCCGAAAGCGTCCGAAAAGAACGAACAAACCTACGTTTATCAAGGAAAACATAATTGGACAGTTTTCTTGACAAGGCCTAGCTACCGTAGCACAAAAAATATAAGAATTCGGTTAACTTGTAAACATGTCAGTATTGCTCTCTTGTAAGAGAACAAGTAATTACATGCCTATAAGTTTCGGGTTGAAAATTAGAAACCTTGTCGTGACATTCCATTAGGGTTTAGTTGTTTCATGTTTGTGCTTCTTTCCCGTTGGTGTCTCTGATTCGAGCTGTGTGTTTATTATATCGATTCCTGACCATTGCCTTGTCTTCTATTTAGAAATTTAGTTGTACCCGCTTTTTGGAGACAAATCGGGTATATTTGTATGTGTGTGTACGTACGTCAGTCACGTTTCTTTGGAATGGATCGCCTCCTCTGCAAACGGTTAAGGTACACTTTTTCAATCTTTGCCTGTGGATAATACATGGGACGTAGATGGCACTGGGCTACATTGGTGTTACCTTGGCCTCAACATGACCCCAAGGTCAAAGGTCAAATGGTATGACTTTTTCATACCATTAGTGTTATTCATAGAAAAAGCGTGTATTTGCGGTGTTATACCATCGACTGCGGGTCGTATTTTAATGTGGAAGAATTTTAGAGCTTATACATGGATTTGCTTCATATTTGGAATGATATCAGATTCAGCCTATTACATGTCAAAGGCTTCATTGAGCCACACCCCTACCCATGACCTTTAGGTTAGGGTTACATATTTGGAAAATTTCCATGTTTAAGCTTTGAAGAGATTTCTTGCTGTTGATACATACCGTTTATATCTGGTTTCATAGACATTTGACCAAAAGTTTTGCCTGCAGTACACCCACCTATTGCTATTGTAAGAGTTATTGAGATAAACCACTTCTACAGCCTTGCTGTAGGAGCCGGCTACTTGACGGCCCGTGTCGAGTGGTTGGCTATTTAATGAATAGAAGTAGAGGCATTGATCAAGAGTCGATACAATTAACCCACAGCTCCCATCAGAGGCCCCAAAAGGGAAAGAAACACAAACACGAAGCAACAGACTCTAATGGAAACACCAACAGCGGAAAGCCAAAAGGACAGTTACTTTTCCACAAAATGGCCAAAAGGCTATCCAAAACAAAACAACACAAGCGACACAAACACCCAAAGACAAACAATAACAAAAACAAACCGCGACAGAAGAACCGCCTTTGAACGGCAGAGGAAACGAATTTCAATGGGGGAGAGGGGGACTTAAATCGATTTTACTAAGCCACAATCCTCGGCCTTACTTCCATCGCGATTAAGACAAATAATTTGTTCAGTCCGCATGAAGGCCTCCTGACGCATCAGTGCAACATCTCCGTGAACACAAAAATCAAACAACCACAAAGATGAAACAACGGTGAGGACTCGACAGCAAGAAACAACAGAAATGTTGGAGCAAAAGAAAACCAACAGTTAGACTTCAATTAGAAGTTAATCAATGGAAATCGTGGCTAGTACCTGGATGGGTGACCGGGTTGCGTGACTTTGTGGGTGACTAGGTTGCATGACTTTGTGGACGACCGGATAAACCCTACACGATGACTATAAGGGCACTTTTCCAGGGGAGCTACACAGACTTGTTTGGTGCTTTTGACAAATAAGTTGAAAGACACCAAACTTTAAAAATCCAAAGCACTGAAAGTTCTGATCCATCAGCACAAAACTATCAATCAACTCCAAAAGACAATACTTATTTTGTACTCAGTTCAGATAATTTTACAGATGGTTTGAAAGAACTCGTTTCACTTAAAACGGATGTTTCAGATTTTTTTTAACTTTCAAATCTTTGGCAATATAATAACACAATTTGATCATGATACAGTAAGACAAAGGTATACTACAATTGGAGGTATCAATATTCTGTATCCAAATACAATAGTTTTATGGTATATAATGGTACTGTCCATTACCTTAACTTGGAGCAACCTATGCTCTAACTATGATAGTACTGCCCATTACCTAACATTGGTGCAAACTATGGTAAAACTTTGGAGGTACACTCCTTTACAATAAACTTGGTGCGACCTATGGTGTAACTATGGAGGTACTGTCCATTATCTAAACGTGATGCAACCTAAGATCATAACTATGATGGCACTGTCCATTACCTACACTTGGTGCAACCTATAGTATAACTACGATGATACATGTACTGTCCTTTACCCAAACTTGGTGCGACCTAATGTAGTCCATTACCTACATTTGGCGCAATCTAAAGTATAATTATATTGGTATACTTTCCACATTACCTAAACTAAAAATCATTCACAGGCAAAGCGGAGTGAGTATGACGGGCAATGCTTCAAAACACTATTGGTTTCATTGGGAGGCAGGGCTTGAGATGGCATTTCATCTAAATGTCAGGTAAAAGTCCCACAAAACTGGAAGAACATCTCCAAAATAACCAATACAGTGTTGCAGGGGACGTTATAACTCAAATCAAACAAAAACCTAATCTTGATGCAAACTCTTTAGGGTTCGGGGTTTTCAAAATTAAGGAAGTCTTCACTTCTATTTATCGCGGCAATCAGACACGTTTCCCTTGGGAGAAATACATTGATTTGATATCCCTATACACAAATGAAACCATTCAAACGAACAACATATTCTTTTTCCTCAACATTAAGAGGACTGAGCTGAAGTTTGACACTTTTGGTGGAACAACTGCAGCAGCATTATATGTTCAATTTACGGCTTTTGTAAATATAAAGTACTAAATATCAGTGTAATTTAAACAAGAATTTCGCCAAACCTGTAGTACACTTAACCATTTGGGTGAAGGCTAGGGTGGTTGCAAATGTTGACAGATTGACTAAATGATGGACAATTGGACTCCTGCATAGCACCATGCTATAGCAGGCATTACAATTAAATCAAAAAGATATTATAGTTATTGAGGTTGTCTTTATGTCATCTGTTTATCAGGTGGTTTTCTTGGTCTGATAGTGTTTCGGAGATGTTGTACTGATGATTTAGAAATCTTTAAACTTGGCTGCGGAAATTAATGTCTAAACCATGAAAGAACCAAGGTCAAGGATTGTGAGCACATTAACAATTAATTTTTATCCCATAGTAAAAAAACTGACCGTGCAAGATGGTTATTCTGTTGCGGTTTGTCAGAGTTTGTCTTTGCCGTATTTTGCTAATATCTTTCAATTTTGGATAGCCATTTGGCCATTTTGTAGGAGAGTAACTGACTTTTGGCTTGCAACTTGGATGTGTTTCATTATGGTGTAGTTGTTTTATGTTTGTGTTGCTTTCCCTTTGATGGGAGGTGTGAGGTAATCGTTTTGATTCCTAATAATTATCATCACTTAACCAATTTTTAAAATAATGGCTTATCTAATGGAATTTAATAAGTAGAATGGCATGTAAGAAATTGACTGTTATGATGTTGCCAAACCTTAATGGCAGTCCTGAAATTATTGTGTTTAAATTTGATTTTTTAGAAACTTGTTTATTTTGCTATTCTATCATTCAAGTTGTTGTGTTAGATGTGTTTCTTTCCCTTTGATGTCTTTGGAGGTGTGACGGGTATTTGTATTAATTCCTGATCATTTCCTAAATAATCTCCAAGTATATAAAGGTTTTTAATCAACGCATTGTATAATAAGGAACTCTGCCATAGCTTTATGTTGGACGAGTTCGTTTGTCATTTAAGGGGTGTCTGGTATATTTTTATTTTATTTTAATTTTGACATTTTTGACTGTTATCAAACAGTGCAGATTCCGATAAGACACCACGTTCTGCGGCATCTAATCTGTACCTGCACTGTTTGTCGGTGTACCCGTTTAGGGGTTTCCTGCATTAATTTGGTTGATTTATAGACCTGTCTGTCATTGAAAACGTATTTTTTAAATACTGAAAGTTAAGTTAGAATAGCTTTGCGCTTCCGAACCTGTTTGCAATTAGCAATTTTATATTGCAAAACTATTCTAACGTGAGATAGAATAGTTTTACATAACAACTGCTTTGGGCAATGGCAATTTCTAGCGCATTGCTATGCTAAGTTATATGCTAATGTGTTATAAAATCAAAATAAATTTATTTCTTTGAAAAAAGTATGTGTTGTTTCCATTGTGTGTGTGTTTTTTTTTTAAATATGTTGATGAACAAAAATGTTAAACACTCCAAACCAAAAAAAAAAAGTTTTTTCTTGTTCCTGAAAAAATAGTGAAAGTAGAGTTAGAAATTTTTGCGCTAAGCCCTCGACATGAACACTCATGTAAGATCCTCTAAATCAATCATTTATTAAACTCGTTGAGGAAAAGGGATAAAATGCTCAGCAAAGCCTCGTATTTGATCCTCTTTCATTAACAAGTTACTAAATTCAATAATTCATGAACACTCATGAACGATTCTCTATATAGAAAACGCAGGTGTTGGGTATATACAGCCATGGTATACTTGTCACTGTCGCGTGAGAGTGCTGTGTAGAAAGAGGGTGATCTGAAACCCATAAACCGAACTCATGTCTCGGTCATGCAAACAGGATAGACCCAGTAAAGAAGAAACAGAAGTGGAATCCGATGTGGCCTTTTGTTATGGTTTGTCATTGAGTGGGTGTTGCGCTTATATTACTATTATTATTATATTTTGAAAGGCAATTGTCATTTTTTATGGAAAGTAACTGTCCTTTTGGCTTTCCGCTGTAATATAATTGATTTTTCCATTGGGGTCTTCTTGTTTCATGCTTGTGGTGTCTCTGATGATGGGAGCTCTGGGTTAATTGTATCGATTCCTGATCATTGCCTTTACTTCTATTAATCATATGACGTCGCGTCTGTGAGTGTAATAACGTCATGTAATATTTTCGATTATCCACTAGTGGATTAAATGTGCAAATTAGTTAGATACGTTACAGTTACGACGTCCTTAACGACGTCGCGTTTATTAACGGCGGAATATTGACATTTTTGTAAGCAATCGTGAATAAAATGAGTTTTAAATGTCATATGATAAATAGAATCTCGCATTCGTGCTCATGCATTATTGAATTTATTAAAATCGTTGAGGAAAAGGGATAAAATGCTCGGCACAGCCTCGCATTTTATCCCTTTTCCTCAACTCGTTTAATGAATTCAATAATACGTGACCACTCATGTAAGATCCTCTATTTCACAGTGTACTTAGAGAACACGAAATGAAGGGTGAAAACCATTAACAGCCATTGACCAAACAGGGGTTTGTATGGTCAAAGTACAAAGTATAAAGTTTTAAAGAAACACAAACATTAAATAACTAGACCCTAATGGAAACTGAATAGCAAAAAGCCAAAATAACAGTTACTTTCCCTCAAAATACGAACTTATTACCCCCTAAACCTAATACGTCTTCACGTCACCTTAAACTATGTTTTCAAGTATTTCATAAGAAAAGTAGAAGTAAAACAAAGATCGGGAATCGATACAATTAACTCACTCCACCCATCAAAGACTCCCAAGGGAAAGAAACACAAACATTAAGCGACCAGACCATAATGGAAACCTAAACAAAGGAAGGCCATAAGGACAGTTACTTTCCCACAAAATGGCCATATGGCCATCAAAAATAAAAAGACACAAGTGATATACACAGTAAGTAACAAACATCACCATAAATAAACCGCCACAGAAGAACCGCCTTGGAACGGTCAGTGGAAAGATTTCCACTGGGGCTTAAATCGATTTTACGTGGCCACAATCCTCGCCCTTACTTTCGTCACGATTTAGACAAATAATTTGTTCAGTCCGCATGTAGGCCTCCTTACTCATCAGTGCAACATCTCCGTGAACACAAAAAATCAAAGAACCAGTTTGTTTTGTCTTCTGCAGATAAGGCCCATAACATTGTGGACGTTGTTTGACGGCTCAACTATTTTATTCTCTTCAGCAAGAACTCGGTGGTACTAAGGCATATAAACTGCAGCGTTTAGCTGTAGAGAGGGCTTTAGTTGATGGCCACATTTGTCATTCAGCCGTCAAGTTTGCTGTTTGTGTTACAGAAGGCAAAGACAAGCTTCCCACGTTATATTGGTTGCCTAAACTTCATACAAAGCAGCAAGGCTTATTGCAAATTCAAGCTGTTGTTCCACTACTGACCTTTTGCAAATTATTAACTTCAGGTTTTACTCCCATCAACAACATGTGATTAAATATGGCGACCAAGTCTTTGAACGATCATGGAGAAATCTGCTTGGTCTATAAAAATTATATGAAGTTTCAAATAAATTGAAAGCCAGACGTTCTCGTGCTTCAAAAGTCTGTCTACTTATTAATTTTCCACCCTTTACAATACACTTCCTCACAATCTTATAAAAGAAAAAATTATTGATTCAATTGAATGGCCATTTCATAGAGAAGGCTCCCTCTATCTTGCATGTAATGATTATACATTATGGTTATGTCAGAAAGTGTGTGAAGCTCTCACCTTTCTACTTGACAATGTTTACATAAGATTTGGTACTAAGCTATTTAGACAAGCTGTGGGCATTCCGATGGGTACAAAATGTGAACCCCTTGTGGCTGATCTGTTCTTGTTTTGTTATGAAAGAGACATCAAAGTCTGATGGGACCTGTGGGTTAATTGTATCGATTCAGGATCATTGCCTCCACTTCTGTTTTTCATGATGTCCCTTTCCGATGAACCAGTCTGAAATCATTGAAGCCTTTAGCTTGACATCTAGATATTTGGAGGATTTATTAAATATTGAAAATACCTATTTCGATGGTTTGATAGAAGCCTTCGTGGTGCAGTGGTTACGCTACTTGCCTTGATCGCAGGATCGATCCCGGGCTTCTCCAGACTTTCGGATGAGTCTTTAAACCGAGGTCCCGTCTCCGTATGACCTTAGCTGTTGGTGGGACGTGAAACTAAAACTCACTCACTCGATGGTTTGATAAGTCAAATTTACCCCCAGAACTTCAGATAAATAAAGCAAATTCTTTTGATACCGAGGTCTCGTTTTTGGATTTACATCTATCTATTGTTGATTGGTTTGTTTCTTGCACAATTTATGATAAACGCGATGATTTTGACTTTGAGATTGTAAGCATCTCGTTCTTTGATGGTGATGATCCTGGTGCGGCCTTCTTTGGCGTTTATATTACGCAATTAATTTGATTTGCCAGCGTTTCTATTCATGTAACTGACTTCAACACTCGTAAGAAATCATTAACTGCTTAACCTCTTAATCAGGGTTATCGGTGCCACAAACTACGTAAAGCCTTTTCAAAATTGTATAAATGTCATTCCGATGTAATTTTAAATTCAATGTTGGACTCAAATCTCTTCTTCAATAAGGTCTATCGGAATCTGAATTTTATGGTGACTTAGTATATACATTCAGAAAAATATATAAATGCAATGACTTCCGCACCCGATTTCGTAAAATCTTTCTTCGATATAAAAAGATAGGGTACAACATAAATGTTATACGACAGGCTGAATGCATGGTAGTTTAACCAATCACGGTTGATAGCTTTGCTCCCAGCTTTAATTGCACGACGGAGGGTCAGGCCTCAGATTCTTTGACGGTTCCAGCATAATTAGGGAGTATCTAATTTTATGTTGTGTTGGTTGGTGCCTGATGCTCTGTCTCTGGTCTGGCCAATCGGAGTCTAACTGTTGGTCCTCCTTTGCTCCAGCGTTTCAGTGGTCTCTTGGTTTCGAGTCCTCACGGTTGTTTCATCTCTGTGGTTATTTAATTATTGTGTTCACGGAGATGTTGCGCTGGTTAGTTAGAAGGCCTTCATGTAGACTGAACAAATTATTTGTCTAAATCGCGACGGAAATAAGGGTCAGGACTGTGGCCACGTAAAAACGATTTACGCCCCCCCCCCCAAGTGGAATTCGTTTCACTGACCGTACAATGCGGTTCTTCTGTCGCGGTTTATCTTTGTTATGCCCCCGGTCTGTCTGTTTGTCTGTCAACAAAAACCTTAACATTGGGCATAACTTTTTAATGGCAATAGATAGAGTTTTCATATTTCACATGTGTATACCTTATCACAAGACCTTTCCAGCGGTACCATAATGCTTGATCGCATGACCTTGACCTTTGACCTACTTTTTTCTTCTTTTTTTTTAACTTAAACATTGGCCAAACTTTCGATTGGTAAGTGATAGTGTGCATTCCTTTTCACAAGATCTTTCTAGCGGTATCATAATTTTTGACCTCTTGTCCTTGACCTTGACGTTTAACCTACTTTTAAAAACTTTGTCATTGGCCATAACTTTAGATTGGTAAGTGGTAGCGCTTTCATGTTTCACATGTGCATTCCTTGTCACAAGACTTTTTAGTGGTACCATAATTTTTGACCTCGTGACCTTGACCTTGACGTTTGACCTACTTTTTAAAAACTTAAACATTGTCCATAAATTTCAATTGGTAAGCGATAAGGCTTTCATATTTCACATGTGCATTCTTTGTCACAAGACCTTTCAAACGATCCCATAAACCTTATGACCTTGACGTACTGATTTAAGACTTGAACGTTGGCCATACTTTTCAATTGTTTAGTGATACTGATTCAATATTTAGCATGCGCTGTCGGGGGCATCAGTGTTTCATAAACACATCTGGTTATGGTTTGTCTTAGAGTGTGTTTGTTTTGGATAGCTAGTTTATCATTTTGTGGGAAAGTAACTGTCCTTTTTGCTTTCCGCTATTGATGTTTCCATTAGGGTCTAGTTGTTTCATATTTGTGCTTCATTCCCTTTGGTGTCTCTGATGGGAGCTGTGGGTTACTTGTAGCGAATCCTGATCATTGCCTTCACTTCTATTTTGCTTTATATTAGGAATGTTACTGGCCAGTCAATATGTTGATAAGGTAGACATTAAATAATAATAATAATAATAACAATAATCGACCTTATTTATAGAGGGTAACACATTTAGTTCAAGTACTAATCTTCAATGTGGCCCTCTTTTCCTGGGTAGGAACCAGTACTAAGCAATGTGGATGAAGTCTCTTGCTCAAGGAAACAACACTTGGCGCTCGTGGGGTTCGAACCGGCTACCTCTCGATCTCAAATCCGATGCTTTACCACTGCACCACCGCGCTCCACGGACATTAATATTATAATGTTATTATTCAAGTCATTTTTAATTGGCCCAGTAGCGGGTCTGAGGTCTGCTGCATGGGGCTTCGGCCTCGGGCCAATACAGTGGACATCGGACCTGTAAATGGGCCAATACAAAATTACTTCATTAATGACAATTTTATTAATTGTTACCATTTAAAACATGATTATTGATTTTTGACCTCAGTGTTAATACGGTTGTCTTCCTAACAATTCAGGATAGTCAATTAATAATTCTCTGTTATAGGTAAGAGATGGACCCAGTGAGATAGCCACATTGCTCGGACTTTACTGTGGTTACTTCATGCCACCCCCTTTAACATCCACAGGCAATATGATGCATGTGAAATTCAGGTCTGATCATTCTATAATTGCACCAGGGTTCAGAGCTACTTGGTCTTTAGGTGAGTAAAAGCATCATATAGGAAGCAAGTGACACGATATTGAGTGGTAGTAATGACATTTTGGTATATTGTTCCCCTTCTAATTGTTCCATAAAAAACGTACTTTTCAGATGTATTTACATGAAAACCACTGTAACAGATTTAATTGTAATTGTTTTAAAACAGACTGGCTGTACAAATTCCGAGTTTTCAAAAAGATATCGCAGATATTTTATCAGCTGACAAAAATGAAAATTATTTGAAGACTGCCTGTAGATTAATGCGTCAGTGCATTCATATACAAAAAACAGTAAAATTCCGCTATTAAGGCCACCTAAAATTAAGAAAAAAATCTGATACTGACAGGGTTTCAGTTATTTTTCCCTGTGATATCTACAACAATTGTCTCCTAATAAGAGAACACTTTTGGGACTGTTCAAAAGTGGTCTTAAAGACCACTTTTGAAAAGTGGTCTTAAAGACCACTTTTGAATAGTATCAAAGGTGGTTTTAGGGACTATTCAAAAGTGGTATTAAAGACAACTTTTGAATGATCTCAAAGGTAGTCTTAATATAGGAATTTTACTGTACTTTATTTGTGAATTGATAAACTTTAATGTTCACTCATGAACATACTCGTCTGTACGAAGAACAAAGAGAACTACTGTAGTTATCCCGGTCGTCCGCGTGCGGGTGTGCGTTTGTGTTTGCGTTCACGTCACACTACGTTAAGTTATTTAAATGCTTATGTCTCCATAATTACTCATCATTGGGCATTCATATTGGAACTTTTGTAACTGGGGAGACTTCTTAGGTTAGAAAGAACAAATCCCTGGCTGGGTTCATGCCGGGGTCAAAAATGGTTAAAAACTTTGGGTCATCTTTGTTATACTATGTTATTGTTTTTCTCGACAGTAACTTATCACAGAACATATATGTTTAAAACTTCGACACAGTAGTCGCAGAAAGGATTGACAGGACAGACCTATTCAGCTGTTGCCAGCGTATGTTTAATTCGCTGAGTTTACTTAAGATTCGGTAGTGTGCCTTCTGCATGCATTTTTCAGCGGATAAAACGGCCTTATACGTCGTAGCTTTGTTTGTGTTTCTGTTGAATTCACACATTCGGGTAATTTGGGATAACGTTTAGTTTTTATCTCGAAAGATAGAAGTGAAGGCAAAGATCCGGAATTTATACGATTACCCCACACATCCCATCGTAAACACAAAAGGGAAAGAAAATCGAACTTGAAAAAAACTAAACCCTAATGGAAACATCACTAGCGGAAAGCCAAAAGGACAGTTCCAACAAAATGGCCAAATGGCTATCCAAAATAAAAATATATAAGCAATACATACATGCAAAGTAAAACTACAACAAAAATAAACCCCGACAGAAGGACCGTCTTGGAACGGTCAGTAAAATATTTCACTGGAGGGTGGGTGGGATGGGGATTGGCCTTGATTGATTCTATGTCGGCGGTTCTATCGAGTACCCACAATCTATGTTTCTGAGCAGAAATAAGAAAAATATCACACTTTTTCATCTTTAAATTTCTAATTTTTGGCCAAACAATTGGCACTGTATTTGTATAAGCGTGTTTTCGTAATGCAGTGTGACATATACTTCATTGTTCGGTGATTTTACCTCATACCTTGAAGACTGTTTATGGAGAAATGTTATACCTGGGATGCCATTTCCATGTGGCCCGTTGATTGACCTAAAAAAACAGTATGTAGATCAGTGCGACCTGTATTCTTGTGTTTAATTATTTTGCACTTTATCGTGAATAATTTTGATGGAACCATTCCATGCATAGAATTGTTTTATTATTTTATACATAGCTGTGAAATCAATGCATATCCGAAACAAATAAAAATGATATTTTTCACACTGTGACACTATAAATGATCTTTGGGGGGTTTAAATATTTTGTACGCGCAATTTCTGCATAGTCTGTACATGTGGAAATAACAGACATTGTATTTAACGGAAAAAATATGACTGAAGATTGCAATACAATTGTCACTTCAGTAATTCGTTCTTGATGCAGAAGTGCAGAAGTTAGTATATAAAAATTAAACAAATTCTAACGTGTACACAAATCTATATCTGGAGCAAAATGAAAAATTTCAGATTTTTTAATCACAAAATTTTCATTTTAATGATAGCGTCTTTTTACAATATTTGAAAGGCGTCTCTTCATAAATGTTGGCCACTTGTGGATGATTACTTTTCCATCATTTTGAAGAGTTGTTCTAGGTCACTGTTTCTTGGAGCTAAATGCCTCTTGTTTTCTTTGGAATAGTTCTACTTTTGCTGAGTAGAATATTTGTAAATAGAATACCACTAAAGTGTATGGGTGAGTAAGATATTGAGTTTTACGTCACACCAACAGCTAAGGTCATACAGAAACGGGACCTCGGTTTAAAGACTCATCCGATAGTCTGGAGAAACCCGGGATCGATCCTGCGATCCCTGGTTTACAAGGCGAGTAGCGTAACCACTAAACTACGTAGGCGTCTTCTAAAGTGTATGATATTGGGGCATAAGCTTATGATGATTCTTAATGAATTCGATACTGTTAGGGCTAAAAGAATAGCTGTGTTTCCGCTATCATGCCGGCAAAGGGTATGGGTCGGTAGGTCGCTAGCACTTTTCATTTTTTGTCAACTTTTTAATTTGATGGAAAAAACACATTAAAACGGTAATAAAGGCTACCTTCTATATTACCTCAAAACAGTCACATGATGAGGTTTAAAGCATCAACGAAGCAAAAGAGGTTTCAATTATTAAATTTGCTTATTTGACTATTTCAAAAGGACTAGAAAATATTGAGGTTGGTAGGTTAGAATTATGGTTGATAATTTAATGGATGGCAATAAAAATTGCAGAGTCGGCAGAAAAGCATGGTCTGTCGGATTAGCGGAAACACAGCTATTTTAGGCCATATTTTTACTTTTTGTAAGACACCCATAATAAATACATCTTCCTTTGTTTTACTTTTCAATAGGATACAACGCAAGCAAATGGCTTCATGCTGAAATTGATATTCCCGCGAACGCCCTTCCATTTCAGTTAGTGTTTGAAGCTACTGTTGGCAAATATTGGGGAATTATTGCCATTGATGATGTTGACGTTACACCGTCATACTGCAGTTCAACTACAGGTTAGTCACTAGGAAAATGCATGCTTACGATGCTTTATGAACTGACCCTAAGAATGGATTGTTTCATACACGCAGCGTCAATCAAAAACGTATCTTACATTATGTTCACCAAGAATTACAATCTGAATGCGTACCCTCTGAATCATATAACAGCCTTTACTTTCCATACACATTAATTGGTATGGTAAATACGGAAGTGACGACGAAGCCTCAACAAATGTATATATATGGATATTGGAAGACACATTTCCGCATTTTCCGGCTCATCTAAATAAGTTCTGAATAGTTAGATCCTGTGGAAGCAAAGACTGCAGTAAATAAACGAAAATAGCAGACTCGGTTTTATGGAGTCTGTTCATGACCAGTACTGCAATGTGCAACACCGGCCACACCCTCTAGCACCGGCTGAAGAAGGACTCTATTTTCAAAATGATTTTAATTGAACTCAATGATCCCAAAGCACTAGAAAAATATAATCTGCACTATAATGATGTACGGGTAGACTTTTTACGGTCACCGGACGACACAACACTAGCTGCAGTGAAGATAATTAAGTTCTGAATAGTTAGATCCTTTAGAAGCAAAGAGTACAACAAATAAACGAAAATAACAGACTTGGTTTTATGAAGTCTGTTCAGGACCAGTTCTGCAATGTGTAACACCGGCCACGCCCTCCAGCACCGGCTGAAGCAGCACTTTATTTTCAAAATTATTCTATATGAATTCAATGATTCCAAAGGAACAAAAATTATAATCGGGACTATGAAAATGTACGGGTGGGAATTTTACGGCCGCCACGCGGCACAACATCAGCTGAAGTGAAGATAAAAAAGTAGTTCTGAATATTTGGATCCTCTGTAAGCAAAGAATACACCAAATTAATAGCAATAGCTGACTCGGTTATATTGAGTGTGTTCATGACCACTACTGAAATGTTTGTCCTTTTGTTGTTGTCGTTGTTGCTACTAAATTCCTTTTATAAAAGTAATAATAATTACAATACTAATTGTAATTGAAGGGGTTAGTGCAAGAAGGTACCTAAGTCCATTTTTGGAAAAATATGAGATATTGTTATTTTCAGATATATCATACCAAGACCTACAATATGATATATAGTTTGATATGTTTTATTTCTTTATTGGCATTAAAAATGACAGTTACATTGAATCTTTGGAAGGGTCCTAAGTCCAAGGTCGTATCTTTGGTGCAAGAAGGGGCCTAAGTCCATTTTTACCACAAACAACTTCGAGTTATCGGTGTATGTGTTGTTCATTTGTTTCAGCTCTTTGTTTTAAGAAACTTATGAAGAGTCTACAAAAGATAAAATATACATATTCAATAAAATGTAATAGGTTTCTGCTCTAAATAGAGAAAAGTATGTCCTTTAAACAATGGACTTAGGCCCCTTCTTGCATAAACAACCATGGACTTAGGCCCCTTCTTGCATAAACACATTATTGAAATTAATGAATATCTGCAATATACTTCGGACTATTTATGCGATCTTTACACCATTTCATATCATAGAATATATCAACAGAACTATTTATTTAAAATAAGAAACACAAAATATGAAATTTTCGCAAAATACTTTATTTTTCGCGTTTTTCTCAAAATAATGAAAATTCGACTTAGGTACCTTCTTGCACTAACCCCTTCAATTATAATCCAAATTGCTTAAACTCTAACTAATCTTTTACTACGGAATTATAATGCAGAACGAAAACAAAATAAAAATGAAGATGGCCAACACGTGCCATAATCGCACACCTTAGGCTACTCTTGGGAGAAAGCGAAAGATCAAAGAAAACATTAGGTATAAAGAACGTACCGTGCACGGTGGAAGCCAACGAAAGTTAAGCAAGCATTCAGTTCTGTCTTTTTTGACAAGAAAATTGCAATTCTAACAACAGTTCAGCAATCTGGATTTAACAAAACATATATGTGTTGAAACGGGCAACATATAATTAATAATACACGAACCATTGCATTGTGGAACGGTCCTTGGAGATAAACAGTGTCGGTGCAGCTTGGGGCGTTCAAGCAATTAACCGGACTTCATGCGGACTGAACAAATTATTAGTCTAAATCGCGAGAGAAGTAAGGGCGAGGATGGTGGCCACGTAAAATCGATTTAAGCCCCCCCCCAGTGGAAATCTTTCCACTGACCGTTCCAAGGCGGTTCTTCTGCGGCGGTTTATTTATGTTGTTGTTTGTTACCTACTGTGTGTATCACTTGTGTCTTTTTATTTTGGATGGCCATATGGCCATTTTGTGGGAAAGTGATTGTCCTTATGGCCTTCCTTTGTTTAGGTTTCAATTATGGTCTGGTCGCTTAATGTTTGTGTTTCTTTCCCTTTGGAGTCTTTGATGGGTGGAGTAAGTTAATTGTATCGATTCCAGATCTTTGTTTTACTTCTACGTTGTAAAGCTTCATCCTCGGTTCAAATTTGTTTCAAAACAACTACAATTGTTGGCTTACATTGAGGGTTTCTTACTCAATAAATAAATCAAATGAAACAAACAACAGGGCTAGAGCTAAAGCAAATCAGTAAGAGTGTTGCAGTTGGTTATGACTTGGTCTGTCTGTAGTAAAAGACCAATGTTGTAACCGTAAATTTCCTTTCGCAAAGAATAATGTTTTTAATTAGTTTTTGCAGCTGTTACGACAGGGTTGTGGCAGTGTTAATAATGTCTTTGGTACTACGACCTAAACTACTTTCAAGTTCGTATATATTACAGGTGTCAATCAGATATTGTCGACGTGTTTCTATTTATAATACGCTACGGGTGATAAGACGTGCATGCTAACACCCTGTTCAGGTTCTTTGAAAAAGTTAATTATTTTTTTCTATGCTTGTAAGGGTTAGATTTAACATGCATGTAACATATTAATTTCTTACGATGTTGTGTCCGTCACATAAGACACATTGAACGTATTCTACGACGTTATGTTGAACGCCAGTGCTCTGGTATTTGTCATTGGTTGGCCTGTTCAGTAATCCATACAGGCTAACGATCATGCAGATCAGTGTCCGGTACACGTTCCGCAATGTTGGAAGCAATGTCTTCAAAGTGACCAACAAAGTGTCGATGGGGACGTTAATCCTCATCTCAAACAAGCAATCAAAAGAGTTTAGGCCTCTTATCCTTTACTAAATGGAACATAGATATTTTTAAGCTCCACTGATATACAGACAACTTCAGAACATTGTGGTCAAGAACCATTAATATGACTGTATTTGGTATTGAGTTATCTGTCATTAACAACATAGTGACACTTGCAAATTCCATCTGACACCTGAAAAGTGCTTGCTTCTGGCCTGCAGTGGTGGGTTAGATTTAAGTCTGACCAACAACTAAGGTCATACGGAGATGGGACCTCGGTTTAAAGACTCATCTAAAAGTCTGGAGAAGCCCGGGATCGACCCCCCAACCCCCGGTTTATGAGGCGTATAGCAGAATCACTACACCTCGGGGACTTCTAGCGGTGGTGTTTAATATGGTATTTGCGGTGCTGTTGTTCGTCTACTCGTTCATTGAGGCTCTCCATATGAGCTTTATCAATTGTTTCATCAAAGATTTCCCAGCAACCTCAAAAAGTGGAATTGAAATGAAGACAATGATCAAGAATCGATACAATTGCCCAACATCTCCTATCAGAGACGCAAAAGGGAAATAAACATGAACATGAAATAACTAAACTCTAATGAAAATATCACAAGCCGAAAGCCAAAAGATCCGATACTTTCCCACAAAAAGGAGACAGCTGTCCTATATAAAAAGACATAAGCAATTCACACATGCATAGACGAACTATAACAAATAATAAACGACAGTAGAACCGCTGGAAACGGTCAGTTAAAAGTATTTCACTGAGCGATCGATTTTACGTAGCTACAATCCTCGCCTATTATACATATAATTAAAACCACAGCCTCAACCTTGGTTTACAATATAATACTGATCAGGTGAAACGTGTAACACATTATATGCATTATCGAAAATATTTGATAAGTGTTTTCATATCGCCATTTCGTTTCATGAAGGTAAATGTAAGTTGATTTATATCAGGAACTATTAAGCTAAAACCCTTAGACTTGGTTTACTTTAATTACTGACTATACGTCTTCAGTTGCTTCAGTGTCGAATTTTGTTTCTGACGCCTCAAGAAATTCAGGGGACTCTGTGCATTGTAGCTGATGTGTCCAACTACTTACTACATCATGGCCTTTTTGCTTGTTATTATATTTGTCGGGTTATTTTTTCAAGTGAACGTTCATTCTTCGTTTTCTCCATATTGGCCTGTTTTAAATTTCCGTAAAATATTTTTTCTGGAAATATATAATGTTTAAACCTCACCTTTGCTATGTTGTGCAACGAAGATGCGTTGTATTCTGTAAGACACAAACATTTTCACTCGGCTAATCAATTCATATCACAGAAATTTCATTGTTCTTTCTCTCAGAGTCTCGGCCAAATGAACAGTTTGCTGAATATTTCATCAGTGATTTCTCGGGAACTTCAAACTCTGGAAAATACAAATTAGAAGTAGAGAAAATGATCAGGAATCGATACAAGTAACCCAGAGCTCCCATCAGAGACACCAAAGGGGAAAA
The DNA here is from genome assembly GCA_963580285.1 of Lucinisca nassula. Classification (NCBI taxonomy): domain Eukaryota; kingdom Metazoa; phylum Mollusca; class Bivalvia; order Lucinida; family Lucinidae; genus Lucinisca; species Lucinisca nassula. The sequence continues at coordinate 29,327,570 of OY757027.1, read as the reverse complement.
CACACAAACATGAAGCAACAGACCCCAACGGAAACACCAACAGCGGAAAGCCAAGGGGACTGTTACTTTCCGACAAAATGGCCAAAAGGCTAGCCAAAATAAAATAATATAAGCGAAGGCCTCCTAACTCATCAGTGCAACATCTCCGTGAACACAAAACTCAAACAACCACAGAGATGAAACAACGGTGAGGACTCGACAGCAAGAAACAACTGAACTGCTGGAGCAAAAGAAAATCAAAAGTTAGACTCCAATGGGCCCGACCAGAGACAGAATATCAGGTACCAACCAACCATAAGCCTTTACGTTGGAACTGTCATAGAATCTGAGGCCTGACCCACCGGTGGGCAATTAAAGAGGGAAGCAAAGTTGACAGCCGTGATTGGATTAACTACCATGCATGCAGTCTGTCGTATTACATTTATGTTGTACCCAATCACCAACCCAAACCTGGAATATGACGTGATGGTGTTGTGGTGACATACATCGCGTTCGAGACAACAGGTTTTCTGACTGGTGACAAGGAGGTGGAAGAATCCACCCATGTCTTTTGTTAAATGCGCTTAAGTTATTCAGACAAATTGTCTGAGAAGTACAGTTTGTATTTTTAATAATAGAACATGATGTCTTTTTTCAGAGTATGATACTTGAATAAAGCTGTTACAAATTTTAATAAGAAGACTAAGAAGTAGTTGGTAGCTGTTTATTGTTCATTATTTATTGTTTCTTTTTTTCTGGTTACAGTAATAATAATTATTTATGGATTCTATGTAAAAGGTCATTTGGTGATTTCATCTTAATATAAATGTCGCTTATTATTTAGTTGGACCTGATGAAGTCATTGTTAGCCCAAACGCTACAAAATACACTGTTGAAGAAGGCATTGATATAACCGACATCGAATGTTCTTGTGGGAAGTGCAATCCTGCCTGTAATATACAGTGGCTGTATAATGGGACTTCTGTTGGTAAAGGTCACTTTATTCAGTTGGAGAATATAACACGTAGTGCTTCTGGAGAATATGAATGTAGCTGCAGTAATCCAATAACTGGGAAAAAGAATGCGCAGCAATTGGAAATTATCGTCTATTGTGAGTATATTAAAAATGAAAAGGCATATATTTGCTCACCTGAACGTCGTTGAGGAAGAGCTATTGCACTAACCTCGTCGTCGGCGTTGGCGTTTGTGTCTGCGTTGGAATCGACGTCGGCGTCCACATTTTGTTTAAAAGAACTCATATTTGCTAACCACATGATAGATGTGGTTCATGTTTAGTATGAAGATAGATAAGGTCCTCAAGGTCAAAGTCATGGACTTAGAAGATTTATGTTTAAGTTTTTTTTATTTTTTTTATTTTATGTTTTTCAACTGATCATATTTTAAAACCATATGATGAATTTGGTTCACATTTAGTATGGTGATAGGTATGGTCAAAGCGTTTTATCCACCAATAACCCCATCCATGCTTATGGCATCAATGGCAAAATAGAAGTGAAGTCAATGATCAGAAAACGAGGCCACAGACTTAGAAAATTTTAAAGTTAAATATTTTATACAGCACTTATTTTTCATACGATATGATGATAGATATAGGTTCAAAATAGAAGTTGAGACAATGATCAGGAATTAACCCACATATGAAACAACAAACCCCAATGGAAACACAAACAGCAGAAAGCCAACAGGACAGTTACTTTCCCACAAAATTGCCAAAAGGCTATCCAAAATTAAATAACATAAGCCACACAAACACCCAAAGACACACCATTACAAAAATAAACCACGACAGAAGAACCGCCTTGGAATGGTAAGCAAAAACGAACTCCACTGGAGGGGGGGGGTGGTTAAATCGTGATTTAGACAAACAACCCGTTCAGTTGTGACAAACAAAGCCGTTAAACAAAGCCTTATTCACTTACTTCCCCGCCGATACCACTGATCCCACGGTCAAGGTCATTTACATTTTTAACAGGTCTTTTTTCCAAACTTTGTGATGGATTTGGTTCATATTTGGAATGACGACAGATATTTATCCAAACATTTATTCAGCAATACCCTCACCCATGTTTTCTAGTTAAAGATCGCAGACATAGATGGTTTTAAGATCTCATATTTTCCAAACAATATAATGGATTTAGTTAATAATTGGAATGCTGATAAGATTTAGGTCCAAAGTTTTATTCAGTCTTCCTGTTTCAATGCCCGTGAACTCAAGGGCAAGGTCACAAACATTTTATGTTTAATTTTTAGACCTCATATTTTTTCTGCCAAAGGGATTTGGAACACATTTTTTGTGATGGATATAGGTCCAGCTGTTTATTAGACAATAACCAAAGCAATACTCATTGCCTCAAAGACACTTTCCAGGCGAGCTGTATTGTCTAATGACAGCTCATGTTGTTTTACGTCAATTTAATAACCAGGACATATTGTGGCATTGCAGGGGTTTCATTATGATAGCACGTGCACGTGACAGAATGTTTTTAATCAATAACTGTAAAATGATTTTTTCTGATGCAATGTAGTATATGGTCCTTATTTGGTTTGACAACTAGTAAGAAAAGCTCAACCAGGAAAGGCCACAATCTAAGAACTCAGCCATCTCAAGTCCCCTAAAGAAAGCACACAAAACAGACGAAACATGAACCAACGGCATAAAGCCAAATAACAAATAAGACACTGCAAAAGAACGACCGCCTTGTGTCGGTCAGTAGTAAAACTTTGGGGGGGGGGGGGCGGGCTTCATTAGTTCATGAAATACCAACCCTCGCCCTCAGTTCTAGTACAGTATCAAACAAAGTAACAATACCAAATTGATCCGCATTGAGGCTTTCTAGCTCAACAGAGAGTCATGATAAAATACATGGTAAAAATGGTTATGTAAAGATTAATATCATAGAAGAAAAACACCAACATGAACCAACGACACAAAGCCAAATAACAAAAAAGGACACTGCAAAAGAACGACTGCCTTTTGACAGTCAGTAGTAAAACTACTGGGAGCATCAACACAAGGAGTTCATGAAATTCAAACCCTCGCACTCAAGGGCAGTATCGTATCAAACAAAGAAACAGTAACAAATTGATCCGCATGGAGGCTTTCTGGCTCAGCAATGAGTCATGATAAAATACAAGGTAAAACGGTTATGTAGAGATTAATATCATAGATGAAAACCACCAACATGAACCAACGACACAAAGCCAAATACTAAATAAGACACTACAAATGAAAGACCGCCTATTGACGGTCAGTAGTAAAACTACTGGGGGCTTCAACACCGGAGTTCATGAAATTCCAACCTCCGCCCTCAGTTCCAGTACAGTAACAAACAAACTAGCAATACCAAATTGATCCGCATGGTGGGTTTCTAGCTCAGCACTGAGTCTTGATAAAATACATGGTAAAATGGTTATGTATCGATGTATATCAGAGAAGAAAACCACCAGTTAGATCACGGACGGTCGTTCCCATAAATAATGTGAATATGCATAAAGTACATTTTGTTGACCCGTTACTATAAACAGTGGTCATTACATTTTTTTTTTCTAATGCTTCTTTAGTTTAATTATAGATTACAACTATATTATATGTCTGTAAAATCTGTGTATTATTTCACACATTCATTCATACAGCTAATACATCACATTTGAGATGAGGAAAACATTTGGTTTCTGTGACGACTCATCACTGAACTACTATGAAAAGTGGAAACGTGATGTTCGTTTATTCCTTTCTGGAGTTACGAGAACAAATTACACAATTCCGAGCAAAGTGGCGAAATCTCATCAGAATGGGTGCTGGAGAATATGAGACAGAAAGGGTCAGCGACGCCGAGCAAAAGCATAATCAGAGCAAAGCCAGAACACTCACGTCATCAGCTGAGCCTTTTTCTCTGATCTCTCATATTATGTATGCAACAGGCAGCTTAGAGCGTGTGTGATCTCATCGACTTATTTAGAACCAGTTCGGTAACAGACCTTTAAGACCAAGTACACTATTTTTCACATCTCCAAACTTTTCTAATGAAAATCCGTGATATTATTATTCACACTGCAAACATAGGTTGTCGGTGCTCGTTAGAACCGCCTTTGTAACGAGTACCCACGACTTATGTCTTGGAGTAGAAATAAGAAAACTAATGAATAACCCCTTAAACCCCAGTTTTCTCTTTATAAAGCGGGTGTGCGGGGTTAACTTTTCTTCCCTCTTTTACTGCACGCCACTGGATTAGGCTTCAGATTCTATGGCGGTTCCAGCGTAAAGGTCGGGCCCATTGGAGTCTAACTGTTGGTTTTCTTTTGCTTTTTTGTAACTATCCTTGTTGCTTTCGCTATTGATGTTTCAATAATGTCTGTTGTTTCATGTTTGTGTTTCATTCCCTTTGGTGTCTCTGTTGGGAGCTGTGGGTTGATTGTATCGATTCCTGATCATTACCTCCACTTCTATTTTACTGAGAATTAGAGAGTATCTAATTTTATGTAATGTTGTTTGGTGCCTGATGCTCTGTCTCTTGTCGGGCACATCGGGGTCTAACTGTTGGTTTTCTTTTCATCTAGAATTTCATTGGTTTGTTGCTGTTGAGTCCTCAACGTTGTTTCATATCTGTGGTTGTTTGATTTTTGTGTTCTCGGAGATTTTGCACTGATGGGTTACGAGGATTTCATGCAGACTAAACAAACTATTTGTCTAAATCGCAACGGAAGAAAAGGCAAAGACTGCAGCTGCGAAAAATCGATTTCACCTCCCCCCCCCTCCAGTGGAATTCGTTCTACTGACCGTTCCAAGGCGGATCTTCTGTCGCGGTTTATTTTTGTTACGGTTTGTCGTTTGACAATAAAAAATGGTCATTGTAAATATGACAGACAAACTATTATAATTCCTGCAAGACATAAGATTATTGCCGTGTCCTCAACCCTAATTAACGACTGTATGTCATATGTAGTATTTTTTCCGTACTGATAGTATTAAGATTGAATAGATTTCGTGAGACAAGTTAAGTATTTCATAAGTAATGGATGACAGGTTATCATCTTATTTGGTTTTGATTTATGTTTAAATTTCTTGTTTCTCAGGTATAGCTTTGTGTTTTCCATGGTGATCATTTCATCGACCTGTCCATGAGGGGTCATTTCTCATCCTAGAATCAGAGACGGTTAGACATTTTTGGAATTTTAAAATCAGCAACGTTTGTATGTTGAAAAAGTGTTATTACGAATTTACTTCAGCCCTGAAGCCAGATTAATGATTCTCTTAATTTACAGACTGTAGAGTACTTTCTTCCTTACGGAGATTCATAGAGTAAATGTTGGACAAATATGGTAAGATGATAAAGTAATATGCAACTTAACTCATTATTTTGTTTGAAATTTATATGTTTTGTGGAAAAGTTGTTTGCTTGGTTTCGGCTTATCTGAGATGTTTTTTTTATTTAGTTGGACCTGATGAAGCCACTGTTAACCCAAACACTACAACGTATGCTGTTGAAGAAGGAAATGATATAACAAGCATCGAATGTTCTTGTGGGGAGTGCAGTCCTGCCTGCAATATACAGTGGCTGTATAATGGGACTTCTGTTGGCAAAGGCCACTTTCTTCAGCTGAAGAATATAACACGTAGTGTTTCTGGAGAATATGACTGTAACTGCAGTAATCCAGAAACTGGCAAAGCAAAGGACCAAATGATTGAACTTGACGTCCAATGTGAGTATATAAGAAGCGGGGATGGCATTTTAGCTTTACATCTCTTCCACAGCCAGGCCATATTGTAATACTACATAGGTTATATTAGGAAAACGCTTCAACTAGAATTGGAAAAGAATTGGAGTAGACATTTTAGTTTTACTACCTTTCCACAGCCAGGCCATATTCGGACATGTTGATCTCATATGATGAAGTGTATGGCAGAGGTATCGGTTCTTTATCACTGCCACCACTTCTTTCTGTTTTGTTTTTCATTAGGATAACGCTTTCACGTGAAAGAGTGTCTTTGTTCAATCACTTTATAATGGCACATTAACCAATACTACTAATTATTATTATTTCATTATCCTTTGACTGATAAGTTCTTATATATGATTCAGTTAAGTTTTTTATTTATTTTGTAAACTAGTAAGAAAAGGTCACTCAGGAAAGTCCACAATCACAGAACGCAGCCAAAGCAAGTCACCTAATCTTACTTGTGATCGAAAAGTTGTGGGTTCGAATACGGCCGCCAGAGTCAAGGTGTTACTTTGTACAAGACACGTAGTGCCACTGTTCCACGCCACGTAGATGTAAATGGGTAGCAGTGTGTAAAAGTCACTATCTCTCGCGCGCACACGATAACATCCGGTAAGAGTGTTCGAGAGCGAATAAATTGCGCTTGAAGCTTTCATTGCAATCGAGTTGAAATAAATAAATTAAAAGTAGGTGACAAAAGAAAGTAAGCGCCATGGAGGTACACACAAAAATATCAGACGAAACATGAACCGATGGATCAAAGCCAATAAACACATAACACACTGCAGAAATAATAAAAAAAAATAATAATAATCGACCTTATTTATAGCGGGTAACACATTTAGTACTTATACTAATCTTCCATGAGACCCTCTTTTCCTGGGTAGCAACCAGTACATAGCAATGTGTATAACGTGTCTTTCTCAAGGAAGATTGAGGATTGCAGCATAGGAGATTCTCACGTAAGAGTGTATTAGAGTTATTGGCTGGTTTGAAGAGGCAAAGTGTCTTGCAACATGCGTCACTCGAGCGTTCAACTGATATTGGCACACAGATGGCCAGGATAGATATAAAGATTATGATCCGGAATCGATACAATTACTCCAAACCCCGATCCAAGACAACAAAGGGAAATAAATACATGCACGTACATAAAACAGCTTCACCATTATGAAAACGTCACGAGCGGAAAGCCGAAATGACAGTTACTTTCCTACAAACATGATCTATAAAAGGATTATCTCTCTGAAGCAAGGCGTACAATACGGAAGTAAAACTGATTCAGTGTACAAGTTTTCTGCGCCAGACTAGTTAGTTTCAGCTAATTAGGCCTCACCTGAAATATTTTCAAACTTCCACGGCGGAATCCGTACTCCCAAAGGACAAAAATATAAACAACACTACAATGAAGAACAGAGAAACTTTTACTGCCACCACAAATTCCTTTAACACCACTTTTTATGATGCTGTTGAAGAAGGCAGTGGCATAAAAGCTACCGAATGCCCACGAGTGGAGTACAGTCCTGCCTGTAATATAAAGTGGCTGTTTAATTGGACTTTTGTTGACAAAAGCCATTTTCTCGAGTGGAGAATATGACTCGCTTTGGTTCTGGATAATATGAATGTAGCTGCAGTAATCCAGCAACTGACAAAGTAAACTAACTTTTGGTTGAAATTATCGTCTAATGTGAGTATACTAGAAGTGGGGTTGGCATTTTAAGTTTTGTCGAGGAGATGAACAGGCTTGGGGTAATCATAATCTGTAATCGTAATCAGCTGTAATCGATTACATATTTTCAAGTAATCTGATGTAATCAGTAATCAGACATTTTTCGGATTACAAGTAATTTAATTTAATCAATTATTTCCATATTTTGGCCTGTAATCATGATTATTTTCTAATTACAATTTGATTACATTTCTGTTCATATAGATGTATAAATTGTGAATTGGTGCAAAAATATCAGGTTTCTGGACATCAGACCAATTCTTTTATATATTTTTGCTAGCGTGTATACGCATCATAATATCAGTAATTCCTAATAAACTGCAACTAAACCTTTCAAACTGTTACCTTTCATAAAATTTAATGAATGTGCTGAATGTTTTAAATCAGTTTATAAAGACTGCACAAGTGCAAATAAAGTTGATCATATAGTTGTCTCCCTTTAAAGTGTGTAAGGTATGGATAGAACAGAGAATGGGGTAAAGCTGTGCAGTCATAGTATTTTTATCAACTACCATAATGGTCCCAAGGTATTGGACAGACTGGCCTGGTCAAACAGTGCATACTCAGATAAGACTGTCGAGATGAATACTCTGATCTGGGTACACACTGTTTACCTTTTAATGTTAAAAATAGAAGTGAAGTCAATGATCAGCATTCCACACAATTAACACAAAGTTCCCATCAGAGATACCAAAGGAGAAGAAGCACAAACATGACACAACTAGACCATAATGGAAACACCTACAGCGGAAAGGCAAAAGGACAGTTACTTTCCCACGAAAGGCCAATGAGCTATCCAAAACAAAATAATATAAGCGATACACATAGCCAAAGACAAACCATAACAAAAATAAACCGCAACAGAAGAATCGCCTTTGAACGGTCAGTGACACTAATTCCACTACCCCAATGCAAACAAACAATCTTAACAGTAAATTAATCAATATGTTTTTTTTTTAAAAAAAAAAAAAAAATAACGTACAGACTTAGTCAGACAAAAATGTTATATGGACATCTGTTCATCATTTTGTTTGAAATTTCTAGGTTTTATGAAAAATGCAATTTGACTGGTTTTAGTATATACTGGATATCGGTTTACATTTAGATGGACCGGAAGAAGTCACTCTTGACCCGAACACTACAAAATACGCTGTTGAGGAGGGCACTGATATAACAGACATCGAATGTTCTTGTGGGGAGTGCAATCCTGCCTGTAATATACAGTGGTTGTATAATGGGACTTCTGTTGGCAAAGATCACTTTCTTGAGCTGAAGAATATAACACGTAGTGTTTCTGGAGAATATGAATGTAGGTGCAGTAACCCAGAGACTGACAAAGAAAAGGACCAGTTGGTTGAAATCAGTGTGCACTGTGAGTATATTAGAAGCGTGGTAGGAACTTTAGTTTTACGTCCCTTCCAAAGTCAGACTATATTGCGTTATTGTATAGGATTTATAACCTCACCTGGAGCAAAGCTGCAAGTAAGCTTATTCTGTGGCCTGTTTTCCGTCATCTGTCAACCGTCCGTCCGTCGTTAGATTTTCACATTCTCGCAATCTCCTCCCGAACCAGAAGTCAGATTAAGCTGATACCTAGTGACAGGCATCCTGGTGACATCGAGATTCAGATTTGCTAAAATGGTTCCGAACGCCATGGCGGCCCTCTTAAAATTCTTTCAACGACATCTCCTCCCCATCAAACGTCGAATTAAGCTGAAACATGATTGGAGGCATCGCGGTTACATGGCGATTCAGATTTGCTAAAATCGTTCCGTTCCGATATCCAAGATTTCCACCATGGTGGCCATCTTGAATTGAACTGAAACTGGGTTGACAGGGAAATGCAGATTTGCTAAAATTGTTCCATTCAGCCATGGCGGCCAGCTTGAAGTTCTTCAAACGACATATCCTCCCTAACCAAAGGCCATATTGAGCTTAGACTTGATGGGAGGCATCGGGGTGACATGGAGATTCAGATTTGCTAAAATCATTCCACTCCGATATCCAAGATGGCCGCCATGGCGGTCATCTTGAAATTTTTCAAACAGCATCTCCTCCCGATGAGCTGAAATTTTAGGAGGCACCGGGGTGATTAGGAGATTCAGATTTACTAAAATGGTTCGGTTCTGATTTCCAAGATAGCGGCCATCTTGAAATTCTTCAAATGACATCTCCTCCCGACCAATGGTCCGATTGAGCTGAAACTTGATGGGAGGCATCGGGATGCTATGGATATTTAGACTTGCTAAAATTGTTTCGTTCTTATATCCAAGATGGCCATCTTGAATTTTTTCAAACGACATCACCTCTCAAACCAGAGGTCTATTCAAGCTGAAATTCGATGGTAGGCGTCGGGGCGACATGGAGATTCGGATTTGCTATAATCATTCCTTTCCGATATCCTATGTGGCCGCCATGGTGGCCATCTTGAAATTTTTCGAACGACATCTCCTGCCGAACCGGAGGATGATCTCTGATCTCTCATAGTCTGTCTGCAACAGGCAGCTTAGGGCTTGCATGATTTCATCGACCATTTTAGAACCATTACGATAACACACCTGTGAGACCTAGTGCATTGTTTTTCACATCTCTAAACTTTTCTAATGAAAATCCAAGATATTCTTATTCACACTGCAAACATAGGTTGTCGATGCTCGTTAGAATCATCACAAAGGATTTGAGGCGGTTCCAACGATTACCTACGACCAATCTCTTGGATTAGAAATACGAAAACAAATGTATACCCCTAAACCCCAGTTTTCTCTATATATAGCGGGGTTTAGTGGGGTTAACTTTCCTTCCCTCTTTAATTGCACGCTGGTGGATCAGGCCTCAGATTCTATGACGGCTCCAGCGTAAAGGCTTACTGAGAATAAGAGAGAATCTAAATATTTGTGATGTTGGTTGAAGCCTGATACTCTGTCTCTTGTCGGGCCCATCGGAGTCTCACTGTTGGTTTTCTTTTTCTTCAGAATTTCATTGGTTTCTTGCTGTCGAGTCCTCATCGTTGTTTCATATCTGTGATTGTTTAATTTTTGTGTTCTCGGAGTAAGGGCGAGGATTGCAGCTGCGTAAAATCGATTTAAGCCCCCCCCCCCCTACCCAGCGGAATATGTTCCATTGACCGTTCCAAGGCGGTCCTGTCGCGATTTTTTTTGTTATGGTTTGTCCTTTGAGTGTGTTGATCGCTTATATTGTTTTGTTTTGGATAGCCAATTGGCCATTTTGTGGGAAAGTAACTGTCCTTTTGGCTTTCCGCTATTGATGTTTATATTAGGGTCTAGTTATTTCATGTTTGTGTTTCTTTCCCTTTGGTGTCACTGATGGGAGCGGTGGGTAAATTGTATCGATTCCTGATTATTGGATTCACTTCAAGTTTAGGTTTCGGGTCCTCGGCAAGCCTCGTGATGCTGGACAGTGTCCCTCGGAATGAATTTTTCCATCCACCCCTCACACCCATATACGAGTCTTATATTCCGTACAAATATTATTAAGGTTGATCAGATTTCGTGAAACATGAAAAGTATTTCATAAATAATGGATGATAGATTTTCAATCAATAAATTTGACGGCCCCCGCCCATCGGGGCTTGAAAGAAATAGATGGGCTGCATGATGCTTCCACGCAGAGCTGAAACCGATCCGCACACGAGTACTGGTAAACCGCTTAGCGGATCTAAGCCTGCCCAGGCAAAGCAGTGCGAGTCGGCTCGTCTATGCTTATGAACCCTATTGGTTTCATTGGGCGACAGGACTTGAGATGTCATTTCATCTCAGTGTCTGGTAAAAGTCCCACAAAATTGGAAGCAACGTCTCCTAACTGAACTATACAGAATTGATAGGGACGTTAAACTTCAAATCAAACAAGCAAACAAATCAATACATATGTTATAAACTGGTTTGACTGGTTTTATTATTTCTCAGTGTTGGGTCACATGTAATTGGTCCTGAAGAAGTCTCTGTTAACCCAAACACTACACAATATGCTGTTCAAAAGGCACTGGTATAAAGGACATTGAATGTTCTTGTGGGGAGTGCAGTCATGCTTGTAATATACAGGTGGCTGTATGAAGGTACTCCTGCTAGGAAACATCTTGAACTTGGGAAAATTACATGAAGTGGCTCTGGAGAATATGAATGTAGCTGCAGTAATCCAGCAACTGGCAAAGAAAAGACTCATATGGTTGAAATGAACGTGCTTTTTAGTATATATGAACTGGGGGAAAAGCGCAGTAGGCGTTTCTAGTTTTGCGTCCCTTACATAGTCAGCCCATATTATGACTCTGGGTAGGTTTCATTACGGTAACAATTCCATGTAGTAGAATGTCTTTGTTTGCTAATTTGTAAGTGACATATGACTGATGAAATGTAATATATATGTTTCTTATTTGGTTTTAATTTATGTAACAATTTCTTGTTTCTCCTGTAGAGCTTTGTGTTTTCCATGGTGTTCATTTAATCGACCTGTCTATGTGAGGTCCTCTCTCACCCTAGAATCAGAGACGGTTGGACTTTTTGGGGGGAATTTTGAAATCAGCAACATGTGGATGTTTCAAACGTGAAATTGCGAATTTAGTTCAGATTGTTGTTGAGCCCTAAAGCCAGATTAATGATTGACTTATTTTACAGTCTGTAGAGTAGTTTCTTCCTTACTGAGATTCATTGAGTAAATGTTGGACAGATATGGTAAGATGATAAAATAATACGCAACTTTACGCATTATTGTGTTTGACATTTATTTGTTTTGTGGAAAAGTTGTTTGCCTGATTTCGGCTTATCTGAGATGTGGTGTTTCATTTAGTTGGACCTGAAGAAGCCACTGTGAACCCAAACACTACAACGTATGCTGTTGAAGAAGGAAATGATATTTCAAGCATTGAATGTTCTTGTGGGGAGTGCAGTCCTGCCTGTAATATACAGTGGTTGTATAATGGGACTTCTGTTGGCAAAGGCCACTTTCTTGAGCTGGAGAATATAACACGTAGTGATTCCGGAGAATATGACTGTAACTGCAGTAATCCAGCAACTGACAAAACAAAGGATCGAATGATTGAACTTGACGTCCAATGTGAGTATATTAGAAGCAAAGATGGCAGTTTAAGTTTACATACCTTCCACAGACAGGCTATATCGTGATACTACGTAGGTTGTATTAGGAATACACATCGACTAGAATTGAAATAAAATTGGAGTAGACATTTTTAGTTTTACGTCATTTCCACAGCCAGGCCATATTCGGACATCGTAGGTCTCATATGATTAGGTGTATGGCAGAGGTATCGGTTCCTGATCACTGCCATCACTTCTTTTGTTTCTTTCTTTTGTTCATTAGAATAACGCTTCCTAGTGAAAAATGTCTTTGTTCAATGACTTTAAAATGGCATTTAAACCACTACTTCTAATTATTATTATTTCATTATCCTTTGACTGATAATTGCTAATATATGATTCTATTAAGTTTTTTTATTTATTCCGTAAACTAGTAAGAAAAATTCACCCAGGAAAGTCCACAATCAAAGAACGCAGCCATCGCAAGTCACCTAAACTTGCTTGTGATCGCAAAGTTGTGGGTTCGAATACGGCCACCGGAGGCGAGGTATGACTTGTGCAAGACACGTAGTGCCACTGCTCCACGCTACCCAGATGTAAATGTGTAGCAGTGTGTTAAAGTCACTGCCTCTCTCGCGCGCACATGATAACATCCAGTAAGAGTGTTCGAGAGCGAATAAATTACGCTTGAATCTTTTATCGAACTGAAATAAATCAATCAAAACTAAGTGACCTAAAGAAAGTAAGCGACATGGAGGTACACACAAAATCATCAGACGAAACATGAACCGATGGATTAAAGCCATTAAACAAAAAGACACTGCAAAAGATTGAGAATTGCCTTAATGTACATGCAGTATAGGAGATTCTTCGTAAGGCGTGTATTAGAGTAATTGGCTGGTTTGGAGAGGCAAAGTGTCGTGCAACATGCGTCACTCGAGCGTTTAACTGATATTGACACACAGATGGCCAGGATAAATATGAAGATTATGATCCGGGATCGATACAATTATCAAAGACATCAAAGGGAAAGAAATACATGTACGTAGACAAAACGTCACACGCGTAAAGCCGAAATGACAGTTACTTTCGACAGTTACTTGGCGAAACGTCTTTCGAAAATAAAAAAGATATACAGGCACAGGAGTTGGTTTAGACAAATAATTTGTTCAGTCTCAAGAAGGATGTCTAGCTCATAAGTGCAACTTCTCCGATAACTTAAAAAATTAAACGGATACAGTTATGAATCAACGATACAGACTCAACAACACGTAATAACTGAAATGCTGGTCAAATACCTGGTGTCCTTGCAGAAGAAGGATAAGGGGCACTGTTGTGGTTTCGTCTGTTTCTACATTTCCATTTATTATCCTCTTTCTCACCTGTCTGTAACTGTCGTCCACTTTTCAATGACTGCTCTCCCTGTTTTCCCTTTATATTCTCCCTTTATATGAAATATGACAAAAATAGCCCAAAACAGTTAATTCCAAACATACGCAATCAACCAATCAGTCAGTCGGTTAAAATAACTGTTGAAGAGAGTTGATAACGGAATAATGATAATTGTTTATCATGTAGTATGAAAACCATGGTTAAATGGATAACGTAGTTCGACTGGTTTCAGCCCATGAACATAGGTTTTCATTTAGTTGGACCCGAAGAAGTCACGGTTGATCCCAACACTACACATGATCTATAAAGGGTGATCTTTCGGAAGCAAGGCGTACAACACGGAAGTAAAACTGATTGAGTGTACAAAGTTTTCTGGGCCAGACTAGTTAGTTTCAGCTAATTAGGCCTCATCAGTCAACCTCAAGTATTTTCAAAAATTCCACAAAGAAATCAATACTCCCAAAGGGCAAAAATATAAACTTCACTACGATGGAGAACAAGGAAACTTCTACGGCCACCCCACATTCCTTTAACACCAATGTTGATGAAGCTGTTGAGGAATGCAGTGGCAAAACAGATACCGAATGCCCATGTGTGGAGTGCAGTCCTACCTGTAATATAAAGTGGCTGTTTAATGGGATTTTCGTTGACAAAAGTCATTTTCTCGAGCTGGAGAATATGACTCGCATTGGTTCTGGAGACTATGAATGTATCTGAAGACACCAACAACTGACAAAGCAAAGTACCATTTGGTTGAAATTATCGTCTAATGTGAGCATACTAGAAGAGAGGTTGGCATTTTAAGTTTTGTCGAGGAGATGAATGGGCAGGTCATATGTTACATTGTATAGGTTGCATCTGCATCACAAGAATGTCTTTGTTAAATGTCTATAAAAATGACATTGACTGAAAAATGATTATATACCTTTTATTTAGTTTGGCATTTATATATTAACCTCATTTTCTATGTATAGATTAGAGATTTCTATTGTTTTTATTTTTTGACTGTTATGTTGACGTACTTTCTCATCACGCAAGCAGTGGCGGTTACGTATTTATGACAACACTTTTTGTGTGTTTAATAGAGATAATACGAAAGAAAAAAAAAACGAGTCCCTAAACCCTGATTAATGATTGTCTATATGTACATGTAATAGCGGAAATTCTTACGAACGGATTCTGATATAGTAATACGGTGGTTTGGTGTGGCGAAGGTGTTGTGTATCTTGCGCAACCCAGGCATCTAACTGATGTTGGCTTACAGTTGAGCGATGACTGCTGTCCTTGTAGCTTCTCCGGGTAGAGACAGGTGTTGTATGTTATTTTGTTTCTGCACTTCCATTTATTTTCCTCTTTCTCGTCGGTCCCTCACATTCATCTCACCGACAATCTCTTCTTTCGCTTCCTCCCAATCTCTGAGAAACGACGCAAAATGACTCAGAGGGTTGTGTCGTTAAATTTAATGAGCCCCGCAAAGCGAATTTGTGTCTTCGAGCATTCCGTCATGACAAATTTTAACTGTGCATGCCCAGCAATTCAGAGGGACCAGGGATATGGCCTTCATTAATAAGGGTATGGATTTTATAGATTTGCCCAGTATCTTCCGTGAGAGATCGGTGCTTTCTTCCATTAAATACTAAAACACCTATAATTTGCTATAAATATAACAAACCTGTTAGATCTATCATTTTTAATTTCAATAAACTTGTTTCAGATCTTGATATTGATACTAATACTCCTGATTCATGTGATTGTAAAAACTCAAAGTATTGCTATCCTGCTGCTGGTCATGTAATTACTGGCATTTGAAAATTATTCCTGATTCTAGGATAAGGAATATAATTTCTAAAGGACCGAAATATCGGCTTCCTTCTAAAATTGATTTCAGTAAATGTAGAGATGAAATCGCCGCTTCCTTGAATGAATTCGATGGTGTAAGCGAGAGTATGTTGAGCATAAAGCCCTTAAGGACTGGAAACTTAGCATTTAAAACTAGTGAATAAACGCATTTCTTTCTATCCTCAAAATACAAACTTATTGCCTCCTAAGCCCAAGATGTCTTTACGTCATCTAAAACTAGGTATTCAAGAATTTCATAAGAAGTTTGTTTTGGCCCCTGCAGACAAAGTAGAAGTAAAACAAAGATCAGGAATTGATACAATTAACTTACTCCTTCCATAAAAGACACCAAAGGGAAAGAAATACAAACATTAAGCGACCAGACCATAATGGAAACCTAAACAAAGGAAGGCCATATGGACAGTTACTTTCCCACAAAATGGCCATATGGCCATCCAAAATTAAAAGACACAAGTGATACACACAGTAAGTAACAAACAACAGCATAAATAAATCGCCACAGAAGAGCCGCCTTGGAACGGTCAGTGGAAGATTTCCACTGGGGGACTTAAATCGTTGTGTGACGGCTACACTATGTTAACACGCTTAAGCAGGAGCTTGGTGGTACTAAGGCCTATGAACTTCAGCCTTTAGCTGAAGAGAGAGCTATAGTAGATAAACATGTTTGTCTTTCAGCCACCAAGTTTGCTGTGTGTGTTAACGAAGGCCAAGACAAGCTTCCTACGCTATACTGGTTACCAAAACTTCATAAAAAACCTTACAAAGCACGGTTTATTGCAAATTCTAGCTCTTGCACTACCACTGAACTTTCTAAATTATTAACTTCCTGTCTTACTGCTATTAAAACGCATGTAGTTAAATATTGTGATAAAGTCTTTGAAAGATCAGGAAGAAATCTGTTTTGGTCTATAAAAAATTCGAATGAGGTTTTAAATAAATTGAAATCTAGACATTTTTGTGCTTCTAGTCTGTCTACCTACGATTTTTCCACTCTTTACACTACACTTCCTCATAATCTTATAAAAGAAAAGCTTAATGATTTAATTGTATGGGCTTTTCACAGAGAAGATTCTCTCTATCTTGCATGTAATGTCAGAAATGCATTTTTCACTTCTAAAGAGCATAAGAATTATACACTTTGGTCATGTCAGAAAGTGTGTGATGCCCTCACCTTTCTACTTGATAATATTTATATTAGATTCGGTACTAAGTTATTTAGACAAATTGTGGGTATTCCAATGGGTACTAATTGCGCACCTCTTGTGGCTGATCTGTTCTTGTATTGTTATGAAAGAGACTTCATTTTGTCGCTTTCCATTGATAACCAATCTGAAATTATTGAAGCTTTTAGCTCTACTTCTAGATATTTAGATGATTTATTAAATATTGATACCTATTTTGATGGTTTGATCAGTCAGATTTACCCCCTAGAACTTCAGTTAAATAAAGCAAATTCTTCTGATACCGAGGCCCCGTTTTTGGATTTACATCTATCTATTGTAGATGGATTTGTTTCGTGCAAAATTTATGATAAACGCGATGCCTTTGATTTTGAGATTGTAAATTTTCCTTTTTTGGATGGTGATGTTCCTCGTGCGCCATCCTATGGCGTTTATATTTCGCAATTAATTCGATTTGCCAGAGTGTGTAGTCATGTAACTGACTTCAACACTCGTAATAAATTATTAACGTCTAAACTACTCAATCAGGGTTATCGGTACCATAAACTACGCAAAGCCTTTTCAAAATTTTATAGACGCCATTCTGATTTAATTTCAAAATTCAATATTGGACTTAAATCTCTTCTGCAACAAGGTCTATCCGAACCCGAATTTTATGGTGACTTAGTATATAAATTCAGAAAAATATATAACCGCAATGACTTCAGCACCCAATTTCGTAAAATCATTCTTCGATATAAAAAGATTGGGTACAACATGGATATTATACGACAGACTGCATGCATGGTAGTTAACCCAATCACGGTTGGCAACTTTGCTTCCATCTTTAATTGCACGCCGGTGGGTCAGGCCTCAGATTCTATGACGGCTCCAACGTAAAGGCTTATTGAAAATTAGAGAGATAATGTTGGTTGGTGCCTGATGCTCTGTCTCTGGTTGGGCTCATCGGAGTCTAACTGTTGGTTTTCTTTTGCTCCAGCATTTCAGTGGTTTCTTGCTGTCGAGTCCTCACCGTTGTCTCACCTCTGTGGTTCTTTGATTTTTGTGTTCACGGAGATGTTGCACTGATGAGTTAGAAGGCCTTCATGCGGACTGAACAAATTTATTTGTCTAAATCGCGACGGAAGTAAGGGCGAGGATTGTGGCCACGTAAAATCGATTTAAGCCCCCCAGTGGAAATCTTCCATTGACCGTTCCAAGGCGGCTCTTCTGTGGCGATTTATTTATGTTGTTGTTTGTTACTTACTGTTTGTATCACTTGTGTCTTTTGGTTTTGGAAGGCCATATGGCCATTTTGTGGGAAAGTAACTGTCCTTATGGCCTTCCTTTGTTTAGGTTTCCATTATGGTCTGGTCGCTTATTGTTTGTATTTCTTTCCCTTTGTTGTCTTTTAAGGGTGGAGTAAGTTAATTGTATCAATTCCTGATCTTTGTTTTACTTCTACTTTTTCTGTCTGAAGGTTCCTCTTGATTCACTGCTTGTATGAGCGAGCAGCGAAGCTTCTGGCGAGACTGCGCGGATGCGCAGGCTTGCCTGAGCCTTCGCTGCTCGCAAAGGCGATAAGTACCAAAATCGCTTGACGGGGCCCAAATCAAAATACAGTAAATCAGTCAACATGTTATTTTTAATGTTGTGCAGATTTAGTCAAACGATAATGTAATATGTCCATCATTTTGTTTGAAAATTCTAGGTTTTATTGAAAACGCAGTAATACTGGTTTTAGTTTTCATTGATTATCGGTATACAATTAGTTGGACCTGAAGAAGTCTATGTTTACCCGATCACTACAAGATACACTGTTGTAGAGGGCACTGATATAACAGAAATCGAATTTTATTGTGGGGAGTGCAATCCTGCCTGTAATATACAGTGGTTGTATAATTGGACTTCTGTTGGCAAAGATCACTTTCTTAAGCTGAAGAATATAACTCGTAGTGTTTCTGGAGAATATAAATGTAGCCGCAGTAACCCAGCGACTGACAAAGAAATGGACCAGTTGGTGGAAATCATTGTACACTATGAGTATATTAGCAGCTTGGTAGACATTTTAGTTTTACGTCCCATCCATAGTCAGACTATATTGTGTAATCGTATAGGACCCATTACGATAACACTTCGGTGAGATAGAATATCTTTGTTCTATAATAATAAAAATGGCATTGGACTGATAAATGCGTACATGTGTTTCTAATTTAGTTTGGCGTTTATGTTGTAAAGTAGAAGTGGAGGCAATGATCAAAAATCGATACAATTAAACCACAGCGCCTGTCAGAGACATCAAAGGGAAAGAAACACAAACACGAAACAAGAGACCCTAATGAAAACATCAATTGTTATAGCGGAAAGCCAAAAGGACAGTCACTTTCCAACAAAATGACGAATAGGCTATCCAAAATAAAAAAATATAAGCGACACAAACGCTCACAAAGACAAACCATAACAAAAATAAACCGCGACAGAAAAAACGCCCCACATTTTTCCTTTAATAGTTAAGTCATTTCATTTGTTAGAAAAACCGTCGCGATTACATTTTTGACAAAGAGAAAATACGAAAAATACGTAACAATACTGTTGTGTCCCAACCTTGATTAATATACATTGTCTGAATTTACACGTATTACATACGAACTATGATATAGCAATTGAGTGGTTGAGTGAGGGAGAAGGTGTCGTGTATCTTGCGTCTTCAACTATTGAACAAGGCATGGTGTCTTTGAAGCAGGCATGGGTAAAGGTGGGATGCTATTTCGTCTGTTTCATAAATTCCCTTTGAAGATGGAATATGGGTTCGAATACGGCCGCCGGAGTCAAGGTGTTACTTTGTACAAGACACGTAGTGCCACTGTTCCACGCAACGTAGATGTAAATGGGTAGCAGTGTGTAAAAGTCACTGTCTCTCGCGCGCACACGATAACATCCGGTAAGAGTGGTCGAGAGCGAATAAATTGCGCTTGAAGCTTTCATTGCAATCGAGCTGAAATAAATAAATTAAAAGTGAGTGACATCAAGAAAGTAAGCGCCATGGAGGAACACACAAAAACATCAGACGAAACATGAACCGATGGATCAAAGCCAATAAACACATAACACACTGCAGAAATAATAAAAAAGATAATAATAATTGACCTTATTTATAGCGGGTAACACATTTAGTACTTGTACTAATCTTCCATGTGACCCTCTTTTCCTGGGTAGCAACCAGTACTAAGCAATGTGTATAACGTGTATTTCTCAAGGAAGATTGAGGATTGCAGCATAGGAGATTCTCACGTAAGAGTGTATTATAGTTATTGGCTGGTTTGGAGAGGCAAAGAGTCGTGCAACATGCGTCACTCGAGCGTTCAACTGATACTGGCACACAGATGGTCAGGATAGATATTAAGATTATGATCCGGAATCGATACAATTACCCCAAACCCCGATCCAAGACAACAAAGGGAAATAAATACATGCACGTACATAAAACAGCTTCACCATTACGAAAACGTCACAAGCGGAAAGCCGAAATGACAGTTACTTTCCTACAAACATGATCTATAAAAGGATTATCTTTCTGAAGCAAGGCGTACAATACGGAAGTAAAACTGATTCAGTGTACAAGTTTTCTGGGCCAGACTAGTTAGTTTCAGCTAATTAGGCCTCACCTGAAATATTTTCAAACTTCCACGACGGAATCCGTACTCCCAAAGGACAAAAATATAAACTGCACTACAATGAAGAACAGAGAAACTTTTACGGCCACCACAAATTCCTTTAACACCAATTTTAATGATGCTGTTGAAGAAGGCAGTGGCATAAAAGCTACCGAATGCCGACGTGTGGAGTACAGTCCTGCCTGTAATATAAAGTGGCTGTTTAGTGGGACTTTTGTTGACAAAAGTCATTTTCTCGAGTGGAGAATATGACTCGCTTTGGTTCTGGATAATATGAATGTAGCTGCAGTAATCCAGCAACTGACAAAGCAAACTAACATTTGGTTGAAATTATCGT